>OY755207.1:25320000-25890238 GCA_963576765.1 Draba incana
GAAACACTTAAACTAAAAATGAAGGTTAGTAGTAAAAGAAATTTAAAACAAAAATAAAATACTTACTAGTGGGTTGCCTCCCACTTAGCGCTTGTTTTTAGTCTGTTAGCTTGACTGTTTTGAGGAACAAGATGTCTAGAGATCTGTACTCTTCCATGGAATGATTCCAGGAAAGAGCTTTTGCGTCTTCTGCACCATCTCGTGAATGATCACCTCCCCTTTGTTTTTAAGCTCTGGAGGAATGAGAATTCGCATCTTCGCGAATGGCTTTGAAGTCATCGTACGCTCTTTAGGAATTTCTGCAGGTTTATCAGAACAAAAACCAAGACTTGTACGAGAAACTCGATGCTTGCGTGAGCGCGTAACTGCTTTTTCAACTTTAATGAAATTGGAAGAGATAGAATTAAGTACAGGAGGTTCACACCTTTGCGTAATGGGAGGATCGGGGGCTAGGAGAAGTGGAATGACGTTTTCAGCAACTGATGAAGGACTAGACTCCGGCTCCTTGATTGAGTCTTCATCTTCTAGAATTTCCACTGAAAAAATTTGACCATCGATGGTGGATTTTCTCCTGGTGTTCTCCATGTCAAAATCCATGACAATATCACCTAAGTCAAGCTTTATCTTTCCTTTCCCCACGTCATTTGAGCGCCAGCAGTAGCTAAGAATGACCTTCCTAGGATCAAAGGATCTTCAGGCTCATCGTCGTATTCCAAAACCACAAAATCAGCAGGGATAATGCAATCCTGAATCCTGATTGGAACATCCTCCAAAATTCCTTTTGGGAATCTCCTGGATCTATCAGCTAGCAGAAGAGACATCCTTATTGCCCTGAAATCAGTCATCCCAAGATCAATAGCAACAAATAATGGCATTAAGTTAATTCCTGATCCTAAATCACAAAGAGAGTGAGGAAACTGCCCTGTTGATATTGAGCAATTGAGCACGAAGATGCCTGGATCCGGAAGCTTGATTGGAATCTTGCTTTGGATCATCGCGCTAACTTCCTCTGAGACTACTATGTATTTCTTCTTCTTTTTCGGCACTGGAGGAGTGTTCAAGAGAATAGCTCTGATATCTCTGGTCAGCAGTACTCCCTCCTCAGGACTAATACCATTCGCTATCATTCGCTTGACGTACCTTCGAATCGCAGGAGAAAGCTTAATTGCATCCACTAGAGGCATCTCAACAATGATCTTCTCAATCATTCTCTTGCACATGGCATCTTCAGCTTCCTGTTTGGACTTTCTAGCTCTGGGGAATGGGACTTTGGCCTTATGGACGTTCTCCTCTGCTCGAACTGAAGATTTCCCAATTTCTGCGCAAGTCTAGACGGGGTGTCAATCGACACTCTCATGTGGGTCTCGATCGACACTCTCGATCGACACTCTCCTGTTGGTGTCGATCGATACTTGCTCTTTGTGTCGCGATCTCAGATAACTTCCCGAGTAGTATCAATCGATGCTTTGGCTCAGTGTCGATCGACACTTGCTCTGCAGTCCCGAAAATCGCCTCAAACTCATCGAAATAGTCCTTCTGAGTAGCCAGAACAGCATTGCAAGTGCTCCTTGGGTTTGCATCAGTCTTAGCAGGAAGAAAACCCTTTTGCCTCTTGATAGAACCGGCGATTTGAGCGACTTGAACATCCAACTTCTTAACATGAGTGCTTAGTGCTGAAATCTTTCCATCAAGGTCCTGATACATAGTATCCATCTTCCCATTGAAGTTCACGGTCATCTTTTGTTGGCCCTCTATGAGTTGCTCCAGCATATTCTTCACCTCATTATCTTGCTCAGGAGGCTTTTGGTAAGATGATGAACCATAGTTCCTATTGTAATTGTTGCTCTGGAAGGGCTTCTGATAGCCTTGGTGATTTCCGTATTTCTGAAATCCTGAACCATTGATGTAGTTCACATCCTCTGCAGTTTCAACTTCCTTAGCAAACTGGACCGATTTCTTTCCCATAAGGATACTTCTCATAGAATCCAGCTTCGTGTTCATCTCAGCCAAGTGCTTCCCACCATCCTTGTTCTCGCTCATCTGCTTCCTCTCAAAATCAGCATTTTTCGTGTTGTTCCTAGAAGCTAAGTTCTCGATGAGAGTAACCGCGTCCTCGGGGTAGTTGGTATTGAAGTTACCACTACTCGCTGCATCCAAAGCCATCTGATATCGCCAGTCTACTCCTCTATAGAAGATGCCTAGCAACTGAACATCTGTGAAGCCATGGTGAGGACAGAGTCTCTGATAGAACTTAAGTCGCGTCCATGCAGCCTTGAAAGCTTATGTAGGACCCTGCTTGAATAAAGTAATCTTTGTCCTTAGCTCTTCTGATCTCGCATCATCGAAGAAGTTGTTCAGGAACGCGTTCATGGTGTCCGCCCAAGTAGTTAGCGATCCCGGTTCTAGCTGCTTCAGCCAATAAGAAGCATCCCCACTGAGAGAGTATGGGTATAGCTTGCAGAATAAGTAGTCGGTGGACACTCCATTCGCCTTGATGCTGGAAGCTAAATCTTCGAAGTTCTCGATGTGGTCCATCGGATGCTCATGAGGAGGACCATGGTAAGGGTTCTGTGCGACTAGGCTGAAGTAAGCAGGCTTCAGCTCAAAATCATTCCTCTGAAAAGAAAGAGGACGAATCGCAGCTCGATTCGCGTAGAACTGATCAGGACAATTGTAATCCGCGTAACCGCTTTTTCAACTTTAATGAAATTGGAAGAGATAGAATTAAGTACAGGAGGTTCACACCTTTGCGCAATGGGAGGATCGGGGGTTGGGAGAAGTGGAATGACGTTTTCAGCAACAGATGAAGGACTAGACTCCGGCTCCTTGATTGAGTCTTCATCTTCTAGAATTTCCACTTAAAAAGTTTGACCATCGATGGTGGATTTTCTCCTGGTGTTCTCCATGTCAAAATCCATGACAATATCACCTAAGTCAAGTTTTATCTTTCCCTTCCTCACGTCTATTTGAGCGCCAGCAGTAGCCAAGAATGATCTTCCTAATATCAATGGATCTTAAGGTTCATCATTATACTCCAAGACTACAAAGTCTGCAGGGATAATGCAATCTTGAATCCTGATTGGAACATCCTCTAAAATTCCTTTTGGGAATCTCCTGGATCTATCAGCTAGTGGATGAGATATCCTTGTTACCCTGAAATCAGTCATCCCAAGATCAATAGCAATAGATAATGGCATCAAGTTAATACGAGACCCCAAATCACAAAGAGAATGAGGAAACTGCCCTGTTGAAATTGAGCAATTAAGTACGAAGTTGCCTGGATCCGGAAGGTTGATTGGAACCCTGCTCTAGATCATAACACTTACTTCCTCTGAAACCACTATGTCCTTCTTCTTCTTCTTAGGCATTGGAGTCGTGTTCAAGAGTATGGCTCTAATGTCTCTAGTCAGCAGTGCTCCCTCCTCAGGAGTAATACCATTCGCTGCAAGTCGCTTGACGTATCGTTTCAAAGCTGGTGATAACTTTACTGCATCGATTAAAGGCATCTCAACCATGACCTTATCAATAATCCGATTGCAAATCTCCTCATCAACCTCCTGCTTAGACCTTCTAGCTCTGGGAAATGGGACTGGAGGCTTGTAGAAGTTCTCCTCTGAAGCAATCGCGATTGCCGCAAAATCAGGCTCGGTCTGGACGGGGTGTCGATTGACACTCTCCTTAGTGTCGATCGACACTAGCTTCTGGATTCCCAAACTGTGATTTTTTTTAAGTGTCGATCGATGCTCAGTAGTAGTGTCGATCGACACTGACTTTGCAGACCCAAAAATCGCCTCAAACTCATCGAAATAGTCCTCCTGAGTAGTCTGAACCGCATTGCAAGTACTCCTTGGGTTAGCATCAGTCTTCGCAGGTAGATAACCCTCTTGCCTCTTGATAGAACTGGCGGTTTGAGCCACTTGAACGTCCAGCTTCTTGACATGAGTGCTTAGTGCTGAAATCTTTCCATCAAGATCCTGATACATAGTATCCATCTTCCCATTGAAGCTCACAATCATCTTCTGTTGGCCCTCTAGGAGGTGTTCCAGCATATTCTTTACCTCATTTTCCTGCTCAGGAGGTTTCTGATAAGAAGAAGAACCGTAGTTCCTGTTGTAATTGTTGCTCTGGAAAGGCTTCTGATAGCCTAGCTGATTTCCGTATTTCTGAAATCCTGAACCATTGATGTAGTTCACATCCTCTCCAGTTTCAACTTCCTGAGCAAACTGTACTGACTTCTTTCCCACAAGGATACTACGCATAGATTCCAGCTTAGCGTTTATCTCAGCCAAATGCTTCCCACCATCCTTGTTCTCGCTCATCTGCTTCCTCTCAAAATCAGCGTTCTTTGTGCTGTTGCTAGAAGCCAAGTTCTTGATGAGAGTAACCGCATCCTCTGGATAATTGGTATTGAAATTACCACTGCTTGTTGCATCCAAAGCCATCTGATATCTCCAGTCCACTCCTCTATAAAAGATACCTAGCAACTGAACATCTGTGAAGCCATGGTGAGGACAATCTCTCTGATAAGACTTTAATCACGCCCATGTAGCCTTGAAAGCTTATGTAGGACCTTGCTTGAATGAAGTGATCTTCGTCCTTAAATCCTTTGTTCTCGCATCATCATAGAAGTAATTTAGGAACGCGATCTTATTGTCCGCCCAAGTAGTCAGCGATCCAGGATCAAGCTGCTTCAACCAGTAAGAAGCATCCCCACTAAGAGAGTATGGGAATAGCTTGCAGAAGAAATAATCGTTGGACACACCATTAGCCTTCATGCTGGAAGCTAAATCCTCGAAGTTCTCGATGTGGTCCATCAGATGCTCATGAGGAAGACCATGGTAAGGGTTCTGAGCAACCAGGCTGAAGTAAGCAGGATTCAGCTTAAAATCATTCCTCTGGAAAGCAAGAGGATGAATTGCAGCTCGATTCGCGTTGAACTGATCAGGACGGTTGAAATCAGCCAAAGTCAATTGCTGATTCTGGACAGGGTGTCGAGTGACACCAGCTTGGCGTCGATCGACACCATCAACTTCTCCTTGTCGAGCGACCTATAATTTATTCGGGTGTCGAGCGACACCATCGGGGCATCGATCGACACCAGCTTCTGCGTCGTCCACAGGCTGCTCGATAACTTCCTCGACGATTACAGTTCCATCGTCGTTGATCCTCTGCCCTTCGACGTTGTATCTGAGACCTGCCGGATCGCGCAAAACTCTATCTTCTCCAAGAATCAGTATAAGTTGTGGTCTAGCAGCCATTGTTGCTGCTCTTCTGTTTTCTCGCTCTAACCGTGCTTGTTCCTGAAGATCGTATCCCACTAGTTCCTTGTCCTTGTTGCTTCTGGTATTGCGATTTTGCATGTACCTGAAACACAAACCAGAAAGACAAACGAAACTAGCAGAAAATTAAAAACAAAAATAAAAATCTAGAAAAAATCCTAATAGTATTAATCTAATGGTAATGAGTCCCCGGCAACGGCACCAAAATTTGATATGGTCAAATTTACCCTAGACCTACTCTCTCAAATTAAGAGATCAGTTGTAACACTTAAGGTTAACGAATCCACAGGGAATCAGAAACTCAATAGATTATTAAATTCAGATTAAGCTAAGCAAGATAATAAGAATGCAAAAAAAAGTAGACAAAGCAATTTAAACGGTTGAAAAGATCAATTCAAATAAAGCTAGGCGCAGGGAAATCTCAGGTGAATCAGATAAGCAGATGATAAATATAAGATAGGATTATTAAGCACAGTTCACGAACATGACTCACGAGTATAAAACCAATCAGCTTTCGCTGCAGAGATTATCTATGTATAAATCCTAGAAGACCAAATTTCTTTGCGAATCCTAATAATCTAAACAAGCATTAATGTTCAGGTTCAATTGCTCAAAAACCCTAAACCAAATTTCTTTGCGAAAAGGAATTTTGCTCATCAAAGTCTTGTTCAGGAAATCAATCAAACTGTCGAAACTATTAATTATCCTAAGATCAGATTTCAGGTCATGAATCTAAAATCAGCATTAATCACAAGTCAAGATGAAGAACATTCTAAAGATATTATCCTAATAATTAAATCAGATCTAGCAACTCATCAAACACCTTTGAAAATCCCTAAACCTAACAAGAGAATTACTCAGACATAATCGAAGCAAAAACCATTATATTAATTGAAGATATCTCTTAAACAAAGATAAAATAAAGCATAAGCCTAAACAATGGATGTAAAAACGTATATATAAGGTACATAAACCGTCATAGACATGAAAGTAAACATCTGGAATTCCTTCGCAAAAACGGAAATCTTCGATTTGGGCTTTTTGGCTCGTCTGATCAGGGTGTCGATCGACACCCAGAGGTGGTGTCGATCGACACCAGCTCTGTTTTCTGAATCCGAACTTTGACACTTTGACGCTCCATTTCGCAATGCTCCAAAACTTCCAGTAAACATCTTTTATGCCTCAAACATCTAAGTACCTGCAAAGACTCTAAAAACAACTGGAAAACACCAAAAGACTCTAGATATAGGACTTATATCATGGCTTAAACAGGGTAAAAACCATGATATGTCAATTACTCTTCAAAGGCATTCTCGCCTCTCTTGACCTCGGGTTACTCAAGAAAATTTGAAACATTTCACAAATAAAACAACAAAAATCAAACTCAGAAACTCAAATCGGAAACCTCAAAATCATCGTTAACAGCTTTCACCTCTTTTTTAACCGGACTCCTTGACCTCTTCATGACCATCCTTCACAGCATTCACCTCCTTTGTTAACCGGACGAGCAAGCCCATCCTTCACAGCTTTCTTAGCCGGACCGGTCTTGCTAGTATGATTGAATACATTAAACGAGCATTCAACATAAATACAAATCTACAATGGGTGGGGAACAACTATTACAAAAACAGTTAAAACTAACAAATGTATTTATATATGTAACAACTTACCAAGTTTTCAATGTATTTCGGTGTAACACATGGAATGGCATCGATTTGTCCTTGAAGAGAGGTTATTGAAGCTCCAAACCCAAGCTTATCTTTTGTCCAGAAGAGAGAGATAAAAGGAGATTTCCCCCGTGACACAAATAGATCCCGCTTCCCCGTGCATTTTCGTCTCCACCGCCACAATGACTCCTAGTGAGAGTTTTCCATGGTTAACATGATGCTTCTCTTCATCCTTGTTGCCTTCTTTGTCATCATCTTCATGTTGTGGCTTTGGAGGCAGAAATCTCCTCCGGCCTTGCCTCTTCCTCCTCCGGGCAGTGCTGGTCCAATCATTTTGGATGCCCTATGCTTATAAAATCATTAAATCGTTTATAATTCCAAATAGTTAGTAAGAAATAAAAGAAAAACAACAAAATAGAATTTATTTTTGAAATAATTATCTTCTTGTATTTTTGCCTGCAAAATCATTAATTAAACTCATGTTGTCGAGTTTTTCAATCCCATCTATGTTGCAATGAATGGCAAATCTAACCAATTAAATCTCTCATGTCACATGATCGACCACAAATAATTTTGTTATCAGCCTCAACTTCGAATTTTAACTAATAATTTCAAATTAGTTTTTCTAAATGAGTAGTTAACATGTTTGCTTAGAGAAAGCCATAAACATTACAAAAGCATTTGAAAAAAAAAATCTTACGAATATTATTATTGTAGAAAAAGTTTATAATTTTTTTATTATAACTATAACAAAAATTTAACTAAAAAAAATCTCTATAAATTTAGGGCTCTAAGCGGTGGCTTCATTGACTTGTCTTCTGGGCTAGGCCTGCTCCAGCCATCCTGCATGTGTTGGAAGCTTCTGACGATAACTTTGTGGCGATGACCCCTCTTAGCTCACGATCTCAATGCTGGTCTCTTCATCAGCCGGACTTCTCTCCAGCTTCCGGTTATTACTCAGCAGGATTATACACGCCATCACCTTATTTAACATCTAATTGCATTAAATAATTACAAAATTCATATTTATTATACCTCATTTAGTGTCATTAAAAAAGCCCTATGCAAACATTTTTACCATTTACTATAATTGATGTTAATATGTTTCGTTCATGAAAAATGAAAAATGAAATAAACTTTATGCCAATTTGTATAAATGATGTTAAATATTTGTTTCGATTTCAAATATTGATGTTGAATATTTAAGTATGTTTATTTAGTTAATTTTATAATTACATCAATTATTAATAAGTGATTTAAAATAGTACAGCTTAGTTTTTGATATAATTTAAGTTATACGTGTTGCAACAATACGACTTGAATTATAAATTCTTTAGAAGCCAAAAAAAGAAGGATTAATCAATCTTATTGGCTAACTAAACTTATCTTTCGACACTTGTCCATATTTATGAAAACAAATTATCTAGAGGTTTCGATCAAAAGTCGATGTGGGATAAAACTAGAGAATATAGTCACACAGAATATTAACTAACCATTTTAAATTCGATCAATTAATATGCTATTTAGTTAGTTACAATTCAATTATCTTAAATATAAAATTGATTAGTGTAACATCCGGAAACCAAATTATCGTAATTTGGGAGGGGTGTCGATCGACACCAGTGTTTCGGGTCAATTTTCGGTTCATGTTAAATTGTCCGGTTTGTGCGAGGCGGTTTGGATAAAATCTAGGGCTCGTGTATTTATACTTTTAGGCAATTTGTGGCCGCGTGGTAGAGGAAAACATCAGAGAATACGTGAAAGATTCGAAGGATTTTGGTGATCCGTTCTTCCTCGTTTTCGCTAGGAGGTTTCGTGTGATCATGTAAGGGGTCGTTTGCGTTGATTTGTGGACGTTTTCTCGGTGATTTTATCGCTGTATCTTTCCCTAATCCGTTCCTCAAGTCGTTTAGCTAGGTGAGTGCGTGATCGTGGATATGGGATTAGATTGTTAGGGTATCGGTTGATTGATAGGTGTTGTTTATGATTGTTTTCTGTGTGTTATCGTGTGGTTTGAGTCGTGATCAATCTCGTACGATGAAACAGAATCAAGTCGTGAGAGAATTTGACTCGGTTTAGGTTTCTGCGAGAGGTGTCGATCGACACCTAGAGGTAGTGTCGATCGACACCCACGTTTAGGATCGCGAGGCTTGTGTGTGAGAACTGAGTGTTGATCGACACCTAGTGATTGTGTCGATCGACACCCGGTTGTGAAGTGTGCATTTTGAATTGCAGTGTCGATCGACACCATGTGGGTGTGTCGATCGACACCACTTGATATAATGCTAATTTTTAATATTGTTGATTGTTGTTTAATTGGCATTCTATTTCCCTTATTATGTATCCGGTAGACGGGATGACCGCCTCACTGAGTATTTGTGATAATACTCATGCAACTCTTATTTCCATGTGTTGCAGGTAAAAGATATGTGTGATCGCGGAATCAATGTCAGATGAAGAGGATGATTAGGGTTGTTAGTTATTTGTTTAAGTCTAGTGAATCTGGTGTTTAGGTCGCTAGCCTTATTCTGTATCATTCTTTGGAAATTGATTCGTTGAATTTGATAATTGGTTAATATTTATTGGATTATTGTTTGAGAACTTTCGCAATTGTTTTAAAAGAAAAAAAAAGTGTTGGTTGTTTTAATTTGGTACCAGAGCCTATACGTTTTTAGAACACTGTAATTGGATGTCTGAAACTATGTGTTAAATTGATTATGTGTTGTTAATCAGTTAGTAGTCTTAGAATCATCCTCTTCGGCCTTTAAAGAGATTCCCGGAAAAAGAGTTTTTTGTTGGATTACGTTAATGATGTAATCAAACTTATCAGACAAACCATTCAAGAGGTGCATCACCAATACACGTTCAGAGATGGGCGAATCAACATTAGCAAGGAGATTGGAGAAGGTTTTCATCTTTTTGCAATAATCATGAACAGAGAGATCCCCAACCGTTCTCAAGTTGGAGAGCACGAGCCTCTTTGTTGTCGCGAAAGAGGTTCTCAATGGCAAGCCATATTCATGTGCCGTTGAGTTTTTCTTGAGGACAGTATCGATGATAGAATCGGAGATGGTTCCGTAAATCCACATCTTGACAAAGCCATCACGTTCCTTCCATTCTTTAGCGGTGTCGGGAGTAGAGGTGGTGGATTCATCAATATGTCTGAACATGCCGAAACTGACACAGTGTGTCTCAAATAGCTCTCTCCAAACGTCATAATTAAGCTTGTCCATATCAAGGGACATTATCTAACACTTGGGACATTATCAGCTGGAGGTCTTGCTCTTGGAATGGCTGAGCTTTCGACACTAACCGGAAACTTCGAAGAATTATTCTGTACCATTAGTATCTTCTGCATTGGTGTGTTTTCAATCTTTCAACTCTTTTGCAGGATCATTTTGGGTTTCTCTATGCTTATATAGATGTCTCTTGTTTTCAGGATTTATTGCAACTTTCATGAAACTATACCCGGCGATGAAAGCTTATGAATACGGTTTCCGGGTTTTCTTGCTTACCTATAGTTATATCCTGATCTCCGGGTTTAGAACAGGGCAGCTCATAGAAAGAACTTCAGATCCAGGTTTTCAAGGAAGAACTTCAAAGAGTTGGCGTAGAAGGAGCTGGGAGATTGGAAACCGATCCACCACATCGAAGCCTCAAGAAAATCTCTCCCTCGAAAATTCAGATCCACCAGAGCAAGTCGAGGTTCCCATCTACGCCATCAAATCCCTAAGCAAGGCAGTCCTAGAGATACCAAAGAGCTGGGGCGAGAAGAATCACTGTGAACCATTGAACCGTAGACCTACTCTCTCGAAACAGGTGTCGTGGCCTGCACGGCTTGTACTTCCACCGCATCTAGAGACAGAAAATGGAGCTTCACCGCTGCTTGAGACAATAAAGAAGTACGAGAGCGCAAGTGCGTTGTCTCTCGCGACATTTGCATCGCTCCTCATAGAGTTTGTCGCTCGGTTGCAGAACGTGGTTGACTCGTTCGAGGAGTTGAGCGAGAAAGCGAATTTCAAGGAGCCGGAGATTGTTACATCAGCTACGGATGTCAAGTTATCCGGCGGAACAGTCGGACTTGGCACTAAGATCCGTCGGTGTTGCGGGTGGTTGTAATATTTTCATCCGATTGTTTAAACTGTTGACTGTAAACTAGTACTAAAAAATCTATACAACTAATTACTAGTAAATAATGGTAAAAAAATCAGAGGCAGTTTTTAACCTTTAACAGATTTCGATTGATTTATCACTTTTCTTTCTTCATTCTACTGTCAACGTATAATCAACTGAGCTGCAACGCACAATCTAATTAAAAAAATATTTTTTTTGAAAACTGAAAGTTGAAACTAACATATTATAGAGAATTTGTGATTATTTTATCCCTATATGTATTTACATTAAAGAAAATTATTCAAATTTCAAAAATAGGAAAACAGTACATGAAATTTACACTCATGTTTGTTTATGGGCTCTCCCACCAACATGAAATCATTGTCTTAGTTACATTTATTTTCGGCCACGAAAATATAAAAACGTTACAAAAAAAAAAGCATTATACAAACCATGTTGTGGAAAAATATCAAGAATTTATATCATCTCATCCGTTGACTACTCGGAGGAGCCATCATCTCTTGTTGATGTGCTTGCACATTTCCAGTCCAACCTATTGCAACATTTAAACCACCCCATCAAAACAACATTAGCAAAGTTTTCTTCTTGTTCAGTCAAAAACATAAACAAATGAGATGGTAATAATGAAACTTACCAATAACCGGATCAAAACCACGGTGTTTGAGCTCACGATATTCTTGACAAAGTGCACAATACTCACAACATAAGTGAGTGATCCAATCGGGAGCCGGAGCATCCGGTAAACCGTATTTGTTTCTCATCTTGGCCCGGAACATGCATGAGTAGATACACGGGATCCCGAAAAAATATAACACTCCATACAACAACCCACTTGTCACACAAGCTGCGGAATAACCGGATAAGATAACACACAAATATAGATGCATATGTTTATACAAATGAGAAGATATGTATATAGAGGTAGAAAAGTTCTAATATGTTTATGACTGACTTACTCGTCGCGCCTTCGTCAACTATCTCAGCTATCTGTCCGAACGTAACACATGGAGCTAAACATGTGATCAGAGCTGATCCAATGCACAACAACAACAACTTTAACAAACAAACAAATAAAAACAACCACAAAAAGTTGAATGCGTGAATGCGTAATTTTCAAAGAAATAACCATTTTCACCGTCGTTCATGCAATCGAAAAGATCGGAACTCCAAAGATTTTTTGCTTGGTTATTATTGACCGGTATGTGGTTACCAATCCCACCGTTTTGGGGATGTACCTTGTTGTTCCGGTTAACGTTATCCATTGGTTGAACCGGAGGTTGTGCCTGCTCAGGCTCTGGTCGACCCATAGATATACCACGGTTAGGTCTGGCAACAAAAAAAATGTTTTTATATGCTTTCTATCTCCTAACGTTTTTGCTTCTTTTTATGATATCCAATCTCTTATGGTTTTTGTGAAAGATTATAGATGAAGGTTAAGATTATAAAGAGTAAGATTTTACCCAACTTGAATTAGTTTAAACGTACTTCAGATGGTGGGCTCCTTTTCTTTGTATAGTTATTTCCATCTTGTTTATAGCTATTTTGAAGCATTATTCTCTAAACTGGTTCGCCTGTGTCACCGTTTTTAAACCCTAAAACAACAAATTGCGGTTTTTGCAATCAAATTTAAACAAAGTTAGTTAGGTTTTGTAATAAAATATACAATTGTGTCGTGCAAACCTGATTACATTTTCATTTCATGAATGGATCATCTATAAATAAATAAGATCTTTATCATAATCTTTGTACTAAATTGTGAAGTTATTGTAATGATATTGTTTTATACTTATGACAAATAAAAATGATAACAATTTATGTAGTTTCTTAACCTCCATCTACATCAGAAGTTATTTTCTTTAATTTCTGCTTTAACAACTATCTTCAACATACAACATGGACTTGGAAGGACAATATGAAGCAAAAAAATAAAACAAAAAAGTGAGTTGTGTTGTTTAGTTAATGATATTGTTTATTCAAATAAAAATGATAACAATTTATGTAGTTTCTTAACCTCCATATACATCCATCACATTTTATAAAACGGGACGAGACGAAATGAATATATTTTGCTTGTTGGTGGTCGACCTGGTCGTATTTTCTTAGTTTCTATTTATATCATGGGGGAAAAAAATATCTGCAACTTACTTTTGAAAACAATGAGATATATCTGATAATGGTAACCATGATTTATGCAAGTACATGAGTATGATTTAATTTGCTTAGTCAGAACATGAATGACTTTTGACTTGTGCAAATGGACTTTATATACATACAGCATTAAGATTCCCAAACTTGTTTTGTGGTAAGCTAACAAGCTAGTCTTGAAACAAAAGGTTATTATTTCTAAAGAGGAAGAACTCTTATTGATATATATCGACCACATCCCTTATAACAATATAATATCTTACAATAATATAATACTCTTAAGTTTTGTTTAGATAATAGTAATTGTTTTAAGTTATTTAACTAAATTATATGGCAAGTTCTGATTAGTTCATCAAGAGGAGATAAATAAGAGTGGTTTATCTTTAGGAGTGAACCCAAAAATAATCCTTTTTGAAATAGCTCGTGTTCTCATAAAGATGTTATTAAATTCTTTCATATAACCTCTAGTTAAGAAAAAAGAATTGTAGAGTTGACAGTTGGCCGACATTCATAATTATTTGTATGTGTTTATAACAATCCTAAAGTTTTTATTTGATATGAAACATATATATGTTATTTTAGCAAAACAATTTGATAAAACTGAGATAACTTAAATTAAATTGCTAAATATAAAAAACCAAGTGCTGTTTTTATTAAATTACTTTTTTATTTAAATCATATTGCAAAACATACAACTTTTAAATCAACCCATCATGTGTTGACTCACGGGAGGAGCCTGTTGACTCATAGCAGGAGGAGCATGTTGACTCATAGCAGGAGGAGCCATCGTCTGTTGCATATTCCCATTCCATCCTATTACACCAAAATAATAAAAGTTAACACGAAATAGTTAAAACATCAAAAACACAATTTTTCATCAAAGAGAAATGTGTTATTATCTTCTTCTTTCATAAACATAAACAAATAAACAATTTTGTGTTACTTTTTACATGGACTATAAGTCTTTTCCCTTGAATGGTTATTTGATGTACTAAACTTCATTTGATTAATCAAATTAGATTATTAAAAAATAAAAAATAAAACCAAACAGATTCATAAGAAGGGATTTTTTACCAATGGAAGGGTTAAGACCACGGTTTTTGAGTTCACGGTATTCTTGGCAAAGAGCACAACATTCACAAAAACAATGAGTGAGGCAATCCGAAGCTGGAGATTCCGGTAGCCCGAATTTGCTTCGGATCTTGGTCCGGTAAGTGCATGAGAACAAGCATGGTAAGCCGACCACACAACATATCAGTCCGTAAAATATGCCACATTTTTCACAACCTACATATATAGACGTTACATGAATATTAATTATATATATATATATATACACAAACATATACAATAAAAGGATAGATTTATGCATGTATACTTACCGTACTTTCCTTCGTCGGCAATATCCGCGATCCGTCCAAAAGTGACGCACGGGCAGAAAAATGTGAAGCAAGCTTATACAACGCAAATGAAAAGGAAGAAAAATTAAATCATACTTATTAAGATGATGACAATAGATCTATATGTATAAAGATTTACTAACCACTCGATTAGTTTTATTAAAAAAATTCCTAACCAGTTTTGTCGTCTTCCATGCAGCTGAAAAGACCAGTAGTCCATTGGTTTTCCATCACAAAGCTATTAGATTCTTCGGTGTTTGGAGATTTAAAATATTTGTTGATCGATTTCTTTATCAGCAACGAATAGATTTGTAAATCCGATATAATGTTTTGAAGATCAATTTTTTTTTTTTTTTGTATTCTGTGGAAGATTTTAAGAATGAAGGTTGGGCAATATATAAGTGGTTGAATGGTGTCACTTCAAGCCACAACAAATGTTTGATTTTTAGTGCATCGCACTTTTGGAAATATAGAAATGTTTGTTGTAAGAAAAAACTTTGCACTTTTTGTTAAAATGAGATTATTTTCTTCTGATGATTTATAATAGCAAAATTTTGGGATATTATTCTAAGTTTAGAATTGATTTAGTATCTCTTAAAATTTAATTAAACGCGTTTTACATTGATTTTAATATTTTGAAACATTAATTACTTTTGACTTTTGAAAATAGGAAGGAAAAAACATATATTTGGGCCTATGAATAAAGCCCATTTTCATTTAATAATTTAAGCCTGTTTAAGATCAAAACTATACAAAAGCAGGAACGTTTAAGTAACAAATTACTATTTTACCACCAAAACTCTAATGTATTAGAAGATCCGATCGAAGCAAGGAAAATTTTCCAGGAAAATAAAACAATTCGGAAAATTTTTCTTAATTCATTAGTTTGATTCGAAGAAGAAATCACTTCCCAGAAACTTTCTTCGCATTGAAGTATTGCTTGAGGTATTCGGAGAGCGAGATCGGAATCCGATTACGAGGAGAATGGAGACACTGCAAGATGGATCGGAGAGAGATAAAGCAACTCCTCCTTCTTCATCTTCTTCCTCTTCCTCTCCCATTCCTGTTGTCACCAATTTTTGGAAAGGTTTGTTTGAAATTATTGTATCGAACTGTTTATACGCTTGATTCGAGTCGCGGCGAAGCTGAAAGGGGAGATTGTTGTGTAGTTAGGAGGAATTTGTGGTTTAGGTTTATTTTGGATTCTGTTGAAGTAGTAAGGCTGAATCGAATTGGAGATTTGAGATTCCCATTGAATGTTCTGGAGAATGAAATGGTAGTTTAATGTGATCGGATTGAGAAATTTGAGTTTGATTGCTTTGAAAGTTGGCAATTCATTTTTTTAGTTTTTGATAAAGTACTGAAAACTAGTTACATGCTTGCTGTTTATCTGGTTTGATAAGGCTTTTCACAAAATGATTCACAATGTCTTTTAACTATTTGTTTCAGAATTTGATTTGGAGAAGGAGAAAAGTCTGCTTGATGAACAAGGGCTTAGAATAGCTGAAAATCAAGAAAACAGTCAGAAGAATCGGCGAAAGCTTGCAGAGAGCACTCGGGGTATGTTCAGAATTTCATCTTTTATTTTGCTGAACATTTCAAATCCTAGGATGAGTTTAGGATAGTGTATACGCCATTCAGTCAGGTTAAGATAATGGGAAGTTTTAACATATTCTATGGTTTATCTTGGTAACAGACTTTAAAAAAGCATCTCCTGAGGAAAAACTTAGTATGTTTACTTCGTTGCTCAAGGGATATCAAGAAGAAGTAGATAATATTACCAAGAGGGCCAAGTTTGGGGAGAATTCTTTTCTAAACATCTATCAGAAACTCTATGAAGCTCCAGATCCGTACCCTGCTCTTGCTTCTATTGCTGTAATTCTTTCCACTTACTTAATGTTAACATGATGAAAAGAAGCTAAAGTCCTCTAGCACGAAAAGTTACTAATTGCTGTATTCCAGGAGCAAGATCGAAAATTATCTGAAGTGGAATCTGAGAATCGGAAAATGAAAGTTGAACTTGAGGAATATAGGACAGAAGCGACTCATCTGAAAAATCAGCAGGCCACAATAAGAAGGCTAGAAGAACGGAACCGACAGCTTGAGCAGCAGGTCAGCTGCTTTTTCCCTACTGTTTTAATTGATATAGGGACAAACCTAGACGTATGTAACTCTCAGTAAAGCACATCTTCCTTGAATGCTCGAGCCTGTTGCGGGAGGTCAAATTCAAACTTATGCACTGAGCCATAAAGATGCGCTATATAGAGAAGCTATTTTGTGATCTTGTAAACTAACAATTGTCAAAGATTGACAGTAATATCGTGTTGTACTTGGATTAGATGGAAGAAAAAATCAAAGAGGTTGTTGAGATCAAGCAACGAAATCTGGCTGAGGAAAACCAGAAAACGTTGGAGCTTTTAAAGGATAGGGAGCAAGCTTTGCAAGATCAGTTAAGGCAAGCAAAAGACAGCGTCTCCACTATGCAAAAACTGCATGAGCTAGCACAGAGCCAACTTTTTGAACTCCGTGCTATATCAGGTTGTGCATTGAGCCTTAATATGGTGAATCATTTTGTGCTTTCATAATGGAATGGTGTCCCTTACATTTTATTCAGTTTGCATTTCACTGTTTATTCTTTCTCTGTTCCTTCTTGTCTTGTTAATATACGTCACTTTTATTTTCTAACTATAGACGAAGAAACGGCAGCGAAGCAGTCTGAAGTTAGTCTGTTGATGGATGAAGTGGAGCGTGCTCAAACCCGACTCCTTACCCTTGAGAGGGAAAAGGTCTTTCACTTAATGCTCTCTGGATGTCGTGTTTGAATTCAGAAAATGCCTGAAGATTTTTTGCGTGCCCTAATATTGTTATTGGTTTGTAATAGGGACATCTGCGTTCTCAGCTGCAAACAGCTAATGAAGATACTGATAACAAGAAAAGGTGAGGCAGTTTACACTTATGCGTCCATTTAATAAGGAACATAATATCAAATAGGTTTTGTCTGAGTTTTTGCTTTGTTTTGATATTTCTGTTGTGCACTTTCATTGCAGTGATAATGTTGATTCAAACAATATGCTGGAGAACTCTTTAACTGCAAAAGAGAAGATTATTTCCGAGCTTAATATGGAGATTCATAACGTTGAGACAGCTTTAGCTAATGAACGAGAACATCATGTTGCCGAAATAAAGAAATTGAATTCGGTGCTCAATAAAAAGGTGAAATGTGTGCTATGTTCTGTCTTTTATGCTGAGAATTTTTAACTTTTTCTTGGAAAGAAGTTTCCTCCTACTCTTCCTGTCTAATGTTAGCATGTGTCATTTCATTATCTAGGATACTATCATTGAAGAGATGAAGAAAGAGCTTCAAGAAAGACCATCTGCAAAATTAGTTGATGATCTGCGCAAAAAAGTGAAAATTCTGCAGGTACTTATCATCCCAGTGTTTTTTTTGGGTACTACCTTATTTAAACTTCTAGCTGACTTGTTGCCACAGATCTATGCTCCATTCTTCCTCGTAATGCTGTTATTGTTTATCAGGCTGTAGGATACAATTCAATTGAGGCTGAAGACTGGGATGCTGCTACCACTGGCGAAGAGATGAGCAAAATGGAGTCTCTTCTTCTTGATAAAAACAGAAAAATGGAACATGAGGTCACTCAATTAAAGGTACATAATTTCTACAGAATAAATTCTGTCTCTTCAAGTAAAGAAATTGAATTCGGTACATACCCAAGTCTATGTCATTGGTCGATTAATACCACTTCTTCTCCCAGGTTCAACTTTCTGAGAAAACTTCCTTGCTTGAGAAGGCTGAAGCTAAGGGAGAAGAACTGACAGCTAAGGTTAATGAACAACAAAGACTGATACAGAAGTTAGAGGATGATATTTTAAAGGTACGTAAGAGAGTGTAGTTACAATTTTAAGATATCTCTTCTCATTGTGTTTGTTGTTGTGTTCGGATTTCCTATCATGGTTCTTATGTGTATTTGTGTTTTATGTTTCCTGCTGAGATGATAATGATTTTTTATGGTATAGACGCAAAAATTATTGTACATGTGCTACGCTAGAGGACAAACCATTGGATTATAATTAAACCTTCTTTACTTGTTACACAGGGTTACAGTTCAAAAGAGCGAAAAGGTGCTTTATTTGATGAGTGGGAATTCTCAGAAGCAGGTGGGGCTGAGCAGTCTGAGGTACTTTTATCTGACCTATGTATACGAGTTATGTAGTTTTCATTCAACACTCTAAAACTTGAAGCCAAAACATCTGAAAGTTTTTACATAAATATGTGTTATTTTCAAGATATTTTACCTCACAAATAATAAAATTATCACTAATTCCTGCTCTCGATCATTTTTGTTTTGATTAGCCTATGGATCAGAAACATGTTCCATCAGATCAAGATCAAAGCTCAATGCTGAAAGTTATCTGCAGCCAAAGAGATCGGTTCCGTGCACGGTTGCGGGAAACAGAAGAGGTACAGTAGTACATATAAAAGATTTTCTTCCCTATGTCTTCTCTATCTCTGTTAAATTCACTTGAACTGAATATTCTGGCTTCTCTTAATATTGCAGGAAATAAGGCGATTAAAAGAGAAGATAGGCTTTCTCACAGATGAATTGGAGAAGACCAAGGCTGACAACGTCAAACTCTATGGAAAAATCCGTTATGTCCAGGACTATAACCACGACAAAGTTGTTTCCCGGGGATCCAAAAAGGTATTTTCTTTTCTGTACATTACATTTCTCTTAAACCCTTCTGTCTCATGTTCGGTTTTTTTTGGACGGTTGATTGATATGCTCTCCAACCTCAGTATGTGGAAGATCTTGAAAGTGGATTCAGCTCGGATGTCGAATCAAAATACAAGAAAATTTATGAGGATGGCATCAACCCATTTGCAGCATTCTCGAAAAAGGTTAAAAAAACATCTCCTATTATCGACACAAGTCTTAGATTCCTTTCTGATTCGACTTTTACATAGGAAAGAGAGCAACGGATCAAAGAATTGGGAATCAGAGATCGGATTACGCTTAGCAGTGGTCGGTTCCTTCTAGGAAACAGGTAAGCGATAGTTTCATCATATTTGAACTAAATCACAGAATTATCGGGTTATTCAATTCCACTCGATTGGATGTTTCAGATACGCCAGGACGTTTGCATTCTTCTACACAATAGGATTGCACGTACTTGTCTTCACTTGCCTCTACCGTATGTCTGCTCTCAGCTATCTCGGGTAAAATATCCACCATTTTTTATTTTTATGTTTGTTTATGTTACATTGTTACAAGTCCATTTTGTGTTTGATTTTGATTTCATTTTTTTGTTTTGTTTCAGACATGGAGCGGAGGAGACTCCGATGACAGAAACAACCACAAACCTCCCTCACGGTCTTTAATCTTTCAGCCTTTTAACTATTTTTTCCTTTTTGGTCGCTGTGTTTTCTTTCATTCTCTGGGTAATTTTTTAGCACGGTGGGATTATGATACTTTTTGTACAGAGAGGGATCTAAATCCATGCATACATATATAGAGTCACATAGAAGTTTACTTTATAAAGCCACAAAACTGTATCCACTACTCTCAATGATAAATGCATGATTAGTATTAGTACTTGTACGTGTAGCGACAACGCATATGGCTGAGGCTTGTAAATCAGGGGGTAGAGCATAAACTTGCATGCAACCCGTAGACATTTTACATTGCAAGGACTCTTATTCTTTGGGCTTGAAGGATTAGTATAGGCTACGGCCTAGGATGAACTTGGTTATATTAAAAACAAAAACTACAACAAATCCAATTGGAATATCTTTCGTTGCTTTCCTAATTCCTGAGATACAAGAGAATAGAAGTCGGCACTTAATGTCGGTTAAGGCAACGGCAACTACATGGTTGTGTCTTTGAGCTTGATCCCTTGCTTCACCCTCGGTGGGATGGTGAGGTAAGAGCTTTTATCAGTAATGCTGGAGCCAATGGGTCTTTTGTTCCAGAACGGGCCATGATCAAGTGTTTTCGATCTGAATGTACCGAGGTAAGGATGGTTAGGAAACATCCTGATATGCGTCTGAAAGAAGGCAGCGGCAGATTATGCGTGAGGCTTTTGAGCTTGTGCCTGAACTCATAGGTTGAACGCTTATCTGCGGTGCAAGTTGGTGGCTCCGGAAGATGTTCCGGGAGAGAGACACGCCATGATTTGGTTAGCAACCATGCCATGTAGAGAACAGTCATCAAGAGTGCCGGATCCTTCAAAAACCGCAGAAACAGAGTAGGCAACTTCTTTGACATGAGCGAACCAAGACATGTTACGTTTCATGTGGAGGAATGAGGAGATTTTGCTGAGGTTATCAGTTGCAGCGGTGAATCTTTATCGCTACTTTCTCGGGGGTTTTTTCTTTTCATCCATGAACCACGAATGTGTACTGATTGTATTTTGGTTCAATGTTTTTATCTTTCTTTTGCCATTAAACCATGTTTTCTTAAGTGTACTAATTTGTTCTAGTAATAGCTAAAAACTAAATAAGAACTTAAAGAATAACTCTCTTTATTATGCTTAGAAAATAGCTCAAAACTAAACACTTTTCTTCTTACCATTGATCACAACTCAATCAAGGTATTTATAGGTTTAGCACAACTTTGCTAATCTTCTTTGATAATGGAAACTACTCTTTTCCTAATTCTAACAACAATGGAAACTTTCCTTTTTGCCTATCGTGTTCACAACCGACATGTTGATGGATGTCTAGGGCTACAAGCCATTGAAGCTTTACTCAACATTCACCCCCTTAAGCTTCAAGTCACTCTTAGAGAAGTCTTGAACTCCGATCAAACTTCTCATCTTCTTAAACTTGATTCTTGCTAGGGCTTTAGTTAGTATATCCGCACATTGTTCTTCTCCGGATACATGCTCCACTTCGATTTGATTAGCTTCTACACATTCTCTAACAAAATAATAACGCTTGTGAATGTGTTTGCTTCGACGATGAAAGACTAGATTCTTGGTGAGTGCAATGGCTAACTTGTTATCTATGCGAATGGTCGTCTTCTCATAATTTCGACCCACGATTTCGCCTAGTAACTCTTGAAGCTATATTGCTTGTTTAGCAGCTTTTGTGGCAGCCATAAACTCGGCTTTACAAGACGATAAAGCAACCGTGTCTTGTTTTTTAGAACACCAAGTGATTGGTGATTCGCCAAAGTAGAATACATGACCGGTTGTGCTCCTTCCATCATCCGGATCCTCATTATGACTACAATCACAATATCCTACAAGCTTCTTTGATCCTCCTCTTTTGAATGTTAAACCGTAGGCTAATGTTCCTTGCAAGTACCTCAAAATTCTCTTCAAAGCATCATCATGTGATTATCTTGGATCTTGCATATATCTACTCGTTACTCCCACCGAGAAAGCAAGATCAGGTCTTGTATGCAAGAGATATCTTAAGCAACCAATTCTTCTTCAATACATTGTAGCGTCAACTTCAGGATCTTCTCCTTGTGCCTTAGATAACTTTAATCCAAACTCCATTGGTATGTGAGTAGGATTACAAGTATCTAATCCAGCTTCCTTTAGAATTCGATGTGCATAAGCTTCTTGTTTGATCGTGATTCCATCCTCGTTTTGATAAACTTCTATACTGATGTAATATGTGAGTTTACCAAGGTCTGACATCTCAAATTTTGATGACATTCCAGCTTTAAACTCTTTGATGATTTCTAATGTGTTTCCAGTCACAAAAAGATCATCAACGTATACGGCAACAATGAGCAAGTCTTCTCCTTCTTCCTTACGATACACGGAGCTTTCTTTAAAAAAAATTTTGAACTTTATTCCTCTCAAAATCTGATCTAGCTTAGTGTTCCATGCTCTTGGAGCTTGTCTTAATCCATATAAAGCCTTAGAAAGTTTTGAAAACCTTATGTTCTTATTTCTTCTTTTCAAATCCTTCGGGTTGAGACACATATACCTCTTCATTTAGTTCTCCATGTAGAAATGCGGTCTTAACGTCAAGATGATGAATCTCCCAACCATGAGACGCAGCTAGACCTATAAGCAACTGTATCGTTTCAAGTCGAGCTACTAGTGAAAAAACTTCATCGAAATCAATCCCCGATCTTTGAACATATCCTTCTGCAACTAGTCTTGACTTGTGCTTGTTAATAGAACCATTTGCATTCCTTTTAATCTTGAACACCCACTTAAGACCAATAACCTTAACTCCATTTGGCTTCTCAACTAAAGTCCAAGTTTTGTACTTGTTAATTGAGTCAATCTCCTTTAGACACGCCTTTGTCCATTCGATAGAGTCTTTTGCTTCTTCATAAGTTAATGGCTCATCGTTGATCAACAAGAGAAGTTTCTCACACTCTAATTCTGCCATTAAAACAAAGTCTTCTAAGTGAGTGGGAAGTCTTGTCTCACGGCCTGATCTTCTAGGTTGGGGTTGAACTATCTCTTCTTGAAACTCTTCACTTATTTCATTGACATTCTCCTGTTGGATTTCGTCTTCAGGACTATCATCAGCTATGAATGGTCCTTGCCCTTCGTTAATTGCTTCTCCCCAAGTCATACGAAACATCCCTGGATCTCCATTATCTGTTCCAACAGCTCCCTTCCAATTCCAACAGGACTTTTCATTAAAAACCACATCTCGACTAACAACGACTCTTTTAGTTGTCAGATTATAGAGTCTATACGCCTTACTTCCAGGCTATATTCCGAGGTGCACTAGTGCTTGTGAACGATCATCTAGCTTCCTTAGATGTTTTGATTCAACCTTGGTGTAAGCAAGGCAACCAAAGACCCTAAGATGATCGATGTTTGGTTTCTTGTCTCTTAGGCATTCGTAGGGTGTTTGATTGGTTAAAGCTCTTGTGGGAACACGGTTTATCACATATGTTGAATACCGTATTGCTTCTCCCCACAACCAATTTGGAACCCTCATAGCCTTGAGAATACTTCTTAACATCTCCAATAACGTACGGTTCTGCTTTTCCACTACACTGTTTTGTTGTGGTGTATACGGAGCCGTGAGATGTCTCTTTATCCCATTCTTGTCACAATAGTCTTGAAACTCTCTTGAAGTAAACTCTCCTCCTCTATCCATCTCACAATCATCTTCTCATGCTCCTTCTCCACTAGAGTCTTGAATGTTTTGAACTTATCAAACGCTTCACTCTTCTCCTTTAATAAAATTGTCCACATATATCTAGTGTAATCATCAATAATTACAAACATATACCTATTTTAAGCAAGAGTTGTTGGTGATATAGGTCCACATAAGTCCGCATGTAGAAGCTCCAATGCTCTTGAGGCTCTATATTGTGTTGCTTTCAGAAAGGCTTGACGAGTTTGCTTCCCAATCAAACAAGACTCACACAGCTCCTTTTCACAATTTATCTTTGGTAGACCTTTAACCATCTCTTGGATAGACATTGTCTTGATTTTTTTGAAGCTAATGTGACCGAGTCTTGCATGCCACCTCCATGTTTCTTCTTCGATTCTTGATTGCAAACAAATTGGCTTTCCAATCTTGAGATTTATCTTGTAAAGTCTATTAGGTGAGCTAATTACTTTTACCAAAAGCCTTCCACTAGGATCACTAATGTTAGATAATCATCTCTCATTCTAACATCACAACTATTCTTGGTAGTTGTCCTAAGCTCAGAATATTGCTTTTGAATTCGGGTATGAAATAAATATCGGTAAGTAGCTTTTGTTCCCCTGTTTTTCCTTCAAAGAGAATTGATCCTTTACCACCGATTTCTACACAAGATCCATCACCAAACTTCACCTTTTCTTTTATCTTTTCATTCAACTCCGAAAAGGATGATCTCACACCGGTCAAATGATTGCTTGCACCGTTGTCAAAATACCAAATTCCCTCTTCTCTTTTCTCTGTTTCGTACTTCTTCGGTATTAGATTTTCTTCATTAAGAAACACAGTCTCATGCATATACAGAGCAATATCCGCTTCCTCTGTTTCAGCTTGGTTTAATTCTTGAAATCTTTGTCTTCTTTCAGGGCAATCTTAAGCAAAGTGCCATGTTTTATCACACCGAAAACAAATAAAATCATGTCTCTCTTTCTTCTCTCTGTTTCGGTCTTGTGAGTTAAATCTCCCACGGCCTCTTCCTCGAAATCCTCTCCCACGACCTCTTCCTCTTCCTCTTGGGTTGTCGTAGCTTGAATGATTCTCTTGTGAAACCGTGTTTGTGAAAAACATATTTCCTTGTATTTCAACACTGTTTTCTTTTTCAAGAAAGCTTTCAATCTTCCAATAATATCTTCAAAGCTAGTTCTAATCAAATCCAAAACTTGTTCAAGAGAGGCTATGATTTGAATAAACTTACTTCTTGGCAAACTATTAAGAAATTTCTTAACAAGTTTCGGTTCTTTGATTGTTTGTCCAAGTGAGGTAGATTTCGAAGCAATCTTCGATAACTTTCCCGCGAAGCTATCTATTGAATTTGTGTCCTTCATCTTGATTCTCTCAAACTCAGACATAAGAGTTTGTAACCTAGCCTCTTTGACACGATCTGCTCCTAGATGACGTGACTTGATCGCATCCGATACTCCTTTTGAGGATTCTTGCTCGCCGACTTGCATTATAAGATCCTCCGGAATAGATTGAAACAATTATCCTATCGCAATATTTTTTTTATCCGCATCTTCCGTTCCAGGTTCGATTGTGTCCCATACTTTGTATATCTTCAACAAAACTTTCTTTCGCATAGCCCATACCGTGTAGTTTGTTGCGATGAGTAAAAAACATTGAATCGATGGTGGAGTAAGTTCCTTTTGACGTGTTGCAACGCCTTTGACGTCGTCTTCCATAACTCGGTCTTGACGACAATCCGATCGCACGATCTTCGTAGTGTCTGAGGATCGAAACGCTCTGATACCAAATAAATAAGAACTTAAAGAATAACTCTCTTTATTATGCTTAGAAAATAGCTCAAAACTAAACACTTTTCTTCTTACCATTGATCACAACTCAATCAAGGTATTTATAGGTTTAGCACAACTTTGCTAATCCTCTTTGATAATGGAAACTACTCTTTTCCTAATTCTAACAACAATGGAAACTTTCCTTTTAGCCTATCATGTCCACAACTGAAATGTTGATGGATGTCTTGGGCTACAAGCCATTGAAGTTCCACGAATAATGGAAGTTGTATAATGTCTCCTAACTTGTGCATGGTATTCGTTATTATCATACATGATATGAAGCCAAGAAAAGATATTTGGATTACTCCACGTAAGAAACGTATGAGGTTTTATATTGCTATCAAATGGACCAAAATTTTGAATCTTGTTGATCACTGGTTGGTTGTATAATTGAAATCAGTTTGCAAAATTGTAACTTCTTTGTACTGTCCCGTGGGTTAAACTAGTACAATTACTTATATGGTAAACTCCTCCAGTTGCATACCAGTTGAGAAGAAGCATATCTTCTTGATTGGTCATACCAAATTTCTGCTCCAAGTATTGAACAATGGACATAACACTTTGGACAATATATACGTACATTCCTATACATGAAGATGAGAATGACGTCAACAAAGCACTAGTGAATCAGTTTGATTACATCAATTACGAACAAGAGAAATTGGAAAAATTGATAGAAGATATACTCTTTAAATAAAAAAAATTGTATTTACACAAGTTATGTACTACATAAGTCTACAAGTTGTTACCTACAAAAGCTTTAACTTAACCGGTCAATTGAACCAAGTAAACCACATTCACAATGAACCGGTAGTATACAATTCATAGTTTCATACCAACCACATTCACATTGATTCCTATTAAGCTTTAGCCTTTATGCTAACACTACCACATGGCTCTTTCAACGGATCTTCTCATTCGTCAACTTTAGTCAACCGGCCAACAAGTGTGGGTCATTAAGTTTCTTATATTCCTGATAAGTCCCTTAGGCCATCATCGTTACAGACACTACTATAGTGTCTAATTGTGTTTTTTAATTAAATTTACTAACTTTTAGATACTTCATGTGTCCAATCTCTAAAAGAAAAATTCTATATTGGACACTAATATTAAACTTAAGATTCCAATTTGTTTAATTATATTAAGTTTTATTCATAGGATCTTGAAAAAGGAGACATTTAAATGTCTGCAATAAGGATGGTTTTATGTATTTTCTTACATTTTAACTCCTAAATGTTTTGGTGTCATTAGTGAAACCACATGCTCTTTCTCTTTTGCCACCTAAAAAAAGATCCCCGAATTACTTGTCATCACACTTTTCATGCAAGCAAGTTATTTAGGCCGCCTACAAAAGTTATGTGTGTGTTTCCATACAATTCATACATGTATGTAACCGATAGTATGCTCTCTTTTTTTTTTTTCTCTATAACGATAGTAGTATGTACTATCATTCATATAATTATGCTCTATTTCATAGTTTTTCCCAACTCAAAGTAAATTTATTGTACGAGATTCAGGTAGAATAATCAATGTGAATAGAGTAACTGAGTAAGTTTAAAATTTAGAAAGAAGTATCCAATGTAATGCGCATCTTGGAAATTGTAAATAGAATTTAATGAATTTGCATGACACTTTTTACAATAAATCAATTTACTCCCTCTGTTTATTTATAATTGATGTTTTAGGCTTCTACACACATATTAAAAAATTATTAAATTTACCTTTTTTGAAATAAAACAATACTTTTTATTTATCCAATACATTTCAACCAATAAAAATTCAATCTGCAGAATTTAAAGAGTCAAAAACGCAAAAAAATCAATTAATGATGCATTAGAAAGCGAAAACATCACTTATTTGTAAACAAAAAATAAATCCTAAAACATCAATTATAAATAAACGGAGAGAGTATTAAAACACATTTAATGTCACATATTGTATTGTCTTTACATGGTCCTAAATTTTCGTATAACTCTTCTGCGCAATTATGCCTCACTTAAATACTCCAACAATACACTACTCACTCCGTTTGTTTTTATATGATGTTTAAAGTTTCTACACTCTTATTAAGAAATTATTAAATTTATCTTGTTTTTTGAAATAAAACAATATGTTTCATTTATCCAAGACATTTTAACCAATAAATTCAATCTGCAGAATTTAAAAAGTCAAAAACATTAAATCATATTTTTACGTGGTTAATAATAATTTATGGAACTAAATTGTTTTTTTAACCATACACATATTTTGACAATGCTAGAACACTTATTAACCATACACATATATTTTGTTTAACCATACACAAAGTCAAAACATCCTTTGTCAAAACATTAATGGTTAACCATACACTCTTAGTTCCATTAACAATTTAGCTCCATTAACAATGAGAAACTTTACACTTTTAGACTAAGAGTTAATAATAATTAATGGAACTAAATTGTTTTTTTAACATTTACATTAGAAGAGAAAAACTGGTATATGTCAAATAATGCATGAGATTCACTATTCTTAGAAATAATAACGATACTGATTCACGCGAATAATATTTATTTCAAAGCTTGTGTTTTTTTTTTTTTTTCCAGCCAAAGCTTGTGTTAATTGGTTGTACAAAACTAAATCATTTATTATTATGGATAATTGCATTTGTGTAATATTTGGCGACATGTGCTCGTTCCACGTGACAGCAAGATCTAATCTGAAACAGATACCAGTAGATCACCTTACGGATACACGTGTCGTCTCAATGTTGGGTTAAAATCTTGCCGACAACAAATTAGAGTGGGTCCACATGCGTAAGGAGGACCACGAGGGAACGGTGCTCCTTTACTCTCCTGTCCTTTTTTTGTTTAATTACGATGCTTAGATTTGTTAATACATCACTTCTATGCAATCAATAACTTGCTAATACATCACTATTACGCAATTATTCCAAATCAATTACATACAAATTTGGTTTTAAGTAACAAACAAACAAAATAATATGAAAATCTAGTAGAACAGTGTGAAGTACTATGAATGGCCGTGGTATCAACGAAACTACTTCTATGTGTGGCAAATATCATTTATCATCGACCTAACAATTATCATCTATAAGACATTACACGTAACATGGATTTATTAGGGATTATTACATTCTGCGAAAAAATTAACTATTATTTACTCCTCTAATTTAACCTTTGTTTAAATTGATCTTAGGGTATACATAATTTATTTAATTCGCGATGGAACTTATTTATTAGCAAAGATAATCAAAACTCATGTTATGCAACTTCTAAAGTTATATGGACCATATTCTCCATAATATAATGTTAATATAATAGAAAAAAGGATGAATTTGTTAAATAAGAAAGAAAAAAAATAAAACTAAAAAACTAACAAAATAACCTAGATCCAATGACCCTTTTTGCCACATATGCCGCATTTAGTTAATTTTCAGTTTTAAATTTTTCCTTTGTTATTTAAAGAAAGAAAGAAAAAGTTCGTTAATGTTGTCCCCATTTTTGTATCTTCTGTTAACTCGATGATCTCAAATCGTATTATGAGTTGATCGGAAATGCATACGGACAAGCCAATCACAGATGATTGCTAGAATATAAAATCTTACGCATATACTTACGTGATTGGAGCCCTTTTTCCATCGACACTTGCAATTCTATTCACATGTGTTTGAGATAACAATAATAAATATCTGGTCACCACACATACATACAAAAATGTTAATATTTGATGGTGAGGGAAGTTATACGTAGAAAATATGATTATTTTAATCTTAAGACAGAAATTGGCGTAGGCAGCATTCATATGGCATTGTCCAAAAGGAGCATAATGAAATACGGAGGGCTGCACGTGGTTCTTACCTCACCCCTAACGCCATTACGTCCATTGGGTAATCTGTTTTTATTTCTTTTTGTGGTTTGGAAATTTATTGAATTATTTGATATGTTCAAATTTATCTTGAGCTATTCTCTCAAATTAAAATATTGTAATAGTATTTAGGGATTGAATCCACGAAGAATCGTAAAGATTTTGAATTCAACTCAAGCTAAAAATAAATACAAAATTAAAAGACAACAAATAGAGAAATCGGTTTGTAAAATCAATAAAACAAAAGCTAGGTGTAGAAAAATCTCAGATGAATCTGAATTGTAGATCTAGACAGAAAATCAGGAGTTGATTAAGCACTGTTCTTGAACTTGAAACACTAATTTTAAACTAATCACCTTTCGCTGTAGATATTAGTTATGTCTAAACTTTAGAATCTCAAATTTTTTTGCAAATCCTATCAATTCAAACAAGCATTAAGTGTATGTTCAATTGTTCACAAAACCCTAAACCAAATTTATTTGCATATAAGAATTTTGCTCATCTAAGATTAGTTCATGCAACTAATCACACTTTCGTGTCTACCAATTAACCTAAGATCAGATTTTAGGTCGCGAAGCTAGAATAAATAATAAACACAAATTCAAATGAAGAACTCTAATGATTTGATCCTAACAACTCAATTCAACCTAACAATTCATCAATCACCTTTGAAAACCCTAAACCTAACAAAGAATCTACTCAGACATAATCAATGAAGCAAACATCATGAATAAAATAAATTGCATAAGAAAAGAGATTAAAGAAGTTCAAAATCTTCTCTGAATGAGTCTGATTTATCTCCCCAAAGCTTTGCTACAAATCTCTCTTTTTGTTTCAATAGAAAATAAGTATGTGCCTAACAATGGCTTTTAAAACCTGAATATAGTATAAAACACGAATGGGTTGATTTGCAAAACAATAGCAACTTCTGGGCTAACTTGCAATTCTTCAAAAATCTTTAAAGCGCTGGCCATATTTTTTTGTCTTTTAGTGGTGTCGATCGACAATGGGCCAACTTGCAGTTCTTCAAAAATCTTTAAAACGCTGGCTAGAATTTTTGTCTATTAGTGGTGTCGATCGACACCAGACTTTCTGCTTGCTAGTGACTATCTTTTCAGCAACATCTTCCATTTAGCTCCAGAATGCTTCCATATCTCCAATTAAGCTCCAAACATACCTAAACATGTAAAGACTTAAAAAGACTCTGAAAATACCAAAAAGATTTTATAACCAAGATCTATATTATGGTCAAAAACCCATAAAACCATGATATATCATTCTTATTACCATGAAAGAGCTCCTACTCATTAGATAATCGGATTATATCGGTCTTTAAATGATAATTTTACTTGAGCGAGATGACAACTAATCGGAAATAACTAGGATGCCGATGTGGTATCGTGCAAAGACACTTTGATGTCAAACTTAGTTAGACGAGGAATTTATTAGTGGGAGTTTGAAAGGATTAAGTTTTGATTCATATTACATAATCCAAAATATATGTATTTTAGCCTTTTGAAGGTGTGAAAGTGGAACCAGTTTTCTCATTAGTTACAATAATGGTATATTTATAGAGTTTTCATCTTTTTGGATAGGATGTATATGCCTCTCTCATAATCCTGACATACAAAGCAAGGATATAATAGTGTAGTAGAGCTTTGTAAAGACTTAAACTATTCTCACTCTTTTGTTTTGCCGGCTAATGGTCTTTCTGGAGGTTTAGCTATGTTTTGCGATGTACATATTCATCTAAATCTTGTTTCTACTCCTTCTCTGTATCAAAATGATATGTACATAAATGATGGTGATAATAGCTTTTGCTTGACTTATGTTTATGGTAATCCAATTATTAAATTATGAAACAGCTAGTGGAAGGAGATGGTAAAGCAAGTGGAAGAAGGAAGATATTGTAACGACCGTAACCCAACATTAGGAGATTTTGGGTGGTGTCGATCGACACTAAGTTTCAGAAACCGGTTTGAATTGGTGTCGATCGACACTAAGTTTCAGAAACCGGTTTGAATTGATTTCAACCGCGATTTTCACGCAGTTCGGTTATCGAAAACCCTAAGCTCGCCCTTATAATCTCTGTTTCTCGTGAGCCATCGGAAGGAGGGGATTTTCAGAGAGGGAGTTGAGAAAAGAAGAGATTTCGAGAGAGAGAAGTGAGTTCTAGCGAGCCGTTTGAGTTCTCGAGTACTTCTCATTCGTTTATTCCCGGGGATCATTCGTAGTGTGGTTTCGTGCGAGTTTCGGTGTGAATCAGAGGCTGTCCTTAGCCGTAGAACCCGTGTTCATCGTCGGTTCGATCTTTTAACTCAAAGGTGAGTGCGTGATAGTTAGGAAAAGTGTTAGAATCGGATATTAGGGATTGTGAATCAGTGATAGTCGTTTTTGGATACCGTATTGCGTGCTGTTGTCTCTGTGTGTATGCAAATCGTGTGTGTGATTATTGTATCGACTCGTCGTGTAACGAGACGTACCATGAGAGGATAGGTTTGGTCTCGGGTTCTGAAGCAGAGTGTCGATCGACGCCTGAGGGCAGTGTCGATCGACACCCTGTGAAGAAGACAATGCTCATTTAGTCGAGCGTCCATCGACACCGGGGTGGAGTGTCGATCGACACTCGATTTTCTTTGCTTGGAAAAATTGTTTATATAATCCGTAAATGTTTAATTAATCCGTAAATGCCTATTTAATCTGGAAAAATGTTTAATTAAGCTGGGAATGGTGAATTTAATCTGGAATTGGTTTAATTGAATTTTCCTTTAAATCGCGTAGTAAATTGATATCTGTATTTTCGCTTTTTCTGTTTGCGGGATGACCGTTCCACTGAGTATTCATGATAATACTCACGCAACTCCCTGTTTCTTTTGAGTTGCAGGTAAAGGAAAAGTGTGATCGTGGAATCGAGGCCGAGAGAAGAGGATGATAGGGTTTAGTGCTTATTGTTTAGTCTAGCGAACCGGTTGTTTAGGTTGCTAGCATTATTTCATTCCTGAATATGATATTTGCATTTAATTAGTCTAAGGGATTTTATTTTATGGATTTATTGAAGTATTAAATTGGTTTAAATGTTTATGTTGTTTTCCGCAGTATAAATGTTAGTTAAAAAAAAAAAAAGCTTGGGTGTTACATTTTGGTATCAGAGCCTAGACGGTTTTAGGACAATGAAAATTTGGATATCTGAGACTATGTGTTTAAATTGATTTTTTGTACTTAGTCAATTTAATAAGAGTCTTAGTATCATCCTCTTCGGCCTTTTAAAATGATTCCATGGTAAGTTGTGTGTTTGATTGTGACTTCTTGTAGCTTATTGTCCTGTTCTGTATGAGTGCAGAGAGATGGACGCCAGAGCTAAAGGTCGTGGATGAGGTAGAGGTCGTGGCAGAGGCCGACGGGGTCGTGGCCCAGTTTTCGAGTCGTCTATGAGTGCTACGCACGCGTCAGAGACTCCTACGCATCATGAGGGATCCGTGGGCGAGGCCAGTAGTGCGAGTGTGAGTATTATGGGTACCTGGAGAGGCGCCTGTATGGCTGGCAGAGGAGTGGGCCCAGGTGCGGGTTCTGTTCCAGCTCAGGATCGATGGGAGCGTATGGAGGGCTTCATGGCGCAGTTGTTGGAGCGGTTTCCGGTGGCGGTTCTGGTTCAGGCTCCAGTGACGCCTCTTGTGGCGGAAGTGCAGCCAAGGGCTGCGGTTGCTGAAGCGCGTCCTTCTTACCTGGAGATGGTGAGCCAGATGCGACAGATGAGTACTGCTTTCTTTTCGGGTGGTGTTAGTCCCGAGGAGGCACTTGAGTGGCGGATGCGTGTGGAGGGCAATTTTCGCTCGATTCGTTACCTTGAGGAGTACAGGGTAGAGTTGGCAGTCCACTATCTGAGTGGTGATGCTCACGCTTGGTGGAGAGCTATAGAGGCCAGGAGGCCTGATGCGGCATAGACATGGGGAGAGTTTGTGGCCGAGTTCAACGCTCAGTACTTCCTCAGGAGGCTAAAGATCGTCTCGGGACAAGGTTCGTGGAGCTAGTGCAGGGTGATCGTATGACGCTAAGTTTAGTAGGCTGCTGGTCTATGCAGATAGGGGGCATGGAGGATCAGCGAGCGCAGGTCCAGAGGTTCTTGAGGGGACTGCAGCCGGATTTGTGGACCAGATGCAGAGTGACTGAGTACGCCTCGAGGGTGAAGCTGGTAGAGGTTGCGGCTGGGATCGAGGAGGATCTGAGAGGGCACGCAGCCATGGTAGGTCCAGTGTCAGTTGTTCCCGCTGTTCAGCCGAGACAGCAGCAGTCGCGGTGTGGTTCCGGTTCTGGTTCCCGCAAGGGCGGTAAGCCTGCGCATGGACAAAAACGGAAATGAGATGGCGCTTCCAGGCCCTGTCAGAGTTTGAGGGGCGGAGCGTGTTTTGGATGCGGCCGTTTGGAGCATTAGTTGTCGAGTTGCCCTGGGAAGGGTGAGCAGCAGCAGCCGCGGCAGTTAGACACGAGGATCTGTTATAACTGCCGAGAGCCCATGCATATCAGCCTGATGTGTCCTAAGCCGCAGCGGATGACTTTTGCTGCAGCCTAGCCAGTGGTGCAGTTGGTGGCAGTGCAGCCGTTGGATCAGATTGGGCCTGCACCGCGAGTCTATACCTCGGGAGAGGTGGATCAGGGGCAGCATAGCGGCGCTTCGATCACATGTAAAATTTTAGACTCAGACTTCATAAATTCTGTAGCTGGTGAATTGTTGTTTGTTTCTGTTATTTTTCTTGTGATAGTCTAGTAGGGTTCTCAATGCATATGAATTATGTAGGGACCTTGTTAGTGGGAGGTTTTGAGTCCATGTGCTTTTCGATTCTAGAGCATCGAACTATTTTATTACCCCGGAGTATGCCGACAGCAATGGCATCCGTAGCATAGCTGGAGGAGGTTTCCTAGCTACTTCGGGTCGTGCTCTAGCAGTTGATGTTCAGATTCTGGGGTAGTCCATGCCAGCAGACTTGGTGATCAGTCTGGTGGAGCAGTATGACGTTATCCTCGGGATGGATTGGTTGTCTCATTATAGAGTCCATCTGGATTGTTTTCGAGGAAAAGTGACCTTCGAGCGTGAGGCAGAGAAGTTGACGTTTCAGGGAGTGAGTCCGATTTCAGGGAGTCTAGTGATTTATGTGGTTCAGGCAGTGCAAATGTTGGAGCAAGGATGCGAGGCTTATTTGGCGATGATTTCTATGCCAGAGTCCGTGGGTAAGTTTACGGTGAGTGAGATTGAGGTTGTCCGGGAGTTTGAGGATGTTTTCCAGTCATTATAGGTATTATCGCCGTCTCGGTCTAATATATTTACTATTGAGTTAGAGCCCAGGAGAAAGCTTATCTCCAAGGCACCTTACAGGATGGCTCCAGCTGAGTAGGCAGAGCTGAAGAGTCAGTTAGAGGATTTGGCTGGTAAGGGTTTTATCCATCCGAGTACTTCACCGTGGGGAGCTCCGGTGTTGTTCGTAAAGTAGAAAGATGGTAGTTTTCAGTTGTGTATCGATTACCGGGGACTTAACCGGAACACTGTAAAGAACAAGTACCCTCTCCCGAGGATTGATGAGTTGCTAGATCAGTTGAGGGGTGCTACTTGGTTCTCCAAGATCGACTTGGCTTCAAGATACCATCAGATTCTGATCGATGAGGTAGATGTTCGGAAGACTGCTTTCAGGACACGGTATGATCACTTCGAGTTTGTGGTGATGCCATTTGGTTTGACGAATGCGCCAGTAGCGTTCATGCGGTTAATGAACGGCGTATTCCCAGAATATCTGGATGTTTTCGTGATTATCTTTATTGACGATATCTTGGTTTACTCTAAGAGTTCTGAAGAACATGAGGTGCATTTGCGGTTAGTACTAGAGAAGCTTCGGGAGCAGAAGCTTTATGCTAAGTTGAGTAAGTGCAGTTTCTGGCAGAGGGAGATGGGATTCCTTGGTCACATTGTTTATGCAGAGGGAGTGTCTGTGGATCCGGCTAAGATTGAGTTTATTCGAGATATGCCTAGACCAACTAATGCTACCAAGATCAGGATTTTTCTGGGCTTAGCAGGGTATTATCGGAGGTTTGTCAATGGTTTTGCGCGTATGGCTTAGTCGATGACAAAGTTGACCGGGAATGATGTTTTGTTTGTTTGGTCTTAGGAGTGCGAGGATAGCATTTTGAGGCTTAAGGAGATGTTGATTAGTACACCAGTGTTGGCGTTGCCCAAGCCGGATAAGCCCTACGTAGTGTACACGGATGCTTCTGGGATTGGTCTGGGTTGCGTGTTGATGCAGGAGGGTAGAGTGATTGCGTATGCTTCGAGGCAGCTGACGGGCGCAGAGAGTAATTACCCTACGCATGATTTAGAGTAGGGCGTAGTGGTGTTTGCATTGAAGATTTGGAGATCGTATCTGTATGGTGGGAAAGTGCAGGTTTTCACAGATAATAAGAATCTGCAGCACATTTTCACTCAGCCGTTGCTGAATGTGAGACAGAGACGCTGGATTGAGCTATTGGCAGATTATGATTTGGATATTGTCAATTATCCTGGTAAGGCGAACCAAGTAGCAGATGCTCTGAGTCGTTGGCGAGTGGATTCGTCTCGAGAGTGGGATATTGAGTCGCTGGTTAGCGAGGTTAGCATTATGCGGTTGTGTGCTACTTCCGAGGAGCTGTTGGGCTTAGAGGCGATTGATCAGGCATATCTTTTGAGTAGGATTCTTGTGGCTCAGGCGAGCGATTCGGGTGTGGTGGTTGCGTCGACCGCAGCGGGTTCCGAGTATCAGGTCTCATCGAATGGGGCAATTCTTGTTGCGGTCGGGTTTGTGTACCCAAGGTTGAAGAGCTGAGGCAAGAGATTCTGCGAGAGGCTCATGCGAGTGACTAAGTTGTATTGTGATCTCAAGCGGTTTTATCACTGGGTCGGGATGAAAAGAGATGTGGCGGCTTATGTCTCTAAGTGCAACACGTGTTCTTTGGTCAAAGCAGAGCATAAGGTTCCGAGTGGCCTTATGCAGAGTTTGCCTCTTCCGGAGTGGAAGTGAGATATGATCGATGGATTTGGTAGTGGGATTAAATGTTTCGCGGACGTATAATCCTATCTGGGTGCTCGTAGATCGGTTGTCTAAGTCAGCATACTTTTTGGCCATTAAGAAGACCGACGGAGAGGCTAAATTGGCTAAGAAGTTTGTGCAGGAGATTATGAGCCTGCATGGATTTCCAGCTAGTATTATTTTGGATCGGGATCCTCGGTTTGCATCGGAGTTCTGGAGAGTGTTTCAGGCAGAGATGGGCACTAAGGTTCATATGAGTACGGCATATCATCTGCACACTGATGGGCAGTCAGAGAGGACTATTCAGACTATGGAGGATTTGTTGAGGATGTGCGTACTGGATTGGGGTGGCCATTGGGCCGACCACTTGGGTTTAGTCGAGTTTGCATATAATAACAACTTTCAGGCGAGTATCGGGATGGCTCCTTTCGAGGCTCTGTATGGGAGGCCATGTAGGACGCCTTTAAGCCGGACCCAAGTCGGGGACCACAATATTCATGGAGCTACTTTTTTTCAAGAGACAACGGAGAAAGTCTTTGTTGTGAGGTTGAACATAAAGGAAGCTCAAGATCGTCAGAGGAGTTACGCTGATAAGCAGAGGAGATCGCTTGAGTTCGCGGTAGGAGATCGCGTGTATCTCAAGATGGCTATGTTGAGGGGTCCTAATAGATCCATTCCGGAAAATAACCTGAGGCCGCGTTTTATGGGTCTGTTTCCTGTGATGGAGCCAGTTGGACCGGTGGCGTATCGGCTTGAGTTACCACCAATCATGAAGGCATTTCATAAGGTTTTTCATGTGTCAATGTTAAGGAAATGTCTGCATGAGTCAGAGGAGTTAGTGCCTGAGATCCCTGCGGATCTTCAGCCCGATTTCTCAGTTCCGGCGGTTCTTGTGAGGATTCTGGAGAGGAAAATCAAGGAGTTGCGTCGGAAGAAGATTCCCTTGTTGCAGATTTTGTGGAATTGCGCTAGATGCGAGGAGGAGACTTGGGAGCCCGAGGCAAAGATGAAGTTAAAGTTCAGGAAATGGTTCGATAAGCAGGTCGCTGTATGAGCTTTATTTCTCTTTGTGGTTCTAGTCTCGTTGTGTAGCATGTTTGCTTATGTTGTATTTTTGTTTTCGTTGTAACCAATATACTTTTTGGAGATTTATAAGATGGAGTCGTTTCTTATTTATCTGTTTTATATGATGGTTATGCTTATATGTGATTTATGGTGATATTCCGGGTTATGGAGTATCGAGTTTGACCACGAGAGGTGTTTAGTCGATAGATTTTTATAGATGTTTTAGAATTTATTACTCTAGGGGCTGCGGTCCCGAGCAACTCATTCATTTGTTTTGAGGGGATGATTAGTCTCCCCTGTGTACCCGGAGCTCAAAGGATGCGTCCTGAGAGTGGAAGGGGCACGGTGTACCCAGAGCTCAAAGGATGCTTCTAGAGAGTGGAAGGGACACGAGGCACCGATAGCTCAAAGGATGCGTCCTGCGATTGTGAGTGGTGCGAGACACCGATAGCTCAAAGGATGCGTCCTGCGAGTGGGAGTGGTGTGACACCGATAGCTCAAGAGATGCATCCTTCAAGTGGGAGGGGTGTGGAATGAGTTAAGAGTAATAGATGTCTGAAAACGGGCGTATAAACATAAGACTGAACGAGAGCCTCGGAGATCGGGTGTTTGATCTCGGATAATTGACCGGTTCGGGTCAGGTTTTGAGTCTTTGGTAGACGGTTTCGTGAGGATTCGAGGACGAATCCATTGTTAGGGGGGGGGAGAATTGTAACGACCGCAATCCAACATTAGGATATTTTGGGTGGTGTCGATCGACACCTCTAGGTGGTGTCGATCGACACTAAGTTTTAGAAACCGGTTTAAATTGATTTCAACCGCGATTTTCACGTGGTTCGGTTACCGAAAACCCTAAGCTCGCCCTTATAATCTCTGTTTCTCGTGAGCCATCGGAAGGAGGGGATTTTCAGAGAGGGAGTTGAGAAAAGAATAGATTTCGAGAGAGAGAAGTGAGTTCTAGCGAGCCGTTCGAGTTCTCGAGTGCTTCTCATTCGTTCATTCCTGGGGATCATTCGTAGCGTGGTTTCGTGCGAGTTCCGGTGTGAATCAGAGGTTGTCCTTAGCCGTAGAACCCGTGTTCTTTGTGTTCATCGTCGGTTCGATCTTTTAACTCAAAGGTAAGTGCGTGATAGTTAGGAAAAGCGTTAGAATTGGATATTAGGGATTGTGAATCAGTGATAGTCGTTTTTGGATACCGTATTGCGTGATGTTGTCTCTGTGTGTGTGCAAATCGTGTGTGTGATTGCTGTATCGACTCTTATTGGGGAGATAAAATCTCAATTAACTCTTATGTACAGAATGGAGGAAGAGTTTTGGAGAGCAAAGAGTCGTATACAATGGTTAAAGGCGGGAGATAAAAAAACACTAGATTTTTTCATGCTAAAACGAAGCAGAGGAGAGCTATTAATAAACGTGTGGTGGATTATTTCAAGCAAATCTTCACAACAACAAATGAGTTATCTTATGCTAATTTCCTTCATTCGATGCAGTCGAGAGTCAGTGAAGCCATGAATCAGGAATTGATCAGACCTGTTACAGAGATGGAGATTTATCAAGCCCTGCAGCAAATGAATGCGTACAAAGCTCCTGGCCCTGATGGATTAACTGTTGGTTTTTACAAGGATCAATGGCTAACAACTAAATCATCAGTGGTAAATTTTATTCAACATTTTATGGAAACCACTGATTTGGATCCTGAATTAAATTGTACACATATTTGCCTTATTCCCAAAATAGAGCATCATATGGAAGTTAAGGATTATAGACCTATAAGTTTGAGTAATGTTGCATATAAGTTGCTGTCAAAAGTGTTGGCTGAAAGATTTAAGAGTATTTTATTAAATATCATATCTGAGTTTCAGTCAGCTTTCATACCAGGGAGACTTATCACTGATAATGTTCTCATTGCTCATGAAATGATTCATTCATTGCATACTAGAAAGCTAAAAACTCAGTATATGGCTCTAAAGTTGGATATAAGTAAAGCTTTTGACAAGTTTGAATGGTCATTCTTGGATGTGTTAATGAGGCAGATGGGGTTTCATGATAGGTGGTGTAAATAGATTATGAGATGTGTCTCCACTGTCACATATTCAATTCTGGTTAATGAGACTCCCATTGATCTCATTGTGCCTTCTAGGGGAATTAGGCAAGGGGACCCTCTCTCTCTTCATATTTATACCTCTTCTGCACAGAAGCTTTATCTTTTCTTATCATAAAGGAACATAGAAAGGGTCATATTTCGGGATTTCAAGTGAGTAACCAAGGGCCTAACATTACTCATCTCTTATTTGCTGATGATTCTCTACTTTTTTTTTAGAGCTACTGCAGGAGTGTGAGCATATCAAATTAATCCTCAACATCTACTACTAAGCTTCAGGACAGGAGGTGAATTTTGCCAAATCATCAATCATGTTTTCCAAAGGTATGCATCCAACAATTAAGCAAGAAATTTTGGATTCCATTTAGATTCATAAGATTGGAGGTTTTGGTAGATATTTAAGATTGCCTGAACTGGTTGGTAGAAATAAGATGGATACTTTCTCTTATCTTGTTCAAAGAATGATTTAGAAGGTAGAGAATCGGTATTCTAAACTGATTTCCCAGCAGGGAAAGAGATTCTAATTAAGGTTGTTCATACAGCTCTTCCCACTTATTGTATGTCATGCTACATGTTGCCAAGGACTTTGGTGGATAGACTTACAACAGTTATTAGGCAATTCTTTTAGTCATCTACCATAGAAAAAGGGAAAATTAATTGGATCTCATGGAACAAGATTATAAATCCTAAGAAGTTAGGTGGCTTGGGAGTTAGGTATTTAAAAGATTTTAATGTTGCTCTTCTTGCCAAATAGTGTTGGAGGATTCTTTGTTACCCTGATTCTATGATAGCCAAGGTATACAAAGTTAAGTATTTTCCGAAGACAACTTTGCTAGAGGCCAAGCAGAAGTGGTCATCAAGTTATGCTTGGAGAAGCATACTTCAAGGCAACAGGTTGTTGAGGAAAGGGATACGATGGAATATTGGCTCTGGTGAGAATGTGTTTGGGTGGAGAGACCCATGGTTACCGATTTCTCCTCCATCAGTGCCTTACCCTATGACCAAAGATATAAATCAAGAATTAAGGTGAAGGATTTATTTCTTCATGGTACCACGGTTTGGGATTGTGCAAAGCTTAATACATTATTCCATCCATCAGATATTTCTCTTATTCAGAGAGTCAAACCTTCCTTTACTAGAGCATCATATACACCTATATGGATGTATACATCTAATGGAGCATATACGATAAAGTTTGGCTATAACTTTATCAGAGAAATTCGGGGCCAGTCTTCTTCAACTCCTCTTGCTTCCTTTAAAACGTTGTGGAAACAGAAATTGCCACCAAAAATTTGTCATTTTTGGTGGAGAGCCCTCCATGAAGCATTGCCAGTTGCAAATAAGTTGAAGCAGAAGAGAATTTTAAAAGATAATACATGTTCTCAATGCGGGGAGGATGAAGAAACTGTAAATCATTTATTGTTTAAATGCAGAGTGAGTAAAGAAGTTTGGGAGCTTGCCCTAATTAATTAGGAAACATTCTGAGAACTATCTTCAAGGTAATTATGAAGCTTTTGTGGACCATAATATAGAATCACAAGATCAGCTATGTTTATTTTACTTTTTGGGATGGAGGATATAGAAGCAAAGAAATGAAGTGATTTTCAATCATAAGAGATGGCCAATTTCAAACGTCATTAATAAGGCCTTACAGGATCATAATCTATGGATGGAAGCCTCGTAGACCATGGACCAAGATTGAATAGCTATTCAGTGCCATCAGAACTACATGACACAATATCATATGCAACATCTGAAGCCTTTGAATCAATTATTTTTGCAGGTCTCAAATTAGTATCATTGCTTGCTTGATGCTTCATGGATTTCTCCTCACCAACCGTTTGGCATTGGATGGGTTCTTTATGACCGTTCAGCAAATATGGTGCTTAAAGGATCTGGATCTTTCTCACCAACGCAATCACCGGCTGAAGCTGAAGTGGAAGCCTTGAGAATAGCGGTAAAAGAATTGCATAGGCTTGGATATGGGGAAGTTGTGTTCTCTGGTGATTTTAAACAACTTTATGTGGGTTTTAAGGACTTATCAAATATCAGAGGGCAGGAGATAATGAATCTTCACCATAAGGTTCTTTTACAGGACATTATGTATATTGCAAGTCTATGTAATTTCAAGTTCAATCATGTATCTCGGTCTGCTAATGGTGTATCTGATTATTTAGCTAAGCAGGGTAGGATAAGTTCTCATGATTCTTATTGACGACAAAAAAAAAACATGTATATACCGAAAAAAAAGGCATGTATATTTCTTAAGGTTTATAGAAAAGCATTTTTGATTGTCGTATGACTATATTATATGCGGATGATGGTTGTCATGTCATGCGACTTATATTCATCCAACATGTTCAAACGTTTGTTACTTTGGCACGATTGTAAGAAAATGTCCATGGATGGTCTGATACAAAAAATAACTATATCTATAAACAACAAAACAAATAAGCTATTGATGTGATCAAGGATTTAGGGGACTACGAATATAAAGAGTAGTTTCTAAGTTCTTTCTAGTCAATAAAGATAGTCTTTGAACTCGTTAAAAATCAAATTGAGTCGGATCAGCTTACGAACTACTAATAATTTGTTTTGACCCCTTTTGAATCTAAACATAAAGCATGTTTGTAGATAGATTTGCTACTTAGCTCAGTAACGATTGATCTAAGATAAACAAAATTGATTAATAAAAAAAAGTTAAAAAATATCCCTAGTGATGTCAAACGTAAATAGAACCGCTTCCGATAAGAATATTCAGCCGTCACTTGTTCCGTTGATGTCATCTAACTTTAAATGCGATATGGCATATTTTGGAAAAGAAATTGTAAAATATTTATGATTTTTTTTGTCTATAATCTACATATAGCTATGTTATATACCACCGCAAGGCAGTGTATAGTTTATGGATTGGTGACCCGTATTATCTATCCCTAAATTTAACCATGCCATTACGTAAAAAGTTGGACATTTATTGAAAATAAATTATAATGCGATGGGAAACAAAGGAAAAGGACCAATATACGACGAAATAACTAACTCACCCGTGACTTTATGTGCATGTGCATGCACATTATCAAATTACTCGGTAGTAGCTACAATGGCTAAGCTAAGTAAACCCTAAAGTCCACCCTCGTCTTTCGTACCAAGACGTGGCTCCATGCATATATTGACATTATTATCCGAGGTTTCGTTTCATTTCTTCCGTAACTAATGTGAACAAGTAATCGTTATTTTTTCTTTTTGTCAACGAACAAGTCATCGTTAAATTGCTTTATAAAAAATAAATACAACTAATGTGATCATTTGTATTTTTCAGTTGGAAACTTACTTCTTCACTCTATACTTTACCCGTCAGTCCAGAGTTCAGAAAGAGCCGATATGCTCACACTTCCATGTGAAAAATAATACTCCTTGTTTTTTAAAAATTGATGTTTTGGGCTTTTTGCAAGTACTAAGACATAATCAATATTTGTAATTAATTATTTATTTTTATTTTTTTGACTTACTTTCTTGTTTTCTAATAGTTATATTAACTATAACACATCACTTTTCTTTTTCTAATTGATTAAACATAAAACTATTTAATCACTTGGTAAAACATAAAAATATAAAAAGTAAAAAAATTAATCTTTTAGAAACAACAAAAAAAAATTCAAAAAATCAAATTTTAAAAAGCATTATAATTTTGACCGTGAGTGTCAGAAGTCTCAAAGAGCAAATTTTCTACCCAAGCTTAGCTTTCACATTGATTGATTTCCATACAGTTGGAAGATTCAGACAACAATTTAAAATATATCAGAGCATAGGGGCCACAACAAAAGTTTCTTTGAAGACTTTTCTTTAGTCACACTATTGCCCTACTTTTTTAACTTAATAAAATATTTCTTCTCACAACAAATTACTACAATCAAAGTTCGATAACAACAGCATTTCATGATAATTAATCCTATTATTAATCGATAATAAAAGGTCGAAAATAACTTACGATTAATTTTTAAAAAACAAGAAATGAAAAATTCACACTTAAGAGTTTTACTGATGATATATCTGTAAAACTATATTTTTTCTTTGTATTAATTTTTTCTTTCTTGTTACCATCTATGACAAAACCGAACCAAGAACTAAGAGTTTTACTGATGATATATCTGTAAAACTATATTTGATTGTCCACTTTTGATTTAGCATTTATTCGCTGACATTCCGATAAGATTATTCGCTAGATCGTAAGTAATACGTGTCCCTTGCTGCTGCACGTTCCCAATAATCGACAACGACGACGACGTCGGAGCAAAAGCAAAGCAAAACGTTCCTGCATCATCAATCGGAATCAGATAATTCTTCGCGGGCAAATCAAGCGATTTCCCTCCGGTGAAATGAAACGCGACGGTAGGTACTTTCACGGTGGAGAGAGACGAGAAATCATAACAAGTATCAAACAGAGAGATACTCGAAGTTCCTTTCTTGAGATTCGAAGTGAGTTTCACGAACGCGTCACGTAACGAGTTATAAGCCTGAGTCCGAAGCCGAGTCACGGCGGTTCCACAATCCAAAATCACTCCTCCGGTACCGTCGGAAGCGTCGACTTCGAAAACCGACGACGGGATATTGACTTGTTGACCACCGACACTGAATCCACTAAAGTCGACGTAGTAGAAAGTATCGATCTTGCTGTTCCGGAGAAGCGGAGCCGTCGCGTCTCCGGTACCGATTTGGACCGAGTTGAAATCGAGACTCGACGATTTACCCGAATCACGATCAACGAGGCAATAAGAAAACGACGTCGCTTTGATTTGATTCGTCAACGATAAAGCTCCACCACCTAAACCGAGTAAACCGGCTGCTCCGGTGAATAAACCTTCGTTATCATGACCACAACCCAAAGCGATGTTGTCTATCTTCCCGGAGTTACCAAACGTCACCGTATCGGTAGCGTAATCTCCGACAGTGAAAGATCCGTCACCGTAACTAACTTGATAAAGACATTTGTCCGAACGACAAGCGGAGACTTCGAGAGAAGCGCACTGTGGAGCAGAGCAAGTTAACGATTTGAAAGTGGAGGATGAAGTCGGGTCGAAAATCGGGTCGGATTGTTGGTAACAGTCGGAGCAAGGTTTACACTGGATCCAGTTCACGTCGCTTCCGGTGTCGAGCACCATGAACATCTCTTTCGCCGGAGTTCCGACACCGATTCGTGAGAAATACTCTCCGCTTCCTTGGCTAGCTCCGGAGACGACAGGTGTCGTTAATTCCTCGGTTTGGAACCGGGTTTCGTCGTTGTAAACGGGTTTGAGATCGGATCTGTCCATACCGTCGACGGCGAATCGGATTTTCGCGGTGATTCCGGCGACTCGGGATGAGTCACGCTCGAGTCGACTCAGTATGAGGCTTTTGTAGTCCTTGTGCTGTGACGCGACGAGTGTGTCTCGGGAGCGAAGCTCTAGAGATAGTGGAGAAGATGAGTTGAGGTAAACCGGGTCGGATTCGGATTTGGATTCGAATTCGGGTCTGGTGGTGGTGAGTGAGGAACGAGTCGGGTCGAATGAGAGGATGTGTTGTGTTTGTTGGAGGGTTGAAACGACGTCGAGTACTGTCGTTTTAGTTGAAGTGGATAGAGACCGAGAGGAAGCATCGGTCGTGGTGGTGAGGAAGAGAGAGAGAGTAAAGACGGAGAGGAGAGAGAAAAATCGCGGGAAAGCCATATTTTCCGGCGAAGGTTAATGAGTCTTTTGTGGAAGAGAAAATGAGGAAGAAATGTTTTTTTACTTATAGAGAAATAAAGAAAAGAAGTAGAGTTGTCAAACAGGCCAGCCGCGGCGGATTTCTTTCTATTTGCGGATTAATGCGGGCCGGCCCGCTAGGACCGCGGTTTCAAATTATATGTCCAAGTCCGCTCCGCATTATCCGACGGGTTAGCGGGCTGGCCCGCGGATAAAACATTCATGTGTCTAAATTTTATTGTTTCTCATAATATATGGTTTTTTTGTTTTTTCTATTATATTTTTTCAAAATTAGATACCGGTCTTGCATTTTCAACATTGACAAGTTTGTAAAATTTCAACACTGGCAATATTAGTTCACAAGAATCATGTTAATTATGTCAACAAGAAATCGAAAACCATTAAATTTTGGTTCAATTATTAATCAATTTATACACTCAATAAGACTACAAAATATTAGAAGAATCGTTTGGCTATGTTATATCTTTGAAGAATCACTTTTGGTATTAACATGTTAAGAAAAAAGAATATCAAACAAGTAAATCTACAAAGAAAAAACACGTGAATCTTTTAACCTGAATCAACACTATTTAAAACAATTGACAATGACAAATTTCCAGATTTGAATAAAATAGAAGTCCTGACTTTTGAATCTGTTTATGAATTTCAATTTGATAATAACTTTTGGTCCTCTAGTTTTGAAATTAATCATGATTTTTTAGTTTTTTTTTGCAATTAAAGACTCTTGAGTTTTTTTGTAGAAAAAACATAGAATTAACAATACTAAAGTTTTATTTTTGAACTTACATAATACTTTAAAACCTTTTACTTAAGCCAAAAGTTTCATAATTTTATTTTAGTTTTATGTTTAGCGAGTTACCCGCAAACCCGTAAATCCGCAATGGATAAACCCGTTTAAACCGTAAACCGTAGCGAATTAATCCGCGAGGCCCGCTTTAAATAGGCCTTGAAAACATTGTTCAAATCCGCCTCGTGACGGATCTACTTAGGCCTGGCCCGCGAATCATAGGCCCGTTTGACTGCTCTAAAAAGAAGGTTGCGGAGAGAGTCACGCCAGAATTGCTATGGTTATAAAAGCCACATCAAATAATTTTATACTCCTAGTTTTTCAAAAAAAAAAAAAAAAATTTATAGTACCGTTAAAAATATTTGGGATTCACATTATCAACCCTATAAAACACATTAGTGTATTTTTCTTCTTGTAAAGTTTAAACAGGAAACAAAAATTATGTTTATGACTAATGTTTATGATATGATCCCAACATGAAATTAGATGGCAGATGAATATTTATTACGATTTTTTTTCTTGTCGAAAGTAGAATTGTACTTTGTAGAATTCAACACAAATTACAGCTTTTACTGTACGGACATGAGTAGATAGTGGCTGATAGGGATTGACCTGCTAATTTTGTTGCATAACGATTATCCAAAATATTAATATCCTAGAAATGCGTGACTACGTCATTTTTACTGTCCCAAAAATTTGGAAAGAACTTCTTTAAGTTAAAACACAAATAAAAGGCTTTCTATATCTTCTTTTTAGACAATTTCAAAAATATTACTCTTATAGTATTATTTTTACAGAAATGCCACCATTAAATTATTATTTTATAAATATGTCACTTATAAAATTTTTAAAAAATTTATATCTCAAAATTTTCAATCTTAAAAAATGTTTTGATCACAAACAAACCTTAAACACTAAAAACAAAACCCTAATATATCATAATTAATCCAACCATAAATGATATTAAACTTTTTGAATAGTGATATTTTCGAAAAGTGGCATATCAAAAATAGCATATCTTTAAAAAAATTTCTTCTTACCATGCTAAACCAAAGTTCAGTTATCGGATATTTTTCACTTAATGTATAGTATTTATATGGGAGATTAGCTATAATAACCTATAAAATAATTAAATAGCCAAAATAACCAATAAAATTTTTGAAAGACCGCCAAAAATTATTTGATCCCTAAACATTCATTATTTACTTTAAGTAACACCTAAATGTTGGGGAAATTTATTTTAAAAATAATAAAAAAATAAATTAATATATTAAAAAGCCATCATCATTTAATTAGAGAAACTGTTGGAGCTGAATTTCACTAAGCTTAAAATATAATCATGTTATATTATATTCGATGTTAGGCCTTAGGCCCAGAACCGTGCTAACACTGAGAGAAAGGTCGGCAAATCTTTCGATCTTGCTGGGCCCGAATAATCGTTCCGTTAACCGCCGAAGCTGAAGATCTTTTGACCAAGCAACTCAGTAGGGATATACCAAGTTAGCGCCGCTCAACGGGTTACGAAGAGATCCTAAAATTTCCGGAGGACGCATAATATCGTGCCCAAGATCTCCGGCGACGAGAAAGAATTGCGGAGCTGAACCGTTCAGCTCAGAAGAGTATAAATAGCTATTCTAGAGCCGAAATGGCTAACTTTTTCCTTACGTTTACATTCAACCATACTTTAGCTCATCACATTTGTTATAACTAAAGTTTTTTGTATACTTGATCAAATATCAATATAAGTCTATTTTCCATTATCTTGGTATTGATTCTAGTTAGATTTATCGACAATTCTTAGGTCTAAAGTTTATTTCCCGAATTCACATATAAATTTGCGAAATCTAGCTTCAACAAAAGAGAGTATAATTATTTTAAATAAACTTTATAAAGGAATTAAAATCAAGGAAAGAAGATTTAAAAAAAAAATCAAGAAAAGAAAATAGCCCCTTTTTTTTCTTTTGAAGTATCTAATAACAAAAAAAAACCTAAAAACCATTGAAGAAAACTACCAAGAGAAATGTAACAAAGTTTGATATCTAATAGTTCTACTTTAGAGATCGATTTTCCATAACCATATATTTATGGTTTTCTTGATATCTCGTCTCTGTTCATGGAATAAGATAGTATTTTCACAGTAATAAAAACCTAAGAGAATTATAGTAACCTGTCGACCACAAATTCAAAATTGACGATGTCTGATTTAAGTTTATTAACTACTAAAATTCAAATGATGTATACAAAAAACGTAAGAGAGGTTTCGTTAAGCACTTCTTTTATTCTGTCAATGTCGAATACTTTGCTTAGCCGATACAATTAGTTTAGAGGGTAATTAACGATCTAAATTGTTTAGATGCGAAATGGGAAAAGAGTGATTAATGAGAAGTGGGTAAGTAGTTACTTCGTTAGACGAGCTTTGGGTTTATTTCGCTTTCCCTGAATTAATGGTAACGCACCCTTTTGGCCTTGTTAGTTGCATCTCATTTATTTCTCATTTGATTTTTAATCTTATCATATCCATTTTCTATAACCACTTTACTTTTTCCCTAAATAATCTTAAATTGATAATGGCTTGTATCGCATACTTTAAAATTTGATCCAAGCGCTTCATTGATTTTTTTTTCTTTTCAAGATTCGTTAATATTAGTACTCCTCCGTGTCACCAAAATAATCATTTTGGGTTTTAAAATTTGTCTCTCAAGATAGATTTTTATCATTTATTATTAAAAGATTTTAGTTTCCAAAAAATAGATTCAATGGCTATTGGTTAAACTTTTTTAAAAGATTATTCATTGTAGAAACTAATACAAGATTAATTATTTTTCTTAATATGTATGAAAAACTCAAAAAATTCATATTTGTGAAACAGAGAAAATATTATTTTATTATAATGAAACTTAAAAAATACCTTTGGTCTAATAGTCTAATAAAGTTTAATTAATACTTCTACATCCGAAAGTCTCCGGTTCGATTTCCATTACGATTTATTAATATGCAGATTATTGGAGGCAAATTTATAAGAGATCTCCAGCGATGTGCAATTAGAGTCATTCGCCATGATTCCACACAATGAAGATAAAATGTGTCCATCATTAGTGTCACATGAAATGATGTTTATCGTGGATCTAATAGAGTCGGAGGGAATCGTTTGTGGTCACAAGTTTAGGGTCACATGAAATCCACAAGTTTAGAAATTTTTTTTTTAAGAACATTATAATGTAGACGCAATAATAGAGTTTTTCTTTGTCAAAGGCAAGATTGCAAAAAAAGAAACGAACAGACATTATTACTGTACCATTTTAGACTAGGCATGCTAGGAAAAATCAGTATGGCTGTAAGAAATTATAAAATATATAATAATGATTTGTTTTGTTTTTGTCGCACCGTAAAATGCTCGTACAATATCAAATTCGAATAGTTACGGTAAATATACTTGGAGAATACTCTGCAACTAGGTAAAGACCCGCGACAAGCGCGGGATAAATATTTTAACAGATTATTTGATAAAATTTATATTCTAACAACTATACATTGATTGTTAAAAACAAACCAAAATTGTTTATTACAAAAGTTGAGTTTAGAACATGGATATTCAACTAACTCTTATAATTTGATAACAAATATTATTTAATTTGACACCAAAAATGATGTTAAAGATACATAGAATTGAAAATATTAATTAAATAGTGTGATAATTGTAGCATGGTGATATGCACTATCACCCTCGTAATTAAAAGACATGATGTTGATAAAATTTGATAGTGGTGTTATTCTATCAAACTCAAGCCTTCACCACTTTGTATAAGGAGATTCTAGACACCTTATTTTATGCGCAACAACAATTAGCTTAAACTTGAGGATTTTTTTTCAATTGGAACCATTTGTTTTTTGAGTAAGTGTTTTTTGGATCTTGCATGCTTTCTTGTACTTTTACACACAAACAAAACATGCGTTCGTAAGAAATAATAGTATCAAAATCATACTATATAATCTTAGCATATTTTATTAAAAATTATAAAATTGGTTTGTATATAAACACATTTCTATATTTAGAGATATACTAAATAAAAATATACCTTACTAAATAATTTCTTAGAGGATTGACAAAACCAAGGGTATGTTCAATCATGTTGACTTGCAGAGCTGACAACTGCTAATATCAGGGACTTAATGCAAGGAAGCCATCAGGGCATCAGTATGGTAGGGAACGCTCCAGACGTAATCTGCTACTCAAAGGATGATGCATTGGTTTCAGAGGATACTCAAGAGGTCAACTATGTAGGTGGTCAAGGGATTGGGCAGAACAGAGGTTTCAACAACAACTACCGCAGCCACCCCAATCTATCCTACAGAAGCACCAACGTTGCAAACCCACAGGATCAGGTTTATCCTCAGCAAGTTGCAGTCCCAGCTCAGACACCATTTTGGCAGTTCATCAGGAACAACTCCTCTTGCTCAAGGATTGACAGGTTACAATGCTGGCTATCCGAGGCAGTATGGACAGAGTTCAGGCTCCGGGTACCAAAATCAGAATCAATTCCAGCCTAGACAACAAGCTCCTCTACCTCCAGACTCTAATCCTAACGATGAGCTCAAAGCTATGATGCAACTTATGCTGGCTAATTAGCAGCAGAGTTCCAGCGCCATTGCGGATATAAATGGGCGATTAGAAGTTGTGACCACTCATCTGAAAATGCTGGACACTCAAGTGGCACATCAAGCAGAAGCTGTTAAACAACAGCACGAAACTCTTCCGGCTAAAGGAGCGCATAATCCACAAAGGGAGTGTTATGCCATTTTTGTAAGTAAAGTCGATGAAAGGGTCGTTTCTGTTACTGGTTCAGATACAGCGAAAAGTGATTCTCCAGCAGATGTGGGACCGATCGGTCCTACCATCAGACCGGTCGGTCCGGTGAATAGTCCTCCAATTCGTACTTATGTCCCCAAGGCACCTTACCCTGTTTGTCCTAGAAAATCTTAGGAGGATTTGGAAGAAGCAGAATGCAGAGAAATGGTTAACGATTTGACAGTCAAGATCCCTCTGGTAACTGAGGAGTGCAATGCTGTGTTACAGAACAGGACAGTGAAAAAACTTAGAGATCCTGGTCGCTTTGAACTTTCAGTCCAGATCGACTCTACAGTTTTTCCTCGCTCACTCTACGACTCAGGCTCTAGTGTTAACATCATACCATACTCTGTACCAAAACGACTGGGCTTTAAAGATTTCAATCCTCCTAAGATTTCTTTTATATTTGCTGATCAATTTGTTAAACATCCTATAGGTGTTCTTGAGGACGTACAACTGCTAATTGGTGATGTTTTTGTCCCTGCAGATTTCATGGTGTTGGACCTAGCTGAAGAACCAGGAGATCCTCTCATCCTGGGAAGACCATTTCTCTGCACAGTTGGTGCAATGATTGATCTCAAACATGGACGCATTGACCTCCAACTGGGAGACACTGAGCTGAAATTTGAAATGGATAAGCTGCTGGAGAAGCATGTAACCGATGACCCACCTTTCTCGATTAAGGAACCAGATGATGTCGTTGATCAAGTCACAGAGGACCCAGCTCTTCCTAGTTAGTCTACCGCAGACATAAACTTTTATCCAATAGGCATTGGGACTCCATGCGAGCATATATTTCTCTCCAAGAGGGTGTTGTGATACCTCTTGATGATCCACCTGATCCACCCTGAAGGGCACACACGTCGAGCTAACGACGTTAAACAAAGCGCTTGGTGGGAGGCAACCCACCGGTAAGTTAGTTTTTCTTAATTTTTCTTTTTCATTTCATTTTATTTTCTTTCTTTTAATAGTCTTTCCTTTGGATTTATTTTCATACCGGGTCGGTGTGAAGTAAGTCTGGGGGGAGTACTATTAGTACTAATTATGTTTTATTTTCTTATTTTCAGTTTTATATAAACCTTTGTGATATGAATGCAATTCTAGGACCACATGATGTTTGCTAACATTTTTAAGATTAACAGTGACTAATCAAAGCAATGAAAAGATTAAAAATGCCCTAGGCGGATCAGTATTACCAGAAGGCTCCCGTCTCCTTGAAAGCTAATGCTAACACTCTTTGCTTTGGTCTGTTTTCTTAACTCAGGGAATTCAAAATCGCATAAGAAGTAACAACCACGTTAGGAGTCCTATCCTTTTTCAAACACTAACCTCTCTTCAGGACTCCTGATGGCCAGACTCACTTTTAGTCTGGTACCACACCCTTACCTTAACCATTCTTTCAAACCTCATGCATTCTATTGAAGACATTGATATGCACTCAAGCGCAAAAACTCCGGAGACGTAGTCCGGCCAGCCTATCATTCTAAAGACCTTTTGGTACCGCTTAAAAACTTCCTGCTTAGGATTTTTAGTTTTTCATTTCTTCATCCATTTTTTTCGTTTTTCATCACTTATCCATAGGAAAAAGGCTAGAACTAATCCCCAACTCATATAAAATATATATATATATATATACATATATATATATATATATATTTAAAAAGAAAAAAAAAAAAAGAAGTTGAAAGGGATTAGAATAAAGCCTCAGATTTTACATGCATAGTTATAAGCACATTGCTATTTCTTATTCTCTGCATTGGTTCTTTAGATAAGCAGAAAGTTTTCATATAAAAAGGAAAAGGGTCTTAAGTTTGAAAAGCTGTGCATCATCCTTGGATTTAGTTCTCTTGTGATTTTGTGTTATCACTTGCATTCAGCCGCGACTGAGGTTAGCCTAAACACTTTCACGCCACCACTAAAAAGCCTAAATCCTTAACCCTTATGCGTTTTCCCTTTGGTAAGATCTCTGGACCCTGGTGTCGAGTCGCTGAGACATAGGAACTTGAGTATGGTAGCATTGCTATGTATTTGGCAAAGTACATGAAGTACCATCTTGGTTTTTGGCCTGTTTATGAGTTTTCAGGGTTGTTAGTATTACATCTGTGGGGTCCTAAAGGATTTCATTCAGCTCACGAAGGTTAGTTTGGTTTTTATAGCTCCCTTGAATCTATTTCTAGTTTGTCTTCACTTGAGGACAAGCAAATATTTAAGTCTGGGGGAGTTGATATAACGTGAATTTGGACGTTCCTAACCACGAACTTAACGAGTTTTCAGAATCTTTTGAGTTGTTTTGAGCTGATAGTTAGATCCATACTCGAAGATTTGGAACCACATGCGTACGGGAAGGAGATTCAAGCATTCGAGCGAAAACCGGAGTTTTCTGGAGTCCGAACTGACTGGTCCACCTCCTGGACCGACCGGTCCCATATACACACGCACGTGGCCGACCTCCTGGAGACCGGGCTGACCGGTCCACCTCAAGTACCGGCCGGTCCACACTTCCACGTTGAAGACCGTTCCCTTACAAGACCGACCAGTCCCTATGGAGACCGACCGATCCACTTTGACGCCTCGAAGACCCGAAGCTCCTGGAAATGGGACCGACCGGTCCACACCAAGGACCGGCCGGTCCAGACACTTGCACCGACTTGAAGATTTTCTCCTGTAGACCGGACCGACCGGTCTCGACTTCAGACCGACCGGTCCTAGTCCCAGATTTTTAGGAAAATTTCCAGATTCCGTTTTATCCTATATAAACCTATAGGGTTTCGTTTTTTTAGACACCACCTCTTTTATTACTTTTATTCAGACAATAGACCTTGTTTCAGAGTTGTAAGCAAGGAGGAGAATTCCTCTACCATTCAGAGAAGATTTCTAAACCTTATTTGCTTTCTATTATGTTGATTATGCTCTTTTCATCCATGGTCTTTGCTTTGTCTTTTATCATGTCTGAGTAGTTCTCTAGTTAGGTTTTAGGGTTTTCGAAGGATTTCACAGATTATACTAGACACAAATAGGTTGCTTATCAATTACCATCTTCATCACTTTTAGGCATAATGCTAGGATTAAACTGGCCACTTAATCTCTAGATCTTAGGTAGGTACACTTTCTGAAAGCTTGTGTATCACCAGAACTACTGTTGATGAGCAATTCTACTTTAGCCTCGAAAGTGAGTTAGAGTAGATTTTGAACTGATCAAACCTGAACTATAATGCTTGTCTAGGATAGCCGTGACCAAACAGAAGTTTTGGCACTCGGATCTCTAGGGAAAGTAATTGTTATCACGGAAGTGGAGCAATTTATATCAGTGTTTGAGTTTAAGATGCATGCATATTAGAATCTGAATAGTTGTCTGGTTTATGATTGTGATTTCCTGAGAATTCCCTAATGCCTAGCGCTTTTATTAATCTTTTTTAAATCGTTTTATTTGCAATCTTGTCTTTAATTTTGATAACATCACTCAAAACCATTATTTTCTGCTTAGCTTAATTCAATACTCTATAATTTGTTGTGTAAACCGTGGTCTCTGTGGATTCGATCCCCTAATATACTACTGCGTGCCTGTGCACTTGCAGTATTTTATTTTGGGTTAAAACCTGAGCATATCAGAACATTATGGTCGATTGTTCATAATTAATGACAACTTCGTTTACAAATTTTACTTATACGCCTCTTTGTCCTCTACATATTCTATTAAGTTGAAAATATGCAATTGTGTGGGACATTCTTAATTAAATATGTTGTTACACTAATTGTTCACCAATAAGTAATATTTGTTAAACCAAGCTATCTTATTTATACTATGTTATATTTTCTCTCTATTAAAAATGGAAGGATTGCATTAACATAAACAATAAATTCAAAAAATACATCACCGTCAAATATCCTATAGAAAATTTTATTTAAAACATACATATTTGATTTTTTCACATATTGAACCACTTATTCATTATCATCATTATTACAATTTACATATTCTTCTATCGAATCCAAGTCTCTCTCACTCCATAAAAGGTCACTTTAGGCGCTTTAATTTATGCTCAATAATTATTGTCAAACTCGAGTCTTTCTCTTTACAATCGATTTTGTTTTCAAACATACACGACCATTCAAGTGATTTAGATGATCATGAGAGGCCAAATAGTAAGAAACTATTGTCAAACCTCGCCATTTTTTAATTAATTGTCCTCCCAGTTGAGAATAAATATTATCTACTCTTGCACCATTTCTCGTTGTTTTTTGAGATTTCGCAACTAATTCGTCGCATATCACATGCAAAATAGAGGAAAGAAACAATTCAAAAGATTATATCAAAACTATTTCTTAAACTCATTCTTAAGTCTACCAATCTCTAACTAATTACTCTTGGATTTTAACAATATTTTCTCACTCACTTAAGGCTTTTTCCATATACATCTCGTCCCTCTTCTTTTACTCTCACAAAAACTCTTACATTTCTTTGTCAATTTTTGTCTTATGCTCTTCTTTTCCCAAATTTTAAGTTTCTTTGTTTTATGCAAAATTTTAATTTCTCCGGTACCATAATCTTTTAATGACACATCCTGTTGCAAATCTTGCTTTTATGTTTCTTTATTCTTAAAACATTGTATTTGTCTTTTCATTTCTCTCTTCTTATTCTCCTTCATCACCCTCTTTGTTCTTCATTTACAAAATCTCTCTTCGTTCTTCTTTTTCTTCTCATTCTCTTTACCTTAATAAGAGTCAGAAGAAATTTTATTTAGAAAATCAATATAGCACTTAACAAAAAAAAAAAAAAACAGAATTAATATAAATTATCCATATAATAATTATCTAATATATGGTAACTTTTTTATTAGTTATCAACACAATAAAAGAATGTCCTATAATTTCCGGAATGAGTCTATATACTTGAACCTAATTTTTTTTCCATTACGAATTATATGCTTTGAGACGTTTTTAAGATTATATCAAAACTATTTCTTAAACTCATTCTTAAGTCTACCAATCTCTAACTAATTACTCTTGAATTTTAACAAATTTTTCTCACTCACTTAAGACTTTTTCCATATAAATCTCGTCCCTCTTCTTTTACTCTCACAAAAACTCTTACATTTCTTTGTCAATTTTTGTCTTATGCTCTTCCTTTCCAAAATTTGTAAATTATCCGGATGGTTCCTATTTTAAAACTCGGATCCGACCCAAACCCGAAAGGAACCGAACAGAACCTGACTTGAATTTCCTAAATACATGAATCATTCTTATCTCTCTATACTCGAAAACCCAAAAGACTTAAACCAAAAAGATTCGGGGTACCCGAATGCCCATGACTATTAGAGAATGAGAAGTTTGCACAAAAGAGATGTTACATTTGCTGCTCAAAGATGAAAGTTATCAAAGCTCTCTATAAGCCTCGAGTATGGCCAACTTTTAGAGGACACTTAGACCATCCCCAATGGGGGTTTCAACATGAGTCTCTTATCAACTTAAATTAAAAATTAGAAAAAAATGTATGAAAGAAATGAGATGTGGTTTCCATTTGAGAAACTCTCATTTTTTGAATAAAAACGAAATTACACATGTTTACTTGTCATTGACTCAATTTTTTTTTTTTTTAGTTATTTAAAATTTAAATAAATAGTTTAACTACATTAAAATTATTATTATTATATATATAAGAAACTTTTTGGGTATCTAAGGATTGGAAATGATCTTAGAGCTTTTGTTGATTTTAACCGGAAGTCAAGAAGGATGGGACATGTTTATTGAGGACCCTAAAGGAAAGGTGCAATATAGATAGCCAAAAGTATGACGTCCGTTCTGCTTCTGCGTTCGTATGTTGCGATTAGAGCACCATATTAGCTAAGAGGTCTTTGTAGAAGAAAAAAGAACTACCATGGTACATGGCGTAGATCGTTCTGCTTTGACATTGTTTTCTCATCTTTAAAGGGTTATGTAAAGCTTGCAATGTTTTAACGATGAAACTAAATTTACTTTCGTAATTTTTTTTTGGGTATATGGTAATGTGTAATGTCTATTTCTTCTGGCTTTTAGAAATAATATTGTAATACTGGTTTAAGTAATACATCCCTTTTAATGAAAAAAATATATGATACTAAAATGCTTATAATGTACATGAAACATGTATATGTGTCATGATTATACAATATATATACAGAAAAAAAGAAATATAGTGAAATAATAAATAGTAAGTTTTGCAATGATCCTTTGGAGTCACGTGAACACTTGTTCTTCACTTGTCCATACACTTCGACTATATGGTGCTCACTAATGAAATGATTACTTCAATAAAACTACTCATCACAATGGGCTAGAATCATTGAGTTAAAATCGGATTCTTGGCAACAAAAACTGCATCTCTTCCTCATCCGGTGTGCATTCCAAAATGTGGTGCATTGAATTTAGCATGAAAGAAATGCTTATAGCAATGGAGTTGAGCCAACTCTTCTGCACCGATTCATTCAACATATGGATAAACATATTAAGAATCGACTTTCTTCACTTTGAGGCATCGTACCAGAACTTGACGGAGGTTTATCCACCGGATAAGAATTATAACATCAATCATACGTCCATGTATAAAAAGAACCTGCCGATATAAAAAATGAGATTATTAACAAAACATTCAAATTGGTTAAATTTGTTGATTTTGAAGAATATTAAACCCTAGTATGAGAGTATAAACCCACACTTTTTATATACAAACTGATGATGTATTTGTTCGTATAAACCCTAGTATGAGAGTATAAACCCACATTGTTGATTCGCAAACGAAAGCAATAACAAATTCGATAATTTATAAATCTTTGACTAATAACAAAAATCACCAATGAAAGTAACTATTTTTATATACAAACTGATAATGTATTTGTTCAGAGAGCATTTCTCAATGAGGAAGCCAACTTAAAAAGTCCAAGCAATTGAATGGACTATTATTAGCGGATGCACCGTAGTTAATGCCGGCTCAAAATTATTTTGGGCCCTAGAGTAAAAAATTTTTTTTGGCCTTTTAAATTCAACTTTTTGTAGATTTTTTTTTACAACTAAAAAAATTAAAAAATATTTTATATAGATTTGGTTAAATAAACAACTAAATACATTATAAAAATATTTATAGATCCTTTTATTTTATTTATAATTAAATTTGATATAAATTATTAAATTTTTTTTTTTTTTAAATGGGCCTCTTAATTTTTGAGACATGGAGTGCGACCGCCCTGGGCCCTAACTGAGCCGACCCTGACCGTAGTAGTGACTGAGCTACACGTGAACCACAAGTTTAGGAAATTACAATGAGATATATCTCTTGCTCTTCTCTTAACACTCGCCATTTTCGTATTAGCTCTTATGGTCTTTAATAACTGACACTTGTATGAAATTCTTTCTTTTCAACTTCCAGTGTCATAGACATATAATCCACTTTTGCAATAAAGATATAGAACACCCTTTATGAGAAAACAAAATTAACTATTTTTGTGGTTATATTATGTTTAATTAAGAATGTTTCAACTTTTAATATAATTGTAATTGCGTGATTCGGATTGTTTAATATTGCATGAATTGGATTGTTGTAATAGGATGATGGTGTTTTATATTATTTTTATTAGAATCTAAAGCAAAAATAAAAATAAAAACAATCTATACACATAGGTAATTCAATTGAATATTATCATAACAATGTTTTTTGGATGGTTGGCTACAAAGGAACTACGTGATACTTCCCAACATTAGAGAGTCACAACATATAAATATTTTCATTAGAGAGTCACAACATGAAGAAAATTAGAAAGCATTACGATTGTGTCTCTAGCTTACACTTATTCTTTGACACACCATCTAACAGATGTCCATTAAGTAAAACACTTAAACACTACAAATAGGCTGATACCATGCGCCAATCTTCTTTCCAGTAGCATATTCATGTTAGTAAGTTAAAAAAAAAAAACATTCGACTATTTATTCAATTTCAAGAATACATAGGTTTCAACTTGACCGGACAATTTGTTATGGATACACCAAAACTTACTTATCTCAATTTGAACGTTATTGTAATCTTATTATTTTTGAATTATAAAATTAAACTAAACAAAACCACCAACATGTTAAGAAATATAATTTACTTACTAATATATTGAAATTTCAGCAAAACATAAAATTGTATCACGTATTAAATATCACGCAGTTTTAAAATTTCCACGATTAAATCTTATTTTGATGAAGTTTATAACATTTTTTCATCTCAAATGTGAATTCATACCACTGATTAAAACTAATTATATTTTTCTCCGTTAGAATATGTTTTTAAAATAGAAAAATGATTTTTATCTACACGAAGTATTGGTTAATATGTTACAAACCATCTGAAGTATAAAAATGTCTTCTAAACTACACAAACTATTATGTAACACATGGTGACATAGACCAAATATATGTAAACATGTTAAAAACTACAAATTGGTGCTTTTTGAAATTTTTTTTCAATTTAGGGATCAATCTATAATTAATTTCATACAAAATAAATACTTAAAAATAGAAAATTTTAAAAATATAAATTTAAATAAATTGAAACACCAAATACAATTACAAAAATTTAAGAAAAAATAATAATGAAATTTTTTGATTAAAAACTAAATTATAGTTTCAGTTTTAAAATATATTAAATTATTTTTGTTAAATTCAAAAATTATTAAAAATTTGTAACTTCAAAAAGTTCTTAGTTTCTAAAAAGTAATTGAAAATGTAAGGTATATAGGGATCTAAATATATGTATTTTAAAACCAATTAAATTTATCAAATAAATTTTTTTTAAATGTTGGTCGACAAATATATTTAAAATTCTGTTGAATAAATTTCAATATTTTAGAATAAAACACATAAATGACATATATTACACTTTTGTATGAATTGTTTTTGTAACATTGGGTCACAAATAAAAGACTCATTAGCCTAATCCTTAAAAAATAAATTATATAGACTTTCTTTTTTTTTTGACAACAAAAAAATTACACTCTTTGTATGGGAAATTATAACTATTTTTTTTTACTCCTACCCCAACATTAAACTGCGAATTGCAATGTAATTTTATAAGTTTTATAATGAGAATAAAATTTTATAAGTTTTATAAGTTTTACAATGAGAATAAAATTTAATTTTTATTCGAAATTAATGTAATTTTAGAAATTTTGGGATTTTGTGGATTTGCTTTTGATTTCTTAAATTTTGTATGTTTTTAAGTTGCTTTTGGATTTTTTTTATAAACTTATAGATTTTATTTAAAATAATTGCAGATTAATCCCCAAACTAATAATATTTATAAAAGAACACTAATTTGTAGTTTCTAACATATTTGCATATACTTGATGTATGTCACTATGTGTTACATAATAGTTTGTGTAGTTTAGAAGACATTTCTATACTTGAAATGGTTTGCAACATATTAGTCAACACTTCGTGTAGCTAAGAATGATTTTTCCTTTTAAAATCATAAACAACTTGGACCATGTGAACAAAGCAATGCATTTTTTGTTCCAAATGTAGACACAAGTTCCGGTGCACCATATGGTAGTTTTTTTTTTTTTTTGAAATATTACCATATGGTAGTTGGTAGAAACCATCTTGTTTTTCTATAACTCAGTAAGGATGATAATCATGTGTCGTCATTCGCCTGATTATCAAATAAAAAGAAACAAATCAGAGATCTTAAGTCAAAGAAGCAGAGCAGCTCTGTTTCTGTGTCTCTTCTACTAAACGTAGAGTAAAGACAAAAGGAGAAAACTCCCAACCTGCTACTTTCATCACCAATCATGCAGGCATTACCACCACAGACCCTCCTAGAATCAAAAAGAGGAACAAACAAATAGAGCTAAAGGCACAAATAGCAAATAGAGAGAGAAAAAGATTGATGTTTGAACTTCGAAGTGCTGCATGAAGTACCATCACTCATTTTATTCTATCGTTTTCTTTATTAATTACGTCTCTTTCTGTTCGAGTGATTTATTCTACCCCGAAGAATAGAAGTGAATAACGTCTTTGTTCTTGTTACCGTTTTGAGGTAATGAATAAGAATTGTCTCGAGTCAATTATGTTGTGTCTCGGTCCTTTGACCATAGCTTCTAAAAGCACCACCGAGTGCAGCAATGGCCAAGACAAAGTCGAATCTTGAATCGCAAGCATGAACTACTTTCTCACAAAGAAAAAAAAAACATAAAGATTCAGCCTCCTTCGGACCCTCTTTTAAGAAATGATAGGTAAAGATTATTGAGACCGAGAACTCAAAAGCGAACACAGTCAAAAAAATAACGATGATTAAAAAAACAACGTAAATTAAAACGATACCACAACATATAATCATCATTATGAGAGATAAAACAAAGTCAGTCATATCAAATTATGGCTATGATGATACACCTAAGAAAAAAAAATCAATAGAGAATAGTAGTACCTTCGTACCGTTTCATTCTATATTTCGATGTATTCAGTGTTCAAGCCATTGACCCCTCACATCTGACATCCGATGTGAAGCAAATATATATATAGTAAAGAACCTACAATAAAATACAAAGAAATACACAAACATCGTTTACAAATGTTAAACACTGCAAACAATTTTCTTTTTTTTTTTATTTTGAGAAATGGGTTTATAACAAACAAATAATTAGGCCTGGGCATTCGGTTAACAATTCGGTTTTTGGTTTGTATAATTCGGTTTCGGGTTTATAAATATAAAAACCATTCGGGTTTATAAATATAAAAACCATTCGGGTTTATGAATATAAAAACCATTCGGGTTTTATAAAAATTTGGTTCGGATTCGGTCGGGTTCGGGTCGGTTTTCGGTTTTGGAATTGAAAACCGAAACTAACCAAAATTTATTCGGATTTGGTTAATTTCGGTTTTTGAACCCTAAAAATCCGAACAAACCGAAAATTACCCGAAAATCCCGAATAAACTGAAAATAACCCGAAAAAACAGAATATAAATTCGGAATACCCAAACAATGGGTACTTAAAAGTCTTTTCTCAAAAATATTTCTTATATACATTAAGATAAGAATGGAAGATTTACAGAAAATTTGAGTGTATCATAAACTGTCAATCTACATTTCGGAAACAAATAAAATATCAAGATAATTATGCAAAATTTCTTGTTTTAAAATGTAAAGTTACCATTAAGATCCGAATAAATCTAAAATGATAATATATTCATTAAAAAAAAAAAATGTAAGTTTACAATTAAGATCCGATCAAATCTACAACCACAATATATTCACTAAATATTCAGCCGAATAAAATATCAAACCGAATTAAAAATACGATAAATGTAAATATATATCAATTAAATAATGGCAAAACGGTAATTTTAATTTGAGCTGAGAATCGCTCTGGGTTGAAACGTATGATAACTTGCTTCTCTAATAGTAGTATGATAAAGCAAGGCATGTTATATAGGAAACATATCCAAAACAACCATGTTTTTAACCATTGGATTTTCCATCAAATTATAACAATACCAAATTCCTCAATCCATTATGCAACGAACCTGTAAAAACACAACACAACAAAAAAAACCATTAGGAAAAGTTAGAACGATGAACACATAATAAACGTAATACCATACCTTTGTGAAAAGAGACGCGTCAAACGATTTGAACTTTAGAGTTGTCATGTAATGGTAAAGAAGCTCGAGTGTTTAGGCTTTCGATCTCAATCTTTTCTTTCATATTTTTAATATAAGATTTTAATGTTTATTTTTCTACTTCCCAAAATTTAGCTTAATTGTAAAAAGGAAAACTAATATCACATGTGTAAACTAATTGTAAGTAAGGAAATATTCATAAATTATGAAAAGGGAATTAATTTTCACATCTATTTTCTTTTCTTTAGCCCAGCCTATCCCAAACTCTCTTCGTTTGATTTGCTTGGAGTCTTTGAAAGTTATTCCTCAAATACTCAACATATATCACTACAAGAAAACAGGGCCATTTGCGACGGAAATTTGCGACGGAATAAAAACCTCGCAAAATTGCGAGACATTTGCGACCAATTTGCAACGACATTAAGCAATACGACGCAAAATCGTCGCTAATATTGCGTGGGAAAAAACCGTAGAAAAACCGTCGTAAATTTGCGACGGTTTTACATGTCAACGCAAAACCGTCGCAAATTTTGCGACGCGTTTGCGTCGAATAAACTTTTGCGACGGTTTTGCGTCCAAACGTACATCTTAACGCAAACTCGACACAAATTTGCGACGGTTTTGCGACCATATAAGGGTTGCGAGGGATTTGCGATGAAAGTAGGTTGACCACGTTTTAATTGATTCTTACTTGTTTATGAGTGTAATATTTTAGCCGCAAATCAGTCGCAAATTTCTTGGAAAAGATTTGCAAATTAGTCGCAAACTGAAATGAACATTCTATAAAATCCACATTAATTATTCACATTCTATACTTCAACAAATATGGATAACAATCGATATTTGATTCCGGGTCCGGCTGGTGGGAGACAAGCAGAAGAACGGGCAAGGAAAAAACCTGAAGAATCGATGTTGGAAGAATGCAATTCTTATGAGAGACATGTAGAGATGGTTAACTGTGTTGTCGAGGCAGAAGATCCATCGTTCACCGACGTCCTTTGGAAGACGACAATTGCAAATGTCAACAAATTAACAGGTATAATAATGAAATTTTATTATTATTAATATATATTAGTAATTACATTTAATTACTAATATAAGAAACATAAATAATTATATGTATAAAATGTTATTATTATTAATATAAGCATAAATAATTATATTTCAAAGTTTGTATATTGTTTAATTGACATTTAATTAAGTATATATAGTTTACTTATTCTAGGTTGAATATATACAGGTGGACACACACGTGGGTGGACACTGGTAAAAGAGTTGCATAAAATAAAACCACAATGGCGTCACGTACCATATGTGGTAGCAGTGATTCATAAAATGGAACCTAATGGATTGGGGGACGCGATGGTCATACTAAAGGTAAAATGTATATATAAGTTATAACAAAAGATGTTTTTAACAAATTACATATTTAGTAATCGATAAATGTTATTTGTTTTTCCTGAAGGATCCTACCGGGACTGTACAAGCGAGCATTCATAGGTCCGCCATATCTGATAACAAATATGGGCCGCACATAAAGGAGGATTCGGTATTGGTTCTGAAGGAGGTTGTAGTTGTTAAGTTTGATAGAGTGACACCATATCTTAACATTACTCTGAATAACATAAGCAATGTAAGTTACAATATATATTTTAAAGGTATTGTACTAAGTAGTATCATGCATTACATAAATATCAAGTTATTTATTTGACAGGTTATATCTAAAGAAAACATGGGTACAACGTTCACAGAAGAAGGTAGTAGCAGTCGTGTTAATCGAAATCCAAACAATTGGTTATCCCAAGTAGATGACGAAGGGTCGACGACGGATGATGGTGAAGAAATTGATGATGAGTAATACATTACGTCATCAATAGAAGGAAATAAAAATAAATATGTGTTTATGTTAGCAGTTTATTTGTATTACGTTTTTAAGCAATAATGTTAAAATAATAAAATAATGTAAAATATCATAATATTATATTAATATAAGTGTAAAAAAATTTACTTGTCACCCTAATACATTAATACTAATAACAAAAAAATACAAATTAAATTTTAACTTACCAAACTATAAATACAAAAGTTTCGTCGTAATAACTTACCAAACTATAAATACAAAATTGCGATGATTTTGCGTCGATTTGAATGTTTCGACGCAAAACCGTCGCAAATTTTGCGAAGATTTTGCGTGATAAGATATTTTGTAATAATAGCGACTACTTAGCGTCTGTTTTGCGAGGAAAAAAAATTTGCTACCATTTGGCGACGAATTTATTACAACACGTGTTTATGATGCTTACCGAACTATGGGTGCAATATTTTTGGTCGCAAATGTGTCGCAAAATAGAGGCAAAAATATCGCAAATTAGTAGCAAAACCAACCAATTTTCTATAAAAACCTCGAATGTGTGATGAACGAATTCACAACAAACATTCCAATCATAATCTAAAAACAATCCGAGGAGAAATTTTTTTTTTTCTAAGATTTCTTAAAGAGAAATTATTTTGATAATTAATCAAAGATGTCTTCGCATCATGAGGTCTACATGGTTCGAGCATGGATGTACAATGACCGCAAAGATCCAGAAAGTGGCGAAGTGTCTAGAGAATTTAGAAAAGGGCTTGACCAGTTTTTGACCCAGGCGATAAACAACCAAGGGGTTGTCGCAGGATATACCAACGACGGTAACGTGAAAATTTTCTGTCCTTGTGTGAAATGCAAAAACTTTGCTCCACATGATACGCGAACTGTTTGGAAACATTTATTTACGAGGGGGTTTTTACCTAACTACTATGTTTGGTTTTCGCATGGGGAGGATTTTGTTGTCAATGTTCCCGGTAGTTCAAGTACGAGTAATTATCGTGGGAATGTAGAAGGTGGTAGTAATTATGAGGATAGTAATTATCAGTATGGTCATGATAATTTTAATGAATCTGCATATGGAAATACAGATGGGAATAGGTTTAATGATATGGTAAATGATGCATTTCACGAAACTACTGCTTCGTGTAGTGATAATACTTTTGAAGAACCAAACCCGAGTGCTAAAATTTTTTATGATATGTTAGATGCTGCTAACGAACCTATCTACGAAGGATGTAGAGAAGGGCTTTTAAAATTGTCGTTAGCATCTAGGATGATGACAATTAAAAGCGAAGATAACCTTAGTGAAAATTGCATGGATAAATGGGGTGAATTGTTTAAAGAGTATTTGCCAGAGGGTAATAACTCTGCAGAGAGTTACTATGAGATACAAAGATTGGTAGCAAGTCTTGGATTACCGTCTGAGATGATTGATGTCTGCATTGATAATTGTATGATTTTTTGGAAAGATGATGCTCAGCTGCAGGAATATCGTTTTTGCTCTCATCCAAGATATAAGAAGACTCGTGGTCGCACCAAAGTCCCATTCAAGCGTATGTGGTACCTTCCAATAACAGATAGACTGAAGCGATTATATCAATCAGAGCAGACAGCAGGAGCAATGAGGTGGCACGCAGAACACGATTGTGAGGAAGGGGTGGTCGCCCATCCATCAGATGCAAAGGCGTGGAAACACTTTCACACGAAATTTTGAAGTTGAATTCAGACATTCCACTCTCTATTTGCAACTTAGAGAAGATATTTCCACCTTTCTTTTTTGATGTGATGGAACATTTGGTCGTCCACTTACCACATGAGTTAGATTTGGGTGGTCCAGTCCAATTTCGATGGATGTACCCCTTCGAAAGGTTCTTCAAACATTTGAAGATGAAGGCGAAAAATCTCGCAAGAGTGGAGGGATCAATCATTGCTGGAAGTTTGACAGAGGAGACATCAAACTTCTCTACTTACTACTTTAGCCAAACCGTGAAAACTAAGAAAACCCGTCGTAGACGATACGACGATGGTGGGGTTGGCCGAACATATCACTTGGAGGGTGTACCAGATGTTTTCTGTGATATAGGTCGGATGGGTGGAAAAGTGAAGGAATCAACGTGGTGTGATTTCAAGCATATGCAAGCTGCCCATACGTATATAATGCTAAATTGTAACTACTTTCAGCCATATGAGAGGTATATATATATATATATGTATATATTTATATATATTAATTGAAAATATATATACAACTAATTAATTAACGGGTGTACAGAATGTTAGAAGACCAAATACGAGAAGCATTTCCTGAACTAAATGATGAAGAAGTTCAATTTTACCTAAAACGTGATTTTGCTGGCTGGATGCGGGAGAAGGTAAGAACCATATGCGCACATGAGTTATATTAGTATTCATATGTATATATATACTAATTATTTCAATTTGACAATAGGTGGCGAAGAAATCTCGACAAAGTTGACCTTTATGGGTACATGAGTTTGTTTTGGGGCCCATTGCAAGCATAAAAACGAGTAAGATGTATTGTACTCGCGGCTTTATTTTTCACACATTTCAGCATGGACAAAATAAAGCCACTGCAAATTATGGTATTCATGTCCCGGGCGATACAAAATTCTATGGTATTTTGAAAGAAATCAATGAGATTGAGTATGCTGGTGTGTTGAACTTGAAAAGTGTATTATTTCGTTGTGATTGGTTTGATCCAACCAATGGTCTCGGGGTTAGAACCAACAAATTTGGAGTTATTGATGTAAAAGGAAATAGGAGCTACACTGACAAGTTTGAGCCATTTGTCTTAGCATCCCAAGCAGAGCAAGTAGTCTTCATTCCTTACCCTCGTACTCGTGGACGACGGGATCAAAATTGGTTATCCGTTATTAAAGTTAACCCAAGGGGTCGAATTGTCGGGGGGTTAGCAGCTGATGCTGATGATGATCAACCCCCAGTGCAACCTGCAAGAACCGAAGAAGTTTCGATCCCTACAGAGGTAACCACCGATTTGACAAGAATTGACCCACTTCATAGTGGTCTTGATGTGATATTCGAGGATTCAGAAGGAAACGAAGATGAGTTTGATGAAGACGAAGAGGAAGATGAGGACGACGATGATGACGAAGATGGCGGAGTAGAACGTTATGATTCAGATCATGGCGAAGAAGATTAATAAAATTAATATTAATTAGGTGTATATATTAAGTATGTATTTTCGAGTGTGGTGCAAACATAATTTTTTTTAAAAAAAGATATATAACAGTTTGCTACGTTTTTGCGACGAAATAGTCGCAAGTACGAAAATTTGCGACGGAATTGCGATGATTTCGTCGCAAAAACGTAGCAAACTCCTATACCCTAAACTCCTATATTGGCACATTTTCGAATATAAAAACATATCATAGAGGCCCTAATTGATATATAACATTATTTGCATCCATGTGCTAGTATTAAGAATAAGTAAAAAACACTAAGGTTTAGGGTATAACAGTTTGCTACGTTTTTGCGACGAAATAGTCGCAATTTCGTCGCAAGTATGAAAATTTGCGACGAAATTGCGATGATTTTGTCGCAAAAACGTAGCAAACTCCTATACCTTAAACTCCTATATTGGCACATTTTCGAATATAAAAACATATCATAGAGGCCCTAATTGATATATAACATTATTTGCATCCATGTGCTAGTATTAAGAATAAGTAAAAAACACTAAGGTTTAGGGTATAGGAATTTGCTACGTTTTTGCGACGAAATAGTCGCAATTTCGTCGCAAATTTTCATACTTGCGACGAAATTGCGACGATTTCGTCGCAAAAACGTAGCAAACTCCTATACCCTAAACTCCTATATTGGCACATTTTCGAATATAAAGAGTCGTCTAATAAATAACAATCCCTGTATAATTGTTGAAATAAAAAACTTATTAAAACTTGATCGAGAAACACATATAACGAAAGATCACATACCTGCACTTATACTAAGAATATGATCAATCTATCATTTTAGCCGGTTTTACGAAAAACATCAATTAGTTGACTACTTTGCTTCATACATGGACTAAGAACCTAAACAAGTGTATATTTAACTTTTATGAATCGTAATTTTGGTCTAAAACATCCAAACCCCTAAGTATACCCTAAACCTCGTTTGCGTGGGATTTGCGACGAAAACGTCGCACATGCGTCGCAATTGTTAATTTGCGAGGTATTTGCGACAAATTCGTCGCAAATCCGTTGCTAAATTTGCTACATTTTTGCGACCAAAGTTACGGTCAACTCTATTAATTGGTCGTACATTCACCTTGAGATTTACAGTTTGCGAGGCATTTGCGACGATTTGTTTTAATGTTTGCGAGGCACTTGCGACGATTTATGGGCGGGAAACGAAAAGTGTGGCGGCAAACATGCAGTGGGTGAAATATGCGGCCCAATTTGCGATCAAATTGCGACGGAATTGCGAGGAAAAGTTTTCCCTATATAAGCAATTCCAATCCCTCGCTTATTCCTCACAACTTTCTTCTCTCTCTACAAAAAACTTTTCTCTCTCTACAAAAAAGTTCTGTCAACTTTCCAAGTCATTCCCGTTCGATCCCTCGACCTTCCAAATCTTTTCCGACCTTATAAGGTAATTCTCTAAATTTTCTTTTATGATTTTTAAATTTTTCTTTCGTGTATAATTTATTAGTTATTATAATAGTTAAAATTGTTAATTTACTAATTTTGTTAAATTATTTAATGTTATCATTAAAATTGTTAAAATCAATATTAGTTTACATATTTTTTAAATATGCTATTACTAATTTCAAAAATTATAAAATTTATTTAGATGGCGGAGAACGAGTATACCTATAGCGAGTTCGTACAGACTTCTGCTGGTCGTGGTAGGGGTCATTCACGACCAGGAAAGCGTACACATCCCACGCACGCCTCTGCTTCCCACTCTAGTTCCCCCTCTGGTTCCGGGATTCCTGAGTCACAGCCAACGCCACCTCCCGAGGCAAACCCTGGACGAGTTCTTTCATGGGATGACATGACCTTGGGGCAGCTTCTCGTGAGTCCCGGACGGCAGGTTCTTCCCCATTTAGAACCTGAACCTACCGGCAACGCTGTGTGGTAAGTAAACATTTTTACATAGTTTTAAATTAATTTTGTTTAATAATTATTAATATATTTACACATAATATGCTTTTTAAATATTTTTTTAGGTTTTGCAAAAATTCTGTCGGAAAGGATGTTAGAAAGATCATAGAGCGGGATTTCAAAGATGTGCCACACGAGTTGGAAGTATGTTACCTCGGAGATCAAGGATCGGTGGTACAAAACATTCGCGGTAAATTTTTTTTATATATTTTTTAATTTTTATTTATTTATTCAATTTTGTAATTTTCTAACTTATGTTCTAATTTCTGACAATTTTGCAGCAAAAATACTATTGGGATCCCGCGATTAATGGGTTAGTTCGTGAGGAATTTGAGGAGAAAGCGAAGAACCGTCTCAACGACCAAATAGGACGGTGGAAGAAGAAGTGACAAAAGAATCCGGATCCGAAGGTATGTATGCCGTCTTTCTTCGATCCCAATATTTGGGCTGGCCTTGTCGCCTTCTGGCAGTTGGAGACATCTCAGGAGATGGCTGCCCGGTGCTCGGCTGCTCGATTAACGAAGGTTGGTGGTACTGACCAGCCTTCAAAACACTGTTCGGGACAGATTTTTTATGCTCAGCATGCTGTTGACATTGTAAGTTATTAAATTTTTTTCTTTCAATTTTTACGGTCACAAAAATCTCAACTTGTAATATGTTTTTATTTTCAGGCCGTAGCAAAAGGAGTTCCCGCAATGATGCCAGAGGTTTGGGAGAAGACCCACCGCAGGCCGGACGGGACATGGGTTGATGAACGTGTCCACAAGCTCCACGACGATGTCATTGACCGAGTCGAAGAACTCTCAACCCAGCTTACTCCCGATGGTCAACCTACTCAGATGACACCGATGACGATCAACCAGGTCGCATTACAGGTAAAAACTTAACATTTTTAAAAATAAAATTATATTAATATTATTTATGTAAAATTATAAACTTTTAATTTTATTTTGTAGATGGCTCCTCGAACCCGTAAGGGAAAGATGGCATTTACCGGATCTATCCGGACGGATGATCACGGAGTGCCATATTGTCCCGTTTCAAGATTTGCGACGGATCCGCAATTAGCCAAGGAGGTCCAGGAAACAAAACAACGGCTCGGCGAAACGGAAAAAAGTTCGAGAGGCAAATGACCGTCTATGATAATATGTTTGCGGAGTTAGCGAAGACGAACCCCGTCCTTGGCGAGATTATGCGACGGAGACCAGACAACGAAGGAGGCACATCGACGACCAGGGATCCGCTCGATGATATTAATTTCGATTTGATTTATGTATTTTCGGTTTTATTTGATTTGTTTTCGGATTTAGATTTACGTATTTTCGGTTTTAAAATACATTATTTTATGTTTAATATTTAATTTAAAATATTTTGGAATTTTTTTTTTTAAAATTATAATTTTTTTTTTTTTTTTAATAAATCACATCGAAAACAGACGCAAATGCGTCGCAAATAACAGACGCAAATGCGTCGCAAAACTTTTCGTCGCAAACACGTAGTCGCAAAAACGTCGCAAATTTTAGCCGCAAATCAGTCGCAAAACGCTTCCGACGCAAAACAACCGCAAAATGCCGACGCAATCTTGTCGCAAAAACGTTGCTAATTTAGCGACGAAAATTATATTTGCGGCGATTTTGCGACGATTTTTGGTTTGCGACGAGTTAGTTGCGACAAACCAAAAATCGTCGCAAAACCGTCGCAAATAATGGCCCTCGCAAATGCACCTGCTTTTTTGTAGTGTATATTTAGATCACTCTTACAATGTTATAATATATCGTCACTAAGAAACTATCTGATGATATTTTATTTGACGACAGCAACAAAAGCTAAAAATCATAGATCTTTTTTACAGCAGCATAACCGATTCAGTATCCATTATAACTATTTTTCTTTGGCTACATTCATGGTTCGCCTATTAACTGCACAACCCACAAAGCTTCAATCTTCCATAAAACAACTTCAAAGTAGATACTATAAAATCAAGTTTCAAAAAAAAAAAAAAAGTAGATAATATAAAATCGTTTAAAGAGGTATGTAATATATTTGACCACCATGTTTTCAATAAATCCAACTGTGTGACACGTGTGAGTAAAGAAGAATGTACAAAAACATATACACAAACCAATTATAAACATCATACACGCATACATATTATGATTCTTAAAATAACCTCCAAGATGATGACCTAACGAATAACAGTATTGAGTACTATGATTAAATAAGGGTTGATACAATATTATACCAACTCGAGGAGCAACCTGAAAGGAATAAAAACAAATTAATCAGTGATATAACTTTATTAATACCATTAATTAAGCAAGGCATGTCTATTAATTTGAACAACTCTAAAGTTCATTAACAACTCAAATTGTATTAACTTTATTAATACCATTAATTAAAACAAATTGTATGAACAATTTGAACAACTGAAATTGTATTAACTTTATTAATACCATTAAAAACAAATTAGACTTTCGATCTCAATCTTGTCTTGGACGTCCTAGGGTTTGAAAAAAAAAACCAAAAGATTGTCAGCCATTGGAGATATAATGGAGCAAGCAATGATGACCGATACACAAATCTAGCTTATACAAATAAAATTATATCCAAAAACACCAGCAAATAATCTGAATTATGCCAAACAAATATTTAACAAATCAAATTCGTTTACCAAATATAGAAGACTAATTAACAAACATAATGTAAAATTCATGACTCAATATCAAAACGATAAAGCAGCAAAAAAACAAAATATATACAAAGAGTTAAAAAATCAAAAAACCAAGAAACAACAAAACAAACGTCAAAGAGATCATACCTCAATGAAGAGGTTGAAACCTGGAAAAACAAAAAGAGAGTTAAGAATAAGGTCATGCAATAAGAATAAAAAACTGACGAAAAATTGATGAACAATGCATATAAGAAAGAATAAACAACATAAATCGTTTTAACACTGCAGTTGTTTCCAATGATTTTTGAGAGAACATTAAAATATGTAAAACAAAAAATAAAACAGAACATGAAAAGTAGAAAATAACAACCAAAACAAACAAAAACCATGAGAAACATATCATGAACATAAGAGAATACGAAGCAAGTACGTAGAATTAGTTACACGACGATTCACCGGCTCTTATGAGTTATCCATTTTTAACTTGCTCCAAGATGAAAAATATATATATTAGGATCAATGAAACCCTAACGATGGAAAACTAATAAACAAAAATAAGAACATCTAATTATTAGAAACATCCGAACTAAAAAAGCTTCATACCTGGATTACAAAGAATAAAAAGTAAAATCACATCAGTAAATGACTATAAACAACAAATACACAGTAAAACAAAGAAGCACAAATCGGACATACAAAGACGAAGAAGAAGATATAGCAAAGAAGATCTAGGCAAAAAAACAAAAACATAAAAGTGGCTACACGTCTAAACCCTAGGACTATACCAAATCATTCATGTATTTATATTAGAAAATCGTAAACGTAGGGGTTAAGGTTTTCATAAAAAGCCTTATGTTAATGGGCTATGGGTAGAAACCCAATAATTCTTGCCGAACATATTAGGGGTATTTTCGTAATAATGACGTCAATGGAGGGCGTAATTAAGTGGATTTTGCCAGAGACAAAATTATAATTAACCACCTCAAAATCATTCTGAGGGCGACACGTCAGCAGTTTTACTTCACATTTAATAAAATAGATTTATTAGATCTTGCTTAATTGGCTCCCTCGATACATATAAAAAAAAAAAAAAATTTGGAGAATACTCTACCATTTTATTTTTTTGTAATCGATTTCACTATAATACAAATTATACATGTGATCAATATTTGAAAGAATTTCCAAATTGCACCCCAACCAAACAAAACCAATGTTTCCAACAAAAGTCCCGAAGTTTTGACAATTGGATCTAAATATTTCATATCATTGTCATTCTCATAAAAGCATAATCTTATATAATATTTTAAAGTTTTCCTCAATCCAAGTCATGAAAAATGTTATGAGTCATTTATTTTTTTAGTATTTATTTTTTTTGGAAATTATTTATTGAACTTTAACAATTAATTTATACAATTTAATAGTAAGTCTAATATAAACTAATTCCAAAAAATTACAATATCTAATGTAAATTAAATATTATTTTTTTCTTTCTTTCTTTGATATCCACAAAAAAATTATATAAATTAAATGTATTATTATCAATTTTTAAAAGTTGAAAAATAAATATTTTGATTTATTAAACCTAGCAATTTATTTATTAATGGGCCTTGTAAATCGAAATGGACCACAATGGAGATGTGAGAAAAACCGAGTGATCTAAAAATCTATTTGTCTGTTGAGAAGAAATTAGATATTATCCGAAACCGTATGGCGCCAAGTACTCTGTGTGGTTTTCGATTTCTTCCCAAATTTCTGCGTTTCTTCTCAAATCTCCTCAAAATCAAATGACTTGCGTCAGTTCTTCTTGGTCACGCCCCAGCTTAGGTTTCAGAATCTCCTTCAATGGTCACATTTCGTCTCGATTCCATCGATTTCCTTTATCCTGTCGATTTTTCCGTTCCTCTTGCGACGCCAACTCCGTCGTGTTATGCTCCTCCGCATCTGGACCGTCCGATTCGAATCCCGAATCATCGTCGAACTCGAATCGATCTTATAGCCGTCGATGGTACAATCCCCTTCCTCGCCGTCGACATTCCGATCAAATGCCGACTTCTCGGATTTCCCGTGACTGGATTGATTCGGATACATGTCCAGATTCCGAAGGTAAGTATCATATTGATGGGTTCTTATGGAATATTTTATGGATTCCAAGTTTTGGGGAACGATTAATTAGGGCTTAGTCTAGTATTAGTTAGGCTCAAGTTTCTGCTCTTGAATAATTATGTTCTTACTAGTGTTTCTATGTGATATAGCTTCAGAGAGATTCAGTGTAGTGTCGTACAACATACTTGGAGATAGAAATTCATCATATCACAAAGATTTATACTCCAATGTGACTTTTCCTTACCTGAAATGGGGCTACCGCAAAAGGTTGATTTGCGAGGAACTGATTCGTCTCAAACCGGATATCATCTGTTTGCAGGTAACACAGACCTTCCTAGGGTTGAGTGTTAAGTTTGTTGGTCAAGAGAGTTATGTTGATGTTGTTTTGGGGATCCTTGTAGGAAGTAGATAAGTATTTTGATCTATTTAGCATGATGGAGAAAGCTGGATATGCTGGCTCGTACAAGGTTTTTGTTTCCCTGTGTTATCATATCAATGAAATTTTCTCTGATGATTTGATAAAAAATGAATGGCATGTAAAACATTGTTGGTTGGTTTCATTTACCCTTTGTCTGAAGCTTCAGCAAAGTTGTGTTTCTATACAAGGACTACAAATTAAGCTTTGCAATGGCAGCGGCGAACTGGAGATAACATTGATGGATGCGCAATGTTTTGGAAGTCCGACAGGTAGCAAACTCTATCTGTATCAGTGTGAAGAAAATCAATTGGTAGTTTTCAGTATATATCTTCTTTTGACAAGGTTTCGGGTTTTGGAGAGGGAAAACATTGAGTTTAGCCAGTTTGGGATGCGCGATAATGTTGCACAACTTTCTGTTCTTGAGGTAGCAATTCTTTTTGAATGCTTTTACATATGTGCTTAGGTGATTTCTTTTATTGATACTGTTTTTGGGTTTCTGTCAGCTACGGAAGTCTAAGGCAAGAAAGCTAGTTTTGGGTAACATTCACGTGCTTTATAATCCAAGTAGAGGCGATGTGAAGCTAGGCCAGGTAATACTCGACATTTTAATTGGTCGAATATGCTACACGAGCAGTTTAAAGTCTTGAATTTTAACTTATAAGGTTGATTGGACCCTGTGGCTTTGATACTATATGAGTTCTCTTTAGCAGATTCATGTTTTTTTTCTCATGGAGTTTGTTAGTTAAACTAGTGAAGGGGGTGAACATTTCCTGACAGTTACTAGTGACTTATACATGAATGCGTAGCTTTATGATTTTTCAGAGTTCCTGATTTGTTAAGATGACTTAATCTTGACTGATAGATCCGTTCGCTTTGCTCAAAGGCTCACTTGCTCTCTAAGAAATGGGGTGACATCCCCATTGTTCTCGGAGGGGATTTCAATAGCACTCCCCAGGTACATATCGTTTCGGACTATCCGCCTTGGTATTGTGTATGTTTATCTCATTATTCACTTTTATCTAATCATGTGCAGAGTCCATTGTACAACTTCTTGGCGTCCTCTGAGGTGTGACCAAATTAAACTCTTGATTTAGTCGGACTACACACTTGTCTGCTTATGGTCTCTTTAATTCGGATTATGTTTCTTACAGCTGAATGTCATGGAACATGACAGAAGAGAGCTATCTGGCCACAGGAATTGTCATCCAGCTCAAGTACTTGAGACCAGAAACAAATCTAGCAATGTGATAACTTCTGTAAACAGGTACGATTATCGTATAAGATTTGATTAGGTCTGCAGTTGTGGTTATCTTAATGATTACATGGCGAAATAGCCATTCTCTGTTCACCTGTGGATGAAGGTTTTGTTTCATAACCGCAATTATTAAAAGTTAAAAATAGTTTTCAATATTAATTGGTTTCAGATGCTTAAGTAGCTCTTGGACCAAGGAAGAGATCCGTGTTGCGACCGGGCAAGAGAACTCGTACTGGGCTGTCCATCCGCTGAAACTTCAAAGCTCCTACGCCTCAATTAAGGTAACAAATACAAAGTTTTACCGCTATGAAAGAGAAGATTTAGTGAATCAAATAGTCTCTATAGTTGTTTTCAAAGTCTACATCAATATGAACATGTTCATGGTACACAACAGGGCTCATCAAATACGAGGGACTTTGTTGGGGAGCCTTTAGCAACCTCGTATCACTCGAAATTTCTCGGAACGGTTGATTACCTCTGGTAAATCTCATTTTATACTAAGCCTAATATGAAGCGAAAATTTTTAAAACTGGATGATAAATTAATTGGAAACACGTGTGTTTGGTTCAGGTACTCAGATGGTCTTGTACCTGCAAGGGTTCTTGATACAATTCCCATTGACGTTCTCTGCAAAACCAAAGGCCTTCCTTGTCAAGTATGTTTTATTAAACCGTTTTGAGTTTTGTGAAATATGATTTTGTTTCTTACATAATGCCTAATGCTTTAGCCTTTGGTTTTGCAGGAACTTGGAAGCGATCACTTAGCAATTGTTTCCGAATTTTTCTTTGAACCGAACGGTTAACTGTCTGGTAAAACCACCTTATTTTTGCTTTACCATTACGTGACTGTCGAAGTGTCGATTTGTCTACAATTATTATGGGCAAAACCTCTAGTTGCAGTAAAAAGATAATCTGAGGATACAAACACCAAAATCCAAATAACTTTAACTCCTTCAACAATAGAACAGAAAGCCAAACGTAAATAAATTAAACTTGTAGTTCTGCTTCTTCTCTTTGACGTCGAGGAACCGTAACCAAACTTGGAAAATAGGTGCAATGCAAAGGCCAACGACCAACCACAGAATCTATTTGGATTTTGTTGATCAACTTTTTTTTCCCCACAACATAGACCAAAGCCCGGCCAATTTCATCGCAAGAACACACTACAAGCCTTTTATCGTCGATGAAGTAACTTGGTTTAGAGTTGGATCCGGTCAGTACTAAATCCAACAAGTTAGGACTTGACACTTCCATGAAAGTCATCCAAACAACAGCATCATCATTGTTAATAATGTTTTTGGTCACCCAAATCTCAATCGTCTTTGTTACGTGGCAAGCTTTAGCAACGAAAACCGATCTCCCTTAAAAAAACCAAGGGCAAGAGCATCGTGAGGATTCAATCACGGGTTCCAAACCGCGGCTCCTTTATCACTATGGTCTGATTCAATCACGGGTTCCAAACCGCGGCTCCTTTATACATGCAACATAGCAAGAACTCATCGCAATCAACCAAGTTTCTAGGTTTCTGAGATTCTAAACCGGGAATATCTAACGTTAACTCACGCACCACTACCTCCGGATCAATGCTTACCGAATAAAACTTGGATTTGGTCGTCAAGATGAATTGAAACGTGGACTTGTGGTTGTTGAGAAACGTCTTGTCGTAGAAGAGAGCGTTCCATTTTTTGGAAACAGTTTTGAAGCAAACAAGAGATTGTGGAGGGACACGAGAGAGTATCTCTTCTATCAACTCCCATGGAAGCTTTTCCTCATTCGCCATTAATCTCTCCTTTCTTAATTAGGGTTTTGTCAACCGAGTGTACGTCAAAATATATCCGGATATTCGGTTCGGTTTCGGGACGGTACCAATCGGTTCCGGGTATATCGAGTTTAGATATTTTATACCCATATAGGTACCCACGGTTCGGTTTCGGTTCGGTATCTAGCGGTTCCGGGTCGGTCTCGGTTATACCCAAAATGTCACTAAACATAATATTACGACAATACTGAAACAAGTTCATAATAAAAATACAAAAGCAACTTAATAGTTTTGAAACAAAATTAAAAGTTGAAATCCTAAGATAGGTAATTCTCCTTGCCTCATTAAAAAATTTTAATGTGAAAATCACATTGAAGGAAAAAGAGTACAATTCGAATTACCTATTGTTTTGAAACAAAATACCAAACTTAAAAGTTGAAATCCTAAGCAAAGCATTACACAAAAACAGTAGAAAATGACACAAGATTTGAGTAATCTAGTTAGATATTCTCTTTCTATAAAGTAACACAAGATTTGAGAGTTTACAAGTCAATGATATTAAATAAACAAAATTAAAGAGTTTAAACCTATTCAAAGTGATAAACTTTATAAGTTTCAACTCAAACCTTCAAAATACGAAAATAACGAAACAAGTTGTGAAACATCAAAGTGTTAAAAGAGTGACAAACGTTGTAATGAAACAAATCTTAAAGTACTAATTTCGGTTTCAATTTGGTTCCAAATATTTTTTATCCAAAATACTCTAAATTATCCGAAAATAGTATTTGTTTTTAATAAAAAATAAAACAATAAACTTATATTAACTATTTTTATCCGAATTACCTACTACTAATAGATAACAATATTTGAACTAACCGAATTAATTGTAAACATAACAAAGAGAAATTGTAAAATATACTCAAACTATGCATACATTAATTTATGTTTCAGATATTTCAGATACCTATTCGGTTCTCGTTTCGGTATCGGTTCGGTTCCGGTTCTTTTGGTTCTAACAAAAAATATCCATCGGGTACAAGTTCAGTTCGGTTTCGGTTTGGATAATTACGGGTCAATTTCGGTTCGGTTTTTGGTTCCGGTTATTTTTGCCCAACCATGTATTAAGATTTTACAAAACAATAATTTTATTAAGAGGTTGAAAATCCGGTTAACAATCTTTTTTAGTCCGGTTTAGAGGTGGGAAAACTAATGATTCGGTTTAAATGAAAAGGAGATCTAGCTAGAGCTTGGAGAAATTAGAATTTGGCAAAAGGAAGAAGAGAGGAAATGGCGTTGAGCTCGATGACATGGGGTTACGCACGGATCATAGCAGGAACACTTCTCGGTGGGACTCTCGGATTCTACGTAATGCATCGCATCGAAGTTAGCTACAAGGTCAGTAAATCTTCTTCTTTTTCTCTTTGTCTTCCTCTGAGAAAGCTTGTTCTCGATCTTATGACTGTGTGGTGGTATTTTTCTGCAGATGAGGATGGAGGAAGCGTTAAAGCAATACGAGAAGGAAAAAATGAAGAGAGAAGAAGATGAGAATCTTGTTCAAGTCAATCAAGATTCTGTTTAGTTTTCTGATTCGTGTGGGAGCGCATGCCTTCAAGGTGTTCGATGAAATGCTCCAGAGAGATTTTTACTCTTGTTTTCACTATTTTCTCTTCTTGCTCTCTTATGAAAATGTTTCTCTATTGACTTTGGTTTAAAATGTTAATTACTCTATGATGGACCAGAGAAGAACGATATTAATGTGGGGAAGTTTTCTGAAATATACCCTTATTTGAAGTCAATCCTAAAATTACATCCCATTTTCTTTTTTTTCAATTTTTTCAATCTTTGCCATGTTTTGTCCATGTATTTGCAAAAATGTCATTACGTAGACTTTCAAATGTGTCATGTAGACTTCACCAGAAAGAAGGAGAATTATCAACGACCAAAGAAATCAACTAATTTACAGAAACGCCATTTTCATCAATTTTTCAACCACCATGAACAACCAAATTCGAGGTCTTAATGGCTCAACAACTGATTTTGAGCTCTTAATGCTCGGATATAATCCTTATTACCTCTTTCCTTTATTCTCCTCTACAATTTCATCCATAAATCTTGCTACCTTTTATTTTCAAAATAATTTACGAAAACCAGTTGATTTCTATCAAATCTTGCGTTACGACATCAGGGATTCTTCGATATTGGTTTGATTTCAAATTTTCGGCCGTGAAGGAAGCGAAAAACGAGCTCAAACGGGTGAAAAGGTACCAAAACTTGTCCAAACTCAAATTTCAGATCTGCTTCAGACATGTAAACTTCCATGGAAGTCTACAAGTCAACGAAAAGATCAGATTTGCAATTGACCATATATGCAAAATAACCTGAAGTAGACTTCCAGTAGACCTCTTAAAAGTCTACACAATTCCTTTGGAAACAAACACACCAGTGCCACGTCATGAGGTTACTTTTGACTAAAAATTTGACTTTTTGTGTAGAGGAAATCTACACAAAAAGTGGGTTAGTTTTGCATTTGACCATATTTAGACTTTAAGCAGTAGATAATTATTAAATTATTAAATAATTTACAAATTATTTAATTCGATTTTTGGTCAAATGCAAAAGTAACTTCTCTTTCCGTGTAGACTTCCCAGGAAGTCTACTTTCGTGTGTAAACTTCCTAGGAAGTCTACATATATTTCTCCATTGCAAAAGTGGCATGTACGGATGAAGTAGACTTCCTAGGATGTCTACTTTCGTGTATAGACTTCCTGGGAAGTCTACTTCATCAGTACTGCTCAAAGTCAAAATATGGTTAAATGCAAAACTGACCCACTTTTTTGTGTATACTTCCCTTGAAGTCTACACAGAAAGTCAAACTTGTAGTCAAATGCAAAAGTAACCTTTGTAGACTTACTGTTGAAGCATTGAGGTGGATAATCGTAAGGGAGGGAGAGTGTTTGTGTTGTGCGATGGTTTTACGCATAAGGAATTTGTTGAAATGGCACATGTTGATTATAAGCTACACAAAAATGCAGAGGTGGTGGAGCTCACCTATTCATTACCTTCTTCAATGCTGTAACAGATGCCTCAGGATGCATCTCTGATGCACGTGACAAGCGAAAGACAAGTATAAAGTTTGATGGAGCTAAGTAGAACGCATGTGTTACGTCTTTGTGTCTCGAGTTGAACCGAGATGGATATCAGAATTACTGATGGTGATTGTGATTTCAACAGAGATGAAGATACGGACAAGGATTAAGCAAACGATGAGGATGAGGAAGAGTGTAATGATCAACATGGGTCTAATGTAGGTGATGTGAACGAAGCCTATTTTTGAACTTGCTTTTTGTGGTTCCCGATTCCTCACTTGATTCTCGACTATCTCTGGATGATACATCTTGCCATTTCATAGATAACGCCTCGAGGGATGCGCCTCTTAGTTGGATTCATGATCCGCAGTTTTGAGCACGGTAGCGAACTTAGGGTAGATCACTTGCTGAATCTTTTGATTATTAAGAAGGTTAGTCAGATTCTAACTCTTTTGTTCTGGCTTATTGTTTTGTAGTTCATAGCAGTGCTGACAAGTTTCCGATAGACTTGTTCGATCTTCACGCCGATTTTATCGCTAGGAAGTTCAGTTGGACGAAAGACTTCACTTTGCACCGCGTTCGAAAGTCATTTGTTCGTCGTTTTGGAGCGCACTTGCTACCTTCTTCACTAGAAATATCGAGTAACGGGAAGAAATTGTCTGCGCGTGAGAAGAGAGCTGCCGAGTCCATAGTTAATACCAGTGCAAGGATTTCGCAAGGAGCTAGACCTGCTGCCGCGCCAAAGTCGCGTCATCTCAAGCTTGAGTGCAATGTTGCTGTCTACATTAATCTTCATCATGAGTCCCACCAAGGCGCTGCGACGATGCTAGGAATAGGGACGATACTTCAGATGCAGGTCGCAAGAGTCCCAGAGAAGACTGTGAGAATGACACCGATTCGGGGAAGTTATTTAGCAGTAGTAGTATGGCGGCGGCTGAGATGTTAAAGATTGTCTTCCCAGGGACTAAGTCCCCTCCTCCAGAAAATATGTCGCGGAGAGACATTTACGCGAAAGTGGCCATCCATGGCATGACGGTATGAACTTCTGTTGAATTCTCCGGCATTATACCTTTCGCTTCGGATTTGCTGACTTATCACTTTTTTGGTAGTTTTTTTGCTTCAGTCAACATGCTCACCAAGGACTACGAGGCGACTGCCCTTTCGCAAAATCGTCACCATGCTAGCGATCAAAATATATACGATGATCATAAGAAGCAAAGGCGTGAGGTGGAGGAGCAAATCGCTATCTTGGAAGCTGTTGTGAAGAAGACTGAGGATAAGCACCGTGAGATAGATGACACGTTTACGCAGTCAGAATTATAGAGAAAACGCTTACAGCCAGAAGTCTCTGATCTGACTGCTCATCTAGATGCTGAGACCAAGCTTCAAGATACAACGATTCAGCAAGCTGTTGATCGGGCGAGGCGCGAGCTGACAACAAAGTACGAATCGAGGATAGGGCGAGTGAAGGAGAAGCTTAAGGTACTCAATGACAAACCTTGGACTGATATCATAGATCTTACCCAAATTCAGAGCAACATTGAGTTTTTGGGGCTGCTTCAGAGAGACAAGGCGCCTAATCTTAACGAGGAGCTTGTTGAACTTAGAAAACAGGAGAAAGGCTTATCGTAGGCAGAGGAGATTTTTGAAAAACATATGCGCGAACTTGAGGAGATCCTTAAGACTCCAAGATCTGGTGGAGGGGCTCCTGTTGCAGTGGATCGTATTCGCGAGGTGATTCATCCGGCTTCGAGTTCCTCTAGTTCTTCTGGTGATGAGGATTCGTCGGATTCTGAGACTGAGGTTGAAACTGGTCAGGTTGAGGAAACTGTTGTCGGAGCTTAAGGCGATACAACTTTAGTTTATTTTTGGTTTTTGGCTTTCAGTGTTTTTCTTCAGTTTGGGTGGTGTTCGCCCTTTTTTGCACTTTGCTTTGCTTTGTTCTGAACCTTGATTTATTCATAATGATATGATACGCAGTTTTACTTCTCGCTACAGTTTGCAGAAATGTTGTTTTTAACTTTCCTGTTCCAGCAATAAGTATTTTTCTATGTAAAAGCCAACGTTCGAGACTGTTGGAATTTGTATGAACACTTGGGTTTACGGGCGCATTTTCTACTAATGCTTCCGCTCCACTTAAGTGAACATTCTCTAGTGAGCTGACCAACGCTTTGTAAGTTGGGTTTCTTAAATGGTCATTTGGGTTTACAGACACGTTTTCCTCTAACGCATCCGCTCATATAATGAACATGATGTATTTCTATAGCGCACTGTGTGATCCTGCTAAGGATGTTAAAGTCAGATCTGAAGTTTTCGAAGGAGACCGTCGCTGTGGCCAGCAGAGAGGTGTTATGTCTGTTTCTGATAAGACTTAAGATATCCACGGAGGATATAAACAAAGATTGTTTGCGAAGATGTCTATTTCTTTTAAGACTGTATTATAAGCGAAAATATTTAGCTAAGTCTGTTTTGTTTGAGAGAGGAGGGAGTATACGAGTATACGTACCTCACTCCCCCCACCCCCTTTAAAAAGGGGGGCAGCTGAACCCATTCGAGGATGAGCTGCCTGCGTAACCTATGCAGGTATCAAGCCGCCTCGTAGTTAAAGTTAAATACTTAGTGATAGTATTTCTTCAAGTGAGTTGCGTTCCAGGATCTGAGAATGGGAGTGCCTTCCACGGTGGTGATTTCGTAGACGCCTGGTCTAACTACCTTAGTAACTCTGTAAGGTCCTTCCCAGGTTGCGCCTAGTTTTCCAGTATTGCGCTCTGTCGTGATCTAGAAGACTTCAATCATGACTAAGTCTCCTTCATAAAAACGTCGGATGCGCACCTTAGAATTGTAGTACTTAGCCGCTGAGTGCTGGTAGTTGGTACTCCGAGTCAATGCTTGGTTGCGACGCTCGTTGACTAGATCCAGCTCGTCGAGTAGGAGGAGATGGTTGACTTTTTCTTCTTACAATAGTAGCCTACGTCGCACTCTTGGAAATTGTACTTCGACCGGAACGACGCATTTTGTTCCGTAAACAAGAGCGAATGGGGTTTCTCCGGTGACTTCTTTCGGTGTAGTACGGTAAGACCAGATGACACCATCTAGCTCGTCGGTCCAACGACCCTTCTTCTCATCAAGGTGCTTCTTAAGATTAGCAATCAATGTTTTCTTGGTTGATTCTGCCAGGCTATTACCCTGTGGACGCCGCAGAGTCGACTTGTTAAGGCGTATCTTCCATTTTTCACAGAATCCTTCGAAACGTCCTGATACAAACTGGGTTTTGTTGTCTGTGATGATCTCGTAAGGAACGCCATGTCTGCCGATGATGTTTTTCCATATAAAATGCTCCACTTGCGAGTCTTTTATAGAGATGAAAGCTTCTGCTTCAACCTACTTTGAGAAGTAGTTTGTGAGCACAGGCAGTCATCATCGTTGTCTTGAAGGGTTCAGAGGTCCGACGATATCTATACCCCATCTCATGAACGGGTAAGGGGAGGTGATCGAGGAGAGAATCTCCATTGGCTGATGAATTTTTGGAGCATGGCGTTGACACTTATCACACTTGGTTGAAAACTTCACGCAGTCTTTGATCATCGTCGGCCAGTAATACCTATGGCGCTTGATCTTTAGTGCTAGCGTTCATCCTCCGGAGTGATTGCCGCAAAAGCCACTGTGAACTTCCGCCATGATTTTGCGAGCTTTTTTTCTTTTGACGCAGATCTATAGCGGTCTCGACAAACTCTACTTGAACACATTTCCATCTAGTATAATGTATCGGGCGGTTTGGATTCTCAGCTTACGGGCCGCCCATTTATCAGTGGGCTTTGTGCCATCGTCAACGTATCTGCGAATGTTCTCAAGCCAGTGCGTATCGCAACCATATTCCGATTTAGGTGAAACTTCTTTCATTGTATTTGCTTTCTTCTCCTCGGAGGGATTTGCGTTGGCATCGACTTTATCTGATAGGGAGTGAGAATCTTCATCCATGATGACCACATCTTGGTCGTTTTGAGGCGAATGCAAAGGACTGTTGGGCCCAACTTTGCTAGGATAGACTGGGTCATTTTCTACGTCACAACGCTTATTCCGGCCACGTTGTCCGTTAAATAGAGGCTCGCTCCTTTCGACTTTGCTCATCGAAGTGTTTCCTGCTGCTTTCTGGACGTCTGTGTCGTCGGCAGTTTCCTCGGAAGCCGTTGCAGTGGCTTCTTCCTTGGCTTTCTTAGCAGTTTGAGATCGAGTCAAGACGTTAACCACTTCTGGAATAGGGATACTTGGATGCTCAATAAACTTCACTGGGATGATTCGCATCAATTCGGGGTCGGAGGTTGAAGCGAGGACTGCGAGGGCATCTGCAAGAGTGTTATCTCCTCTGGGAATCCGAGTAAGTGTGAATTCAGAAAATTGCGCGGCCAACTCTAGGACAACTTTACGGTATGCTTCCGTCCGCTCATCTTTTGTAGTGTACTCTCTGCTAAACTGGTTTGCAACCAACTAGGAATCGCAAAAAGCATGAATATGATCAAGTTTAAGTGCGTAGGCAAGTCGTATGCCGGCTAAAAGGGCTTCATACTCTGCATCGTTGTTAGATGCGCGGAAGCCTAGGCGGAATGACTGCTCTAGTATTTCACCAGTTGCTGACGTTAAGGGAATTACGACTCCCGAGCCAGTTTTAGATGACGACCATCGACATGAAGTTACCACACTAACAGAAGATGATTATAGATTTCAACGGAAAGCTGGACTCTGTTTATAAAGATCTGAATGGGAAGTTTGAGTCTCTAAGCACTCATGTGAAGAGATTTGATACCCAAGTAGCTCAAACTGCTTAATCGATGAAGAGGCAAGAGGGTTATCTTCCTGCAAAGACTGACATGAACCCCAAGCGAGCCTGCAACGCAATTCGGGTAGCCAAAGAGAACTACTTTGATGAATTCGATGCAATTTTCAGACTTGCAGAGCAAGTGTCGATCGACACTGATCAAGTATGTCAATCGACACCTCCTGAAGAAACATCGTCGTTCGATGTTTATCTCAACGAGAAATCCAAGATTGAAAGTAGTGTCGAGCGACACCACTCTAGCATCGCTCGACACCAAGGCTTCACCGAGCTGAAACTTTGCGAGACGTCTCAATCAGTCGAGGACACCGTTTACACTCCCAAGCTGCCTTTTCCCAGAGCTCGGAAGTTGAAACAAGAGGTCGAGGAAGCCATGTGCAAGAGGATGATTGAGAAGATCATTGTTGAGATGCCTCTAGTGGATGCGATTAAGATTTCTCTTGCGATTTGAAGGTACATCAAGCGATTGGTTGCTAGTGGAGTTAGTCTGAAGAAGGAGCTTTGCTGACCAGAGATCTTCAAGCAATTCTTTTGAACCCAGTTCCCGTCTCCACGAAGAAGAAGAAGGAGATAGTGGTTTCTGAAGAAGTAAGCGCGATGATCCAAAGTAGGATACCAGTGAAGCTACCTGATCCAGGAAGCTTTGTGCTAGATTGCTCGATTTCTAAAGAAATTTTCCCTTATTCCCTCTGCGATTTAGGTTCTGGAATTAACTTGATGCCGCTCTCCGTCGTTGTTAGACTTGGGATGATAGATTTCAAGAAGACTAGGATTTCTCTTATCCTAGCTGATCGTTCAAGGCGTTTTCTGGAAGGGATTCTAGAGGATGTTCCGATTCGAATTGAAGACTGCGTTATTCCAACAGACTTTGTCATTTTGGAATACGATGAAGACCGTCAAGATCCTATTGTACTGGGAAGGTCATTCTTAGCAACAGGTGGAGCGAATATTGATGTGCGCAGAGGAAAGATGAGGCTTGATCTAGGTGATATAGTCATGGATTTTGACATGGACAATACTAGGAGAAAACCCACCATAGATGGTCAAGCTTTTTCTGTGGATACTTCAGAGGAAAAAGAGCTGATCAAGGAGCTTTCAGAAGGTATTCCTGATGAGATCATTGAGGAAGTAGTCACTACAGACCCATCTCCTGAAACACCCTCCAAAGAGCAAAGGTACGCGCTTCCTGAACCTGAATCTCTTGATTTCATTAAAGAAGATTTAAAAGTTCAAAAAACTGTTACACGCTCATTTAAGCAACGAGTTTCTCGAAAACTTGGTATTTCTAATGATTGTGCAGGAACTCCTAAGGAGCTTACAAGGACCTCAAATCCTTTTGCCAAAATGCGTATCATCGTTCCTCAAGAGCTGAAAGAAAAGGGAGACAGAGTTATATAGGAGATGGTCCAGAAGACGCAAAAACTCTTTCCTGGAATCATTCCATGGAAGAGTGCAGATCCTCCAGACATCCAAGTTCCTCAAAACGGTCAAGCTAACGAACTAAAAACAAGTGCTTAATGGGAGGCAACCCATTTGTGAGTTTTATATCTATATTTTATTTTCTTTTCTTTTACAATTTTATGTTTGGTGTGTTTTTGGTTTATATTTTTAGGAGATAAAAACTCAAGGATGAACTTCAGGAGCTTCTGTCGAGTGACGCCATAATCAAATTGCTCGACACTTGCAAATATTTCATGGTGTCGATCGACACCATTGACAGTGTCGATCGACACCCCCCCCCTCCAGGTTACGTTTTTCTTTTCAAAATTTTGATTCCTTCTATTTTCTACCTATTTTATTCACCGATCTTAGGCTTAATAACACTGGGGACAGTGTCGTTTAAGTTTGGGGGTGGTAGTTGCTAATTATTGTGTTTTCTTTTGAGTTTTTATGGTGTTTTTCAAAAAAATTTGTTTTATTCGGGATCGAAACTCCCCTTTCCACTTGCTTTGAACAACACTCAAGGACCATTATCGATGCAAGTTGGCTGGTTTTACTGAGATGGGTAACTGGAGGTGGATCGGTTTAACAGAGCGAGTTCAGATTTCTGGAGAACGCCAGAAAGACGTTGCAAACCCCGCCCTAATGAATCTTTAAGACTTTATTCAGCTTCCAAACACATGAAAGCGAGGACGGACCGCTCTTGAAACTTCTTCCCAAACAACTTTCCTAGATCAAAAGAAAAAGCCTCATGACCCTGTCTCCACAAGAACACTAGTAGTGAGCGCTGATTTAGTGAGTCATAGAGATACCAAGGATCTAATAAAAAAATTCTATAGAAAAGTGCAAGTCCAAAATCAGAAAAATCCTGAAGAAAAAGTTCAAAAATGGGCAATGCATCTCTATGATATCCTTAATTGGATATAGTTTCAGAGGGAAGAGAGAGGGTGAAATGCAAGAAAGTGTTAAAGGAAGTGAAAGAATCTAGAAGGTCCAGCGATCGATATTCCCTCGATGAGACCGCACCTAAATAAATGAAAGGGGTTTGCAGCTGAAAGTCTGAGATTCTCTAAGGGGTTTGGATTCAATCTGGAGGACTGCTATGCTTCTAGGGACACATCAAAGTATCACCGGATGACTTGCAAAGGTATGTGGTTCCTTAAGGAGTGAGTACACTGTTTTGCTTAGGGACAAGCAAAAAGCTAAGTTTGGGAGAGTTGATATCATGGGTTTTACCCTGTTTAAGCCATGATATAAGTCCATTATCTAGAGTCTTTATGGTGTTTTCTAGTATGTTTTAAAGTCTTCTACAGGTACAAGACGTTTGGAGCATAAAAGATGTTTACTGGAAGTTTTGGGGCATTGCTGAACGAAGTGGCAAAGATTGAAGTGAAGAATTGGATTCAGATGATGGTGTCGATCGACACCCTATTCGATCAAAGAAAAAGCCCGATTGGAAAGAAGTCCGTTCGAAGCCCAAAAGTCTCAAATGTTTACTTTTATGTTTATGACGGTTTAGAAACCTTATATATACGTTTTTACAGCCATTGTTTAGGCTTCATGCTTTATTTTATCAATTACTTAGAGATTTTCATTAATAAAAAGATGTTTTCTTCTATGATCATGTCTGAGTAGTTCTCTTGTTAGGTTTAGGGATTTTCAAAGGTGTTTGATGAGTTGCTAGATCTAATTTAATTATTAGGATAATATCTTTAGAATGTTCTTCATCTTGACTTGTGTTTATTGCTGATTTTAGCGTCATGAACTGAAATCTGATCTAGGGTTAATTAATAAAAATGACAGTTTGATTGATTACCTGATCTACTCTTTGATGAGCAAAATTCCTTTTCGCAAAGAAATTTTGTTTAGGGTTTTGTAAACAATTGAACATGAAATTAATGCTTGTTTAGATTCATATGATTCGCAAGGAAATTTGGTTTTCTAGGATTTATTCATAGATAACTTCTGCAATGAAAGTTGATTAGTTTTATATTCCTGTTCATGTTCAGGAACTGTGCTTTATTATTCCTATCAATTGATTTATCTGCAATTCTGATTCACTTGAGATTTCCCTGTGCCTAGCGTTTTTCCTTATTGAATTTACAACCGTTTTAATTGCTTGCTTTGATTTACTTGCATTAATATCATCCTGCCTAGCTTAGTCTGAATTTATTAATCTATTGTGTTTATCTGATTCCCTGAGGATTCGATCTCTAACTACTGCATCTGATCTCTTAATTTGAGAGAGTAGGTCTAGGGTAAATTTGATCACATCAGACCACAATTGAATTTGATTGAAAATACGATCTTAGTTTTCTTGCAGACATAACAACCGACAAGGCTGGCTTCTCTATCTGCGGATATCTTGTCTCGTCGTCGGTCAGAGTTTTGCTAACATAAAATATTGGCTTCTGCTCGCCTCTCTCTTCACGAATAAGCACTCTGCTTACTGTAGTATCGAAAATTGCGGTGTAGAAAAACAAAGGTTCTCCTACTACTGGCTTTGCGAGCACATGTGGACTTGCTAAGTTATCTTTCAGCTGCTGGAATGCCTCTTCGCACTACTTTGTCCATTCAAACTTCTGATTTCTGTGAAAAGTATTGTAGAATGGCAGGCACCTATCTGTGGATCGCAAAATAAACCGATTTAAGGCAGCTACTCGTCCAGTGAGCCGTTGTACTTCTCTCTGTGTTTTTGGTAAGGCCATTTGGATAAGAGCGTTGATATGCTTTGAATTTGCTTTGAAGCCTCGGTGGGTTACTAAGTAGCCTAGAAATTCACCGGAAGTAACTGCAAATTTGCCTTTGTCGGATTCAGCTTCATGTTGTGTAAATTTAGTTGCTTGAAACACTCTTCTAGGTGTGCTACGTGATCTTTTTCTTCCAGTGACTTGACGAGCATGAGGTCTATGTAGAATTCCATGGTGTTCCCTAGTTAATCCGCGAACATCTTGTTTACAAGCCTTTGGTACGTTACTCCAGCATTTTTAAGGCCAAAACGCATCACCTTGTAGCAGTAGATTCCGCGATCTGTGATGAATGCTATCTTCTCTCAGTCTTCTGGGTTCATTAAGATCTGATTATATCCGGAGAATGCGTATATAAATGTCAGCAGCTTATTACCTGTAGTACCTTCCACCAATCGGTCAATGTGGGGATGTGGAAAGCTGTCTTTTGGACAAGCTTTGTTGAGGTCTGTAAAGTCTACGCATACTCTCTACTTCCCATTCTTCTTCTTTACAATGACAGGATTAGCTAGCCAGTAGGGGTACTTCACCTTGGTGATTGATCCAACTCGCAGGAGCCTCTCTACCTCGTCATTTACTGCCTTTTCTCTCTCTAACCCGAGTTTGCGTCTCTTCTGCTTAACGGTTTGAAAATTAGGTCAATATTCAACTCATGGCAAGTCACGTTGATATCGGTTCCTGGCATATCTTCTGCTGCCCATGCAAAAATGTTGATGTTCTCCTTCAGAAATAAGACAAGATCATCCTTGATCTTTTTGTCAAGCTTAGCGCCAATTTCTACGCATCTTTTCGGATGATCGTCGTCTATACAGACTGAGATAACGGGATCGCAAGTGGGTTGGGTTTCTTCTATGCGATCCTCGTTGAGCTGTAGTTGCTACAAGAGTTTAGAGAGTTCTTTAACCGGCTCTCGATCCGTCTTCATCTTCTTATGGTGTGTCTTGGCACTAGGTTCTGTTACCGGATTATAGCTTGTGCTCGACGAAGAAACAGTTTCAGGACTCTTTTTGACATCCCCAAATAGTCTCTACCCCGACTAGGGTTAGGAATTTGAGACAGAGGTGATAAGTAGATGGTACAACGCACATTAAGTTGATCCAAGGAGTGCCCAAGATCACATTGTAGATGGCTGGGTGATCGACTACTGAAAATTATATGATTTTTGTTATTCCACCAGCTTCTATGAGAGTTTTATGGGCCCCATTGTCAAGGTTGTCTCAGAGAAACCGGTAACCAGCTTTGGTCTCTCTTCTAGAGTGGAGAGGTCAACATCTATCCTTAGGAGCGTTTCACAGAAAATGACATCCAAAGAGCTTCCTGTATCGATGAGGATGCGAGACATGTTGCAATTATTGACGACGAGCTTGAGTACCAGAGGGTCGTTATGGGGGTGATCAATACCTGCAGTCTTTGATTCTTCGAAAAAGATTACATCGTTTGGTAATTTAGACGGCTCAGACAGATTCTTGCTGACTTCAGCTCTCCGCTGGTAGGCTTTGATAGAAGCTACAGTTTCCGAGCAGTAACAAGATCCTCCCATGATCATTAGTATATATTGACGAGCTCTGCCTCCAGTTGGCTTGTTTTTTCTCCTTCTTGGTGCAGGTTGCTCGCCTTGGGCAGGCTGCTGCTCGAAGTCCTTGATTTTGTTGTTGCCTTTGAGCTTTCTAGCGGCTAGTGCAACAGCGAGTTTTGAACCAAGGACGCGGCACTTTGCCATTGAGTGCCCATAGGATTTGTGATATTCGCAGTATGCTTCTTCGTCAAAGTTACTTTATTTTCTCGACCGCGACCACGATCTCTGCCTCGTCCTCCGCTGTAACCTTGGGATTCTACTTGGTAATTGTGAGCGCCATTGGATTCATGATGTACGATTTATGATCCTTAGTTACTCCTTTTAGCTTGTGGTTGACTCTGAGTAGGTGGTGGATGAGGACTGGACTTTGTTTTTCCTAAAGCTTGGGCAAAAATGTTTCTTTCGTCCCCGATTATTGCTAAGTTGGTGGCTCGATGCAGGGTATCTTAAATCGTTGTAGGTTTGTTCAAGATCATCTCTTTCCGAAACTCAGAGTTGCACCACAATGACTTCTTCAGCGCCCTGAGTGCATTTTTGTTGCTGACGCCTTCAACTTTTGACAATATTATCTTGAAACGTTCGATAAAGCTCTTTAAAGCCTCGTTCTGACCTTGTTGCATAGTCCACAGTTTTGCGTCAGATGTTTCAGGCTCGATGAATATAGCGTAGTATTTGAGGAATGGTGCATACAATTATTTGAAGTTATCTTTGGAATTCCTCTCCAACCTGGAAAAACATTGTACAACTGCTCCTTTGAGGTGCTCGACGAAGAGGAGACAACGTCCGACATCTTCTTCACCTTCCTTGAAGTTAGTTCGTCCCAACGCGATTATGAAGGCAGTCAAGTGCTCTGAGGGATCAGTCTTACCTTCGCAGAATTGTACTTTGATTCGTCCTGGATCAGAGACCATGACTCGTTTGATGTGATTTGTGAAAGAGGTTTTCTTGACCTCCTCGAGTACCCGATCGAGCTTAGGTGCCTTGTTGACTGCTTTGTGTAACTCAGATCGAGCATTTCTCATATCAGTGGTTGCTCGCTCTATGTTAAGTCACATTTTACCCAACTCAGCCTTTTGAGCCAGAAAAGCTATGTGGCGTTCTTCCTCGAGCTTGGATCGCTCTGACCAGATTAGGTTGTCTTCTTCATCTTCGAAGCCTCGCTCTTGTTCTGCATTTCCGTTGCTTCGCTCAGCGTTTGTTGTCTCTCTTCTAATGGTGACGTTCTCTGGATTGTGTGCAACTCTTGGATTCTCCGGGCGATTCTCTAGGTTAGTCATCGCAGTTACCGCGACGTTTGGTTGTGAAGTTTTAACTTGAGCAGTTGCGCCTTGCTCGCCACGCGGAGTTGGCTGAGGAGGTGGCAGACCTTGCCCACTTGGTGCTCTCACTGGAATTTTGAAATCCAAGGATGTTGAAATTACTCACACCATGGGTGGTCTGAACATACCCGCTTTTCTGTCGCGAACCCGATCCACTATTGCGTGGACGCATAGTTCCTGATTGATCTTATCCTGCTCTTCCGTCTTCTTGAGTAGCGTTTCTGGCATCGTCTTCATGCCGGTCAGGAACTCATGTGTTACTGCTACAGCCGCTGTTGCTGGAGTAAATGACTTTTGGCCCATATTACCATTAAGCCCATTTTAATTATGGATTTAATAGCATTATGGGCCTAACTTGAATTGGGCTTCTACAAGCCTATTTATGATTTCGTCAAGCCTTTTTGCAGAATTGTTCTCGTCGTAACATCGATCTCTTAGGGGTAAAATCCGACCCTACAAGATCCTTCTTCGAAACCAAATCTGAAATTTCTTTCTTGCGTGTTTGTAGACTGAAACCAAAATAAAAAGTAATAATCTTGAAACTTTAGATACCAAAATCGAACCCTAAAATCAAAAAAGAAAAAGCATCATATCATAAGAAAGAAGGAGATGAACCTGGAACAGACCGTACCGCGGAGGATAATACTTTAAGAGAAGGAGATGGTGGAGGACGAGCTCTAATGACGGGTCGAACGGACCAAAAATCTTCTCTATGTATTTCTTTAGAAGCAGATCTGAAGAAGAGTGAAGAAGATGATACGCTAAGAGGCATGACGAGCATAGTTGATGTTTTTGTAGTTAGATAAGACGAGAAGATTGAAGAGGATTGTGGTTTGTGTCTAGATCTGAAGGAGAGAATAAATAAAATTTTTTTTGGCTAGTGCCGTTTGAGAGAGAGAGGGGTTTCATTAACAAAATTATGGTATTTGTTTGTAAATTTTTTTTATATAATGGAGGCAAAAACATCTGGTTAGGTTAATAATTTTCCGGTTAATAATTATTGTGATCTTTATTATTATTTTTAAATAAATATTATTTTTTGAATTATTTAAAAAATAAGAAGATAACGGATGTTATCTTTCTGTTAAGTCAAGGTAGGTAAATAGGCACCGTTGAAAGTTGATGAATTAAAATAGAAAAAATAATTAGTTGGTGTATTAAAATGGGTAACTTAAAAGTTGGGGTATTAAAAAGCTTAACGAAATTTAGTTCGGGTATTGTTTTGGAATTTTCCCATTTTTAAATTGTTTGATTATATTATACGTAAATGAATTTAGATATTGCTATAAGATTTTTGATATTATTCGGATGGAAGAATTATGGGATTGCTAAAAAAAACCTCAACTATATGGCGGGAGCAAAAAAAAACCCTCAATTCATCACTAAACCATTATAACCTCTAACTTTTGTTGACTTTTACTTTTAAATCTTAAACTTTAATTGACTAAACTAAAGTAGGCCCGTCGTTAAGTCATAGAAAAGAGCGATTAGACAGAGTTAATCTCTGTTACTGTTGTCCGTTTAACACAAAACGACGTCGTCTTGTCGTGGTCTCTCTATACAATTCCTAAATCGATTTTAGGGTTCTAAAAACACAAAATCCCCAAATCGATTTCTTTTCTTCTTCTCTTCTCAATTTCCTCCAAAGCAATGAGTTCTAGCTCTGAAAAACGTGTGTAAACACACAAGGTATATGCGGAATGCCTTTGAAGTGTGTTTGTGGACGTGATGTCATAATTTACACTTTGAAAACACAAGAAAATCTGGGGAGACCTTTCTTCCGTTGCCTGACGAAATGAGATGAAAAAAATCGATTGAATTTTTAATTTGTTGTTTACATTGTACACAATAGGTGTTTTGATTGAAAACAAATTTTATTTTTGCATAGGACCATTTGTTCAAATGGGTAGAAGAAGCCGTATATGAAGAGTTTGAGGATAATTTACCAAAACTTGGTATTATCGAAAATGAAATATCAAATGTTAAGGCAGAGGTTGAAGAGTTGAAAGCTTTGGTTCAAAAATTGAAAGAAGATGGAATGAGGAGAAACGAAGAAATCCGACAGTGCAAAATGACGCAAAAAAACATGTTTTGTGTGTATTTGCTTGATGGTGATTGTAATTGTTTATCTTTTGGTTGTTAAGGAGAAAGAGAAGAAATTGGTTCTTGGTTATTAGTCTAGTAAGATGTGTATGAACCAAAAACTTATTTGTACTAAAGTGTTCAATGAAACACTAGTTTATGATGTTTCGTTCTTGTTTGTCAAAACCCGATTATAACTTGAGTAATAAGAGAAACACTAACATAAATGATCATTTGGTTACATAGTTTTGTTACATACCAAAATCCTAAGCAAAAAGAAAGAAGCTTGTTACCAACAAGCAGAATCCAAAGCAAAAAGGAAAACAAGCTTGTTACCAACAACTATAATCCAAAACAAAAACAAACAAGCCTGTTACCATAATCTAAAGCAAAAGCCATTACCATAATCCGAAGCAAAAACAAGTTTGGTTCATCCTAGAGCTTACTTTAAAAAACAATGACATAGTTCATCCTAGAGCTTGTGATCCTCCTTGTGAAGTTCCTCCCTAGTGTAAAACAATGGTAAAAATATGTCTGAACATTGTAAATGGGATCAAATTCTTCTTTGCCATAAAATGGCTCTGACAAATCACATATGCCATGAGGAAAAAAAAAGTTTATTTTTTATTTAAATTTAATTCGAGACTAAAGTAAATTACTGAAAACCCTTAAAAACTTACAAATATTACCAACCCAACCACCTATTATCCACCCAAATCGAATATCCATCCGACTCATTCGGATATTTTAAAACTTGTTAACCTAAAACAAAAAACTGATTTTTTTTTTTTCTCTCCTCTTCTTCTTCTGATCCCTTCTTCTTCTTCTTCTTTTGAGGGATGAGTGGGTTCTTCTTCTTCTTCTTCTTCTTCTTCTTCTTCTTCTTCTTCTTCTTCTTCTTCTTCTTCTTCTTCTTCTTCTTCTTCTTCTTCTTCTTCATCCTCTTCTTAAAAACTAGAGTTTGATTTATCTCAAATCCCCCGACCAATCCTCGAAACCATCTCTTAACTCCATTGAAGCTCGGTGAAACTCATTGAAGCTGAAATTGAAGCCAAATTGAGGTGAGTTCTATTAATGATAGCTCTAATCGAAGTAGTTTGTTAGTTAATTAATCAATTTTGGTGGTTCGAATCAGACATCGAAATACCCAAATCGAGATGGTTGAATTGGATTTTAATTTCTATTCTTACATATTGTAATTGTAATTGGGTTGATTAGAAATTTGCATTGCTAAGTAATATGACACAATAATTGAATTGTAATGTCAATCGTATGTGTGTAAAAGAAAGATCTTAGACTCGAATTCAAATCTGCTAATTGATGAACAATGGGTAATACTATGAACACTGGGTAATACTATGAACACGGGGTAATACTGAAAACACTGGGTATTACTATAAAGGCTGAAATACTTATAACAACTAGTTTTTCGTAGGTCTAATAACGTTTTTCTTTTTTTCCCAGGATACAATGGGCCCAACCCTACATTTTGATTATGGAGAACATTATCAAGAACATACATTATGTCAAGAAAGGACAACAAGGAGAAGAAATACATCAAGGACAACAAAGATAAGAAAAAGAAACAAAAACACCGATTTTACTATGATGTAGTATAAACTATACACTTTGATTTATTATTTTTTGTTGTATGGTTTAGTTAGGTACTTGATTGAGCAAATTAATAAAATAAAATAGTTAATTCATTGAATGAGCATCCTCTTAGTCGCTATCTATCTATTTATCTATTGATCTATCTATTTTAAAACTTTGCTTAGTTGGTGTGTTTAAAACTTTGCTTATTTGTGTTTTGTAAGGATAATGTTCTGATATGAACTACTGGTCATTTTGGGTACTAATGTGAACAACGAATATATTCTATGTAATTTGTCTTCTGTTATTTCGTGTCTTTCAATTTAGAGGTCCTAGATATTGTAGAAGCAAGAAATTACCAATAAATTACATAGAAATTACCAGGTTTTACCGAACACGAAACAACATAGTTTGAGACATAAACACAAACAAGCATAACTTAGACAAGAACAAAGTAGAGGGAAACCGCAAGAACACAAACAAGGACTCCATTGACAGCAACGGTAAGCTTCATCTCTTTCTCTCCATACACCTTGGTCCTTGGTTTGAAGTTTGTTAAGAACTTCCTTTAGCTCATACTCTTCCTTCTTAGTCTTTTTGACTTTCTCAACCGTCACGGTAAGCTTCTTCTTCTCTTCATCCCAGCTACAGAGCAAGTCTCACATCACTTCCGGGGACATGTGATTGGGATGTCCAATCCATTCTCCAAGGCGATCTTCTATGGCTCTAACTTTGTTCTTCAATAAACTTATATCCTCCATGATTGCGTCGTCCCACAATTTTTACACATGGTATTCATTTATCTAATGTTCAATCAAACACTCCAATTGAAATAAAAAAATCCCCAAATCCCAGAATTTAGAACCTTAATTTCAAAATTAACCCAATATGAAGTAAAGAATGAGAGAATTGAACTTACTTTCAGTTCTTGGGTGCAAATCGACCGGAACTGATGAATGGTTGGAGCTGGAGCTTCACTCTCTCTCTCTTTGTCTCTCTCTCTCTCTCCCCAAAAACCTAGTTTTTCGAATTGGGGGAAGAAATGTTTGGTTTTTTTTTTTAATATTTTGAGTAAAATTGTTAATTTAAAACCAAAATAAGATAAAAAAAAACTAAAAAACATATAATAAAACGGATAAAAACAAAAACATATAATAAAACGGATAAAAACAAAAAACATGTGCGCCACATAATAGAACATGTGCGCCGTCATTTAACATATAGTAGTCCTTAGTTTCAGAGTATTACAGTGTTGTTCATAGTTGTCTGTTTAGGGTTTTTGCTATTTTGTTAGTTGTTCAATGGTTTAGAAGAATAAATTTTAGTTGTCCACTTGAATTTTGGAAGTTTTACCATATTTCCAATGTCTCTATGGAATAATATCTCCAATAACAAATTTTCTCTTAAAATTTGCATATTTTGGTAGTTAACACTATCAAACTCATCTTATATGTATATGGTGGTTTTTGGAAGATAAACAATTTGTGTGTTACAATTGATAAAACTTATTTTCAATTTTTTTTATTTAATTTAGTGTAAGATAAACAACAATTATAAAGTTAGTTCATATTATTTATAAGTTTTTTTACTTTATATTTTTTGAAAATAAAATTACGATTAATTAATAAAAATGCAATTAAAATACGATTAATTATATATAAAAAAATTTAGTTATTTAAAATACAAATAAATACTAGAGTTCAAATATTAGCCAACTTCAAACAAAAATAACGATGGATAGTTCATAACAACCAAATTAAAACACACATAACATAGCACTTATTAGTAGTAGAATACAAGAAACAGTACAAAAATAACGATGGATAGTTCATAACAACCAAATTAAAACACACATAACATAGCATTTATTAGTAGTAGAATACAAGAAACAGTAGTTCTTAGTTGTCCATCAGATTGTAAGAAACAAAATACATAAGAATCATGGCACACCACTTAGGCCACCTTCTTCCACACTAGTAGAGGTCATCTTCCTCCTAGGGTCAATTTTCCAGTCCTTTTAGAAGTCCCTTGAGAAGCCTCTTTAAGAGTCCCTTTAGGAGTCTTTTTAGGTCTTCCTCTTGGGGTATTTTGTTGGGTACCTTCTTGGCTCTCAATGTCAGACATCTTCCCTTTCTTCTTCGGTGTTTTTGGTTGGGGTTCTCCTTTTGATGGAAATCTTCTCACTCTCCCAAACTTTATTAGCTTCACCCTCCGTTGTCTCATGCTATTCTTCCAATGTTCTTTGATCCATTCCGTAAAGAGTAAGAGCATTACAAGGAATATTGAAAGGAATATCTTCTTTCCCATAATTCAAACCAACTAAACTACCTTAGTCTCCTCTTGAAACTACAACATAAGCCCTCTCCAACTGTTTCCTTCTTGAGGCTACACCTTTTCCTAACAGATTTTTTTCAACCTCCACATGCAATACACTTCTACGATTATTTGTATCCTTTGACATTAGATACACATAAACATCATCATCATCGCATATATATGCTTGTCTCAAGGTGTTGTGTCCACTGCTATGAAACTCAATTTCATCTTTCTACTTGCTGAATCAATCCCAAGCTTCTTGCATACCACATCCAATAACATCAAATAACTAATTTCCTCCGCGTAAAATCTCTTGAATAATAGTGGGTACATTTTCTCTTCACTTGAAATCCATTCATACCCATCTCCGTTCTTGACATAGTTGTGCTCATTGTATCCTGAAAAAAATCAGAAACGTCATTAAACCTACTGAAACTAAATTAGTTATACCATCATGAAAACCAGTTGTTCAAAGTATTTCAGTGTTCATAGTAATAGTAATACCCAATAATTCTAGTAATACCCAGTGTTCACCGTAATACTCAATGTTCATAGTAATACCTAATGTTCCTAGTAACATCCAGTGTTCATCAATGTGCAGAATTCGATTTCAATTCGAGCCCCAAATCTTTCTTTTACAATTGACATTGCGATTCAAATACTGTGTCATCACATTACTTACCATTTCAAATTTCTAATCGACCCAATTACAATTGGGACAATGTTCATGAATTAAAATCAAAATCAAATTCAACCAAATTTATAATCTTATTCGTACTACCAAAAATTGGTTAAACAACCAAAAAAAATAGAGCTAACAATAAGAGAATTCACCTTAATTAAGCTTCAACGAGTTGTAATGAAACTTTCACCGAACTTGAGCTTCAATGGAGGATGGGGTTGGTTTCAGATTTTGTCGGAGAAGAGAAAGATTGGGGAAGCTTCTCATTGGTTGATTATTTTTGTTTTTTATTTTTATTTTTTTAATTCAGTTTTTAAGGGATTTTGGTCTTTTCACCCTTCATTAAAGGGTATAAGGATACAAGGTGTGGACATTGTGACATTTTGGGCTTCACCAAGCTTTTTTTATTTGGTTTTTGAAGATTATGGCAAAAGAGAATTTGATCCTTGTAAATGAAATATAAAACAAACAAAACTCATATGCAAGCAACACAAACCTTATCTTTCTTTGTCGGCCCCTTGGTCTTTTTGGTGGATTCTCAACACTTGGTTTTCCACGACTGATTTTGGTTGTGCCCTTCTCCCTTGCAATTTGAGCATGACATGATTCTCTTTGCACGGGTTAACTTGGTTTTACTTGAGGAAGAGGCTGATTCGTTAACCCCTTTACGCCTAGCATAGTTACAACGTCTACCAGGATTACCTAATCTCCATGGTGGTGGCAATACACCTAGTCTATGTGTGTCAGACCACTTCAGAGGACCTTCTACATGCCTAATACTTTCCTTGTATGTCTGTTGCCACATCTTTGTTGTGTAAAAACAAGAGACATAGTCATCAATCTTCTGTTTCTTGGCTATGATAACACATGCCGCATGAACATAAGGTATTCCAGTCATCTGCCACTTCCTGCAACCACATGTTTTCAATCCCATATCCACAGAATAGGCACAACCTCTATCATCTATCTCATATACATTTCCTGTGGCCATGTATCTGATGCATCTTGTTGAATCTTTTGTCATCTTTTCTATCTCAACATGTGCTCTTTTTGTGAATCCAGTCTTCAACCTATTAGCAAGAATAAACCTTCTCGTAGTACGCTCCATACATTGTCTCCTAATTTCCTCTAGCATATATAGTAAGGGCTTTTTCTAGCTTCCTTAATGGTTCTTAAAAGACTCACACAGGTTGTTCAAGTTATCATTGCAGAAGGTGCCTATCTTATAGAGAGCTCTAGACCATGATGGAGGGTTGGTTCTTTGTAGAGATTCAAATTGTACTTGTTCAAGGCTTGCATGTTTTCATTATATTCTCCACGAGTGTAACTGCGTGCAATCTTCCAAAACAGCCTTTGCAGTTCTAAATCATGGCTATCTCTCTTCCAATTATCCAAAATGTGCTTACAACATATTCTATGTTCAACTTCTGGTAGATAATTCTTCACTGCCTTAACTACACTCTACAAAAAAAAAATACACACACAAAGAAACACATAGCTTTCAACATAAGTGGTTGCACAATAGATATAAGGAGATATAATAAGTGATAATGTCATAAGTGATACGAACTTGATGTTTATCAGATACAATTGCAATGTCCTTTCCTTCATTTAGTCTCAAATCATAACTGAGATGTCTGATAAACCAGTCCTAGTTTATATCATTTTCTACTTCAACTACAACCCATGCAATTGGCACTATCCTATTATCTCCATCTCTTCCAACTGCTGCTATAAGGTTTCCCTTTATATCCCATTTAAGGAAACCCCCACTACAAGAAAACAGTTAATTAGTGACGCCAGTTTGTGACTGTTTTTTCCGTCACAAATTTTTGTGACAGATTGGCGACAACTATGTGACACAATTGTGACTACACTTATTAGAGTATCTAATTCGTCACAAATCGTGACGCCCACATATCGTCACCTAAGCATCACATATAAGTGACTTACCTGAGACAGATTTGTGGCTAATATCTTGTCGTCGCAAACTGGTCACAATTTTGTGACGCTTCAGTGACATTCTGTATTCGTCACACATTTGTGACATATTAGATACTACAAAATCTGTCACAGATTTGCGATGCATTTAAAAGAGTGGCACTGGCGTCACAAACCATATGTCGGTCACAAAGTGACAAAAATTAATTTATGTCGGCAACAAGTGGGTACAGAAAAAACGTGGTGAATGTAAACTTTACCTAATTTTGCGATAAGAGTCACAAAGGATAATAACGTGGAAGAAACAGTTGATGAAATTGATGTTGATATTTTGGTTGATGTTAGACGTCCAGTAGAGCCAATACCTCTGAAAATTGAAGAGAGTGAACCCGAAGATGAATTTATGTGTAATTTATCATCATCAGAGGAAGATGAGGAAGACGACGAAGAGGTTTAAATTGTATGAAATCTAAATTAAATAAAATTTGGTTATTAAGTATTGTAATATATTTTCCTAAGCGTGAATTTGGTCATTTTGTTGGTCATTTTCTAATATATTTTCTAAGTGCGAATTTGGTCATTTTCTTAATGGTGTGAATTTAGTGGTATGAAATTTAACTTGATTTCATTGTGTGAATTTTTTTTGTAAGTGTAATTGTACACAGGATGAAAATGACCAACCCATTAACTATATATATTATCTAACAAGAGGGATACTGAAATAGTATCCTAGCAAAATGGTCTCAACAACGTGATACTTAGCTTGTGGGTCGGATGTTCGATTATCATTAAGTGGAAACCATATTTTCTGTTTTTTATTTTCGTAGACTATATATATTAACTCATATAACCAATAATAGAAAAATCACTTTAGCAGAATGGATTGGGCCGAGTTAATAACAACAAGGATCTCGGGTTTGATTCACGTTGGAAGGGAAATTTTTTTTATTTTTAATAAGCGTCGTAAATTCGTCTCCAAAGTGTCACTCTTTTGTCCATATCTATATATAGTTTAGGGGTTCGTTTGTGATGAAAAAATGAGTCACAAAGTTGTCACTCTTTCGTTACATATTTGTCACATTTTGACTTTTTTTTGTGACTAACTTGCAACAGATTTGCAACTCCATGTTTGAATATGGAACTTTAAACACAAGATTTTAACCACGCATAGTAATAAAGGATTAGATTTCCATCCAAATATTCTAAGATTCAATTATGTTTTGTAAATTTATCCAAAACAAATTATAATATGAAGTTTAAAAAAATTATCCTAACAAACTATCAAACTTTTCTCATAAAACACTTAACATCTTATATACAATCTTGGCAAACATAATTGATTTTTCAATAGTTTTTTTTTTATATATATATTACACTATGAAATCAAATCCAAACATCAACAACTGTTGGTACAAGTATAGAAACACCAATTACCCTCATTAATTCACCTAAATATTTAGGGTTTGGGGTTTTAATTAAAAGTGTCACAAAGTTGTCCTAAATTTGTGACCAATTCGCGACGCTTTGACTATTCAGTGACTAATTTGCAACATTTTAGCAACTCCCTGAATGATTTTAAGAGTTTAAACATAAGATTATAAGCAAGAATAGGTAAAAAGGATTTGTTTTGTATACTTAGATTGTTAGATTTTGTTTTGTATGTTACATATAAAAAATATCAATTAATAATTTCAAGTTTTTAAAAATTAACCAACCAACACCCAAAGCCTTATATTAAAACACACTTACTTCAAGGTTAATCTTTGTATGCCATTGTTTTATATTTTGTTCTTATAGATAACTCTACTAATCAAACTAACACTTAAACAATATATGGAAAATTGATTGAGAACACATATGCCTCTCAAATTTGGTTCTAAATATTTAGGGTTTAGGGTTTCAAGTTGTGACTATCCTAAAGAGTCACAAAACAGTGTAAAATGTGTCACCATTTAGTAACAATTTTGAATTTGTGACCACTAATGACATTTTTCAAATTTGGGTTTTCTGTTATAAATCATAGTGGATTGTCATAACTAGTTCTGGTCCGTTTACGGCCCATTAACACTTAGTCTTTAGGCCGGTTTAATGAATCCTAGTTGAATTAGGATTTTCCTTTTATGTACTTTCCTTTTCCCATTAGGAAAAGGAATTTTCCTTTTCTCTCTTGTAATAATCCTATATAAAGGATCTTATGATTAATGAATAAACATAATCTTCCCCATTCGTTCTCTTGATTTACAACACGTTATCAGCACGAGTTGCTCCCTAAACCCTAAAAACACAAAAAACGCGATTACTGTTCATCGTACTATTCATCGCGTACTGTTCATCGCGCACTATTCATCGCGCACTGTTCATCGACGATTACTGTTCATCGACGATTACTGTTCATCCGGCGTTACTGTTCAAATCATAGTTCATACAGCCTTTAAGGTTACGGCGAACTAGAAGAAAGTTCATACAGCCTATCAACGGTTACGGCGAACTAGAAGACTCACGGAGGTTAAGGTAAACAATAAGAAACCCTAATCTAAAGAACCTAGATTCATGATAATCTTAGAAACCCTAATCTAAATCATGCTTGTTATTGTTATTGGTTGCTTGATTGTGTTTATTGATTCATGATTCGTAATCACTTGAAACCCTAACTTGAAACCCTAACCTAATTCAATTAAAATCCAAACCGATTGCATGATCTGTACCCGTGTCGATCGACACTAGTTTTATGTCGATCGACACGTAAACTTCTGCCTGAATTTGTTGTTTGAATTAAACTGTGTCGATCGACACAAATCACCCGTCGATCGACAGTAAACACTCTGTCCAAATTTGGTTGCATATTTATTTGAACTCGTTTGTTTGTTTGCTTGTTTGGATTGATTCGTTGATTGATAAACATGAAACTGAAACTGATTGCATCATATAGACATAACATGCTTGATTAAAATCCGGTCATATCATCATACGGTTTAGAATTTGAATACTAGGCTTGCATCATGAGCATATAAAAACATTATGTTAGGTTGTTAAACATAAAAATCTGGTTTCATAAGCATCATGCATCCGTACCCGTTTATATAAGCACCCATGACCTATTTTGCATCATATGCATAAACTTTAAAATCTTATAGTTCTTAGAGAATAGGATGAATGTTTTCAGATGTCGAAAATCAACAATTTGGATTATGCTGCCCTCAATCTCTCTGGAGACAATTACTTACAGTGGGCGTTGGATACTAAGATAAATCTAAAGTCTAAAGGACTTGGCGAATGTATCATTGAGGATAATAATGAGAATGAAAGGAATCGATACAGAACGATATCGATCATTCGTCATCATCTTGTTGAGGGTCTCAAGGATCAATACCTAACCATTGAGAACCCTTTGGACCTTTGGAAAGAATTAAAGATAAGATATGACCACCATAGAACGGTGTTGTTACCAAAGGCCAATTATGATTGGAGGAATCTCAGGTTCCAGGACTTCAAGTCCGTGGAAGAATATAACTCGGCTATGTTCAGAATAGTTTCTCAATTGAGACTATGTGGTGAGAAGGTAACTGAGAAAGACATGTTGGAAAAGACCTTCTCCACCTTTCACACTAATAACGTGTTGCTTCAACAGCAATACCGTGAAAGAGGTTTTGAGACATACTCAAAGCTTATAGCATGTCTATTACTAGCCGAGGAGAATAATGCACTGCTAATGAGAAACAGTGAGATGAGACCTCCTCGATCAGCCCCACTTCCTGAAGCGAATGTGGCCACAGATGAAAAGAAAGAAATTAACCACGTCCAAAGTGATTATAGACATCGTGGTCGTGGACGTGGGGGTAGATGGCAAGGACGTGGCCGTGGCCATTTTAATCCATACGGCCGAGGTCAGGGCCGAGGCCACGGATTCCATAACGATCATTCTAACCGCGGGCGAGGACGAGGACGCGGATACCGAACTGACTATGATCGTAATAACCGTGGTATTACTTCTCAACCACGAGAATCAAACCCAAAATCAGTTTGCCATCGATGTGGAATGAGTAATCATTGGGCTAAGACATGTAGGACTCCCAAGCATCTGGTTGAACTCTATCAAGAGAGCCTTAAAGGGAAGAATCCAGAAACTCATATGATCCAGCATGATAATGAAGGAGATTTCGATCATGAGCAAGATGACTTGATGAATTTTGAAACCTCAGATATACTTAAGTGATTGATTTTGATTTTCTGTTTTGGTGTTTTGTGTTTTGCTTGTTTTACGTTTTACACTTTATACTTTGGTTTTGTGTTATTGCTTTCTATTAAACTTTATGGAATGAAAGAGTGTTATTTAAAAGTATCTATTGTTATCTCTTTTAAAGTATGAACGATATGGATTTGTTCATTGTGGATAGTGGATCAAGCCACTCGATATTAAGAGATAAGAGATACTTCATTGATCTTACACTTAAAAAGGCAAATGTAACCACAATTGCGGGTATAGCAAATTTAATTGAAGGCCACGGTCAAGCCCATATTTTATTACCTAAGGGCACGCATCTAGAAATTTCTAATGCGTTATATTCACCTAGTTCAAAGAGAAGTCTATTGAGCTTTAAAGACATTCGAATGAATGGTCTTCATGTTGAAACTAAGGACGAGAATAACAAAGAATTCCTTCAAATCTTTGAAACCGTCCATGGCTATAAGAAAGTCCTAGAGACTATACCTGCCATTTCTGTGGGCCTTTATTGTGCTAAGATCGGAATGATAGAAGCAAATGCTATGGTAAACAAAGAGTTTACTGAGAATTTCACTTTTTGGCATAACCGGCTTGGCCATCCCGGTGCTAACATGATGCGAAAGATATTAGCAAGTACTAATGGGCACACCTTGAAAGAAAGGAGAGTTATCCCAAAGAATCTCACGTGTGAAGCATGTTCACTAGGGAAACTCATTACTAGGCCATCACCAATCAAAGTAACTAAGGAAACGATAAATTTTCTGGAAATAATTCAAGGAGACATATGCGGACCAATACACCCACCTTGTGGGACGTTTAGATATTTTATGGTCCTTATTGATGCATCCACGAGATGGTCACATGTCTGCCTATTATCAACTAGAAATGTGGCATTTGCAAGATTGCTTGCCCAGCTCATACGTTTAAGAGCACACTTTCCAGATTTTCCTTTAAAGACTATACGTCTTGACAATGCTGGTGAATTTACGTCCCAAGCGTTTAACGATTATTGTATGTCCATGGGGGTAAGTGTTGAATATTCTGTGGCACATGTACATACACAAAACGGTTTGGCTTAATCGTTTATTAAACGCATACAGTTGATTGCTAGACCGTTGCTAATGAGATCAAAACTCCCGGTCTCAGCTTGGGGACATGCAGTTTTACATGCAGCAGAGCTAATTCGTATCAGGCCATCTAGTGAACATAAATATTCCCCATCACAGTTAATAACGGGTCAAGAGCCAGACATATCCCATCTTAAAACATTCGGATGTTCCGTTTATGTGCCTATTGCACCACCACAGAGAACAAAGATGGGACCTCAAAGGAGGATGGGGATATATGTTGGATATGATTCTCCTACTATCATTAAGTACCTTGAGCCAACCACGGGTGATTTGTTTAAGGCCAGGTACGCAGATTGTCATTTTGACGAATCTGTCTATCCAACATTAGGAGGAGATAACAGACTGGTAAAGGAAATTATATGGAATCAAACGTCCTTAAAATGGCAAGATCCTCGGACTCAAGAATGTGAATTAGAAGTCCAAAAGATTATACATTTACAAAAGCTAGCTAATCAATTGCCAGATTCCTTTGCTGACCCGAAAAGAGTAACTAAGTCTTACATACCAGCTGTTAATGCACCGATTAGAATTGATGTTCAAGAGGGACACAATCAAGTTGCTACAGAATCTAAACCACACTCAAAACGTGGCCGGCCAATAGGTTCCAAAGATAAGAATCCTCGGAAAAGAAAGAAAGGTGCTGAAATCGTGGTTGAGGAATCTGATGGAACCCCAGACATAACTGAACCGATAGTTCCAAGCAATGAGACTCGGGACGCCGAGTTTCATGGTTCTGACGTTCCTGAAAATAATGAGATCTCAATGAATTATGTTATGTCTGGAATACAATGGAATATAAAGTGTGTGGAAATCGATGATATATTTGCTTTTAAGGTAGCACTTGAACTTATGGAGGATCTAGAACCCACGTCGATATATGAGTGCACTCAGAGTGAAAATTGGACTAAATGGAAAGAAGCTATAAACGTGGAGTTGAATTCTTTAAGGAAAAGGGATGTCTTTGGTCCAATAATTCGGACACCCTATGAGATTAAACCAGTTGGACATAAATGGGTCTTTGTGAGGAAAAGAAATGAACATGGTGAAATCGTGAGATATAAAGCACGGCTTGTTGCACAAGGATTCTCACAGAGACCAGGAATAGATTATGAGGAGACATACTCCCCTGTGGTGGATGCTACAACTTTTAGATTTTTGATAAGTCTGGCTATAAGAGAAAAGTTGGATATGCGGTTAATGGACGTTGTAACTGCATACTTATATGGTCCACTGGATAATGAGATTTATATGAGATTACCAGAGGGTATTGAGCTCAAAGATAAGAAAGGTTCTCGAGAACAACACTGCATAAGGCTGAACAAATCCCTTTATGGACTGAAGCAAAGTGGGCGTATGTGGTACAATAGATTGAGTATGTATTTAGTCAAAGAAGGCTATAAGAATGATCCCATCAGTCCATGTATTTTTATAAAAAGGTTTGCAAACAAAGGGTTTGTTATCATAGCAGTTTACGTGGATGATTTGAACATCCTTGGAACCCCTGGTGAAATCGTCCAAACAGTTGAATGCCTCAAGAAAGAATTTGAGATGAAAGAGCTAGGCAAAACTAAGTTCTGTTTGGGATTGCAACTTGAGTACATAAATGATGGAATCCTTGTGCATCAAATGGCATATACTGAAAAGGTACTCAAGCGTTTTAATATGGATCAATGTCACCCATTGTCCAGCCCAATGGTGGTGAGATCTCTTGATCTAGAAAAGGATCTGTTTGGTCCTAAGAGAGACTCTGAAGAAGTCCTTGGTCCCGAAGTGCCATATCTCAGTGCCATAGGAGCTTTAATGTATCTGGCAAGCCACACTAGGCCAGATATATGTTTTGCCGTGAATTTATTATCAAGATTTAGCTCATGTCCGACCCAAAGGCACTGGGACGGGATAAAACATATTCTTCGTTACCTACAAGGAACGAAAGACTTGGGTCTATTTTATACTAACCAATCTAAGGACGGTTTAGTTGGTTTTGCTGATGCAGGTTATCTTTCAGATCCTCATAATGCACGGTCCCAGACAGGTTATGTGTTTACTCATGGAGGAACTGCAATATCTTGGCGGTCAATGAAGCAGGCCATTGCAGCTACATCTTCTAATCATTCAGAGATATTGGCAATTCATGAGGCTAGTCGTGAGTGTGTTTGGTTAAGGCTGATGACCCAGCACATAAGAGTGGATTGTGGAATGGCCGAAGGTAAGCAGGAATCGACGGTCTTGTTCGAGGACAATGCAGCGTGTATAGCTCAACTTAAGGATGGATACATCAAAGGTGATAGGACGAAGCACATTCTGCCAAAATTCTTCTTCACATCCGATCTACAGAAAGATGGAGAAATTCAAGTGCAGCAAGTACGATCAAGTGAGAATTCAGCAGGCCTATTCACCAAGTCACTTCCAACCTCAACGTTCAAGAAACTTACTTATCAGATTGGAATGCGTCGTTTGAAAGACTTGCAGTGAGGTTCAGAACAGGGGGAGTAATACGTGTTGTACTCTTTTTCTTTCACCACGGTTTTGTCCCAAAATGGGTTTTACTTGGTAAGGTTTTAATGAGGCAACATCCAAAGCGTATTACAAGCCCATTAGAGTTATGACATCCAAAGGGGAGTGTTATAAATCATAGTGGATTGTCATAACTAGTTCTGGTCCGTTTACGGCCCATTAACACTTAGTCTTTAGGCCGGTTTAATGAATCCTAGTTGAATTAGGATTTTTCTTTTATGTACTTTCCTTTTCCCATTAGGAAAAGGAATTTTCCTTTTCTCTCTTGTAATAATCCTATATAAAGGATCTTATGATTAATGTAATCTTCCCCATTCGTTCTCTTGATTCACAATATTTTCAAATTAATTGGGTTTTCACCTTAAAAATTGGGCTTTTGAGCGCCTAAAACTCCCCCCAAAATTTTTGTTACGACGTCGTATATGAGAAACATATCCCTAAAATTCATTTCTTACTAGAAACCCTAATCTCTTCAACTCTCTCTCTTCGACTCCGGCAACTCTCTCCATCTCCCATCTCTCGATCTCTCTTCAACCCAAATTCATTCATCACAAAAACCTAATCCTTTCTCCATCGGTTACAAAACCTTGAATTCTCTCTTTGCTTTCTTATTCTCATAGAGCAAAGTTTCCAGATTTCTTTTTTTCTCTTTTTCCGATTTCAATTCGTCCTAATGACTCAAAGATCCAAAGTTAGAGCTAACGGTGGTTCTAGTGGAAGATTGAACGGTGGTTCTGGTGGAAGAGCATCCGCTGGTAGAGGGTCCGGCGGATCTGGTCCTAGAGGATCCGTAGTTACTCCTCGTGGTCGTGGAGCGACCTTCGAAGCAGGTACATCCTCATGCGCTGTTGGTGGTGGAGCCAACGCCAGAGATACTCGACCCATTGGCAAAGTTGGTCATCGCCCCAACGCCGAACCTACTTGACCCACAGCCGCTGTCAGTGGTGAACTCAACGGCGGAGCTGCTTCACTGACAACAACTGGTTTGTTATTCGGAGCAGCCAATTGCCAACAAAAAGACGACATGGTAAGTTCAATTCTCTGATATTTGAAAGCTATTAGGGTAGTTGGTATACTTATGATCGTATAATGGTCTTAGGCTTGCTTGTATTACGGATGTTAGTGTAGTTGTTTAATGGTTGTTAAGCTTGATTGTATTATGGTGGTGGTTTTCTCTAGAAAACGTTACTCTGTCCTTGCAAATATATATTTCTAGTTCCAAATCATAGTTTTTGTAGTAGTAAGTAATGGTGTTTTTCACTTGTAGGCATTATTCTTATTTACACAATACAATACCTCAAATAATAATGATCAGCTCAAAGAAGGTAATTTAATTTTTGTTCTTTTTTGGTTTTTATGTGTTGTGATGAATTTGAATATCTCTTTTTAATATGTAAAACGTGATGTTGTAATTTTATAGTTAGAAGCAAGTAGTCCTAAGGTTGCAGCTAGGTGGATCAATTTAATCAAAGAGGCAGCTTTAAAGGTCATAACAAATAAACAAATCTTTTATTTGATGGAGAGAGACTTAATAGTTATGTATTATATATGCAGGGTGCTCCTTTTCCAGGAGATGTTTTTAATTGTTCAAGGAGCCGATGGGACTCTCTCAGGTATCCGGTTTTCTTGAGTTATTACTTAGCACCTGCAGTGGTTTTGGTTATTGAAAATTAGTTATGTATTATTATGGAGGGTGCTCATGCTTTCTCTGATTTAACATTATGTGTTATATCATTCTCTAATCATTTTTTTGTGTATCACATTCTCTTATATCAATCTTTGATCATTGTTTCTGTGTATCACATTCTTTCTCTGATTTATCATTATCTGTTATATATCATATTTTGATGTTCTTTTCATTATAGTATTATACACACATTTGTAAATCATCTGTTCATATTTATGTCTTAGGTTTTGGATCCTTATGAGAAGGAACTCGCAGAGGTAATGAAATCGACGAAAAGAATGACATATTTTTCAAGGTATTTTCCTCTCTCTTTTTCTTTATGATATATATACTTCTTGTATAGTATTGTGTCATTCTCTGTGGTTTTGGATTTGATGTAGATTTGATGAACTGATTGTATGATTCTCTATGGTTTTGATTTTGATGAAGTGGATTTGATGAACTGATCTTATCATTAGCATTTGATGAACTGATTGTATCATTCTATCTGGTTTTGGATTTGATGACCTGATATTATCATTAACATCATCTAATGATAAGGATTTGATGAACTAATGCATGAAGTTTTCTTTGTTTTCTTTGTTCGTGTAGCAAGACAGATCACAAAGGGATCCCATTTGGACTTGGGAAGCTATCTAAACCGCCTGCCTTGGATACGTTGGACCTCATGTCCCCGCGTCGCACTTCTCCCAAGCTGATGGACCACCAGTCACCGCAGCAGTCTCCGCAGAAGGCACCACACCAGCTCCTCTCTCTCTCTTAGAATACTAATGCTACTAATGTAGTCTTTTGAACTTGTGTTATGGTTCCGCTTTTGTTTTCGGTTAACTTTTTTGTTCATTGGGTTAATCGATCTTGTAACATCTTTTGTACCTTGTGTTACGGTTCCGTGTATTCAGCTACGTATTTTGAATAGGATAATTAAGTGTACTTTTAATTTCCTTTCTACAATAGTAGAATACCTAATTTATACTGTATTGAATACATAGTAAATACCAAATTTATATTGTATTGAATACAGAATACATACTGTATTAAATACAGAGTATGTCACAAAAACATAGCTAACTTGTCACTATTTTGTGACACATTGCTTACCATTTTGTGACTTACCAATTCTAGTATGTGTGTCACAAATGAGTCACAAATTTGTGACACTACCTAATGTCATAAATCTGTCACACATTAGCCACAACTATTGTGTAACAAATCCGTGGGTAATGTGCGACACTCTACTTCGTCTCTACTTTGTCGCTAATCTGTGACGAATACCTTCAGTCTCATATCCGTAACAAATGTGCAACGCTGGAATCTTGTCACTAATTCATGGTAAATCAGTGACGCATGTGTGACAAATCAAATTTGCAACCAAAAAATTGTCACGCTTTTTTTTCGTCACACATGTGTCACAAATGATGATTTTGTGACGAATCTGTGACACAAATGAGAGTCACAAATAGGCTGTTTTCTTGTAGTGCACCATCTACTCCTATAATAGGCCCACAAGTTTGTCTCCAAGTCTCCTTTTGTGATTTAAAGCAAACATACAACCGGTAAAACTTTTGTTTGCTTCCAATGGTTGGGCATGGAATGGTTTCAATCTCCATCGTAGAGCCTGGATTTTTCTTGAAGATCTCTGCTTGATAATTCCACACTTTCCCAAAGTGTGTTTCATGGCTTTGTTTCATTTCTTTCAGAACTTTTGTTTTTGCCTTCCCACATTGTTCATCACAGACAATGAGCTTGTATTCTCTCTTTATATCTGAAGCCATCTCCTGTTTTATCATTTTTGGATTCAATCTTAACCTTTCAGCAAACAAAACTGCAAGTGTGGATGTCTTCAACATCTTTGAGTAGCCTGATCGAACACATATATGTTCACTAACAAAAACATTTATCTGCAACTGCCTCTTCCTCTTCTCATACGAGCAATAGACTTGCCAAGGACATATCACCTCACTATCAGAGCAAACATCAACAATTTTCCTAGATGAAGACTTACCTAGTTTAATGTCATACCTTGTTTTTAGAGAATACCTGAAAAGAGCCATCTTACAAACGTTTGCAGAAGCAAAGGTTTTCCCCAACACTAGCAGTTCATCAGGATCTACGTTTTGCTGCCTACGCTCTTCTTCTTCTTCTTCATCTTCATAAGACAAAGGATCTGGAATCCTTTCATCATTCCAGACATCATCATCACCACTCACTGAATCACTCTTATATTCATCCCCATCCTCATCATTCATGTTACCCTCGTCTTCCTCACCAAATAAATCATCTTCTTTATCATAATCATCGTCTACTTCAGCATCAACAATCTTGTCATCATCATCGTCACCAACCACTTCGTAGTTATCTTCACTAATAACCGCTTGTTCATAAATCCTTCTCAATTCCTCGCCATTATGAACTCGAGAATTCTCGCTAATCAGAGCATCTGCAACAACCTCGCCATTAGAAACTCGAGCACTATCGCTAGTCGGAGCTTCTCCAACACCTGAACCATTAGGAACTCGAGCATTTTCACTAATCGGATCTTCTTCATCACTAGACCAGCCATTATCATCACCAACCTCTCCATCCTTCTCGGCGAGTTGATTTCGTCGACGAAAGATAAGCCTTTTTCGTAGCACGACCATTTTTGTGACAAAATCGAAATCGATTTGAGATTTTCAGAAATTGTTTTGGAGGAAATTGAGAAGAGAAAAAGATAATAAATCGATTTGAGGATGTTGTGTTTTTAGAACCCTAAAATCGATTTGGGAATTGTATACAGACACCATGACAAGACGACGTCGTTTTGTGTTAAACGGACAACAGTAACGGAGATTAACTCTGTCTAATTGCCCTCTTAGGCGACTTAACGACGGACCTACTTTAGTTTAGTCAATTAAAGTTTAAGATTTAAAAGTGAAAGGCAACAAAGGTTGGAGGTTAAAATGGTTTAGTGATGAATTGAGGGTTTTTTTTTGGCTCCCGCCATATAGTTGATGGTTTTTTTAGCCATTTTCCTGAAGAATTATGGGTATGTACTTTTGTTTAAAATTGGCTAATATTTTGTTTGCTATACAATACATACTATGTAAATATCCATAAACAAAATTCAAAATCTTATCGTGTATATTCGAATTTGCAATTATTTTGTACAGTAATGTATTCCACCTAGAGAAAGACAAACCGCACAAACCGAATCAAATCATAATTTTCCTATTCGAGCCTGAAAAAAACATTTAATAACCCGAATGGATACAAAAGTCATACTAAATTACCCAAACAAATTTTAATTATAAAAATTCGAACCGAAGTAATCCCGAACTACTAAAACTTATTACTTTGTTTCTATATTTGTATATATTTAATTAATTAGCTAATTTTTATCTCGTAGTATTTACTATTTAGTCTAGTATTGCTTACATAGTTTTAGTTTATTTTCTTTCATCTCTGTACCAAATTTTGTAATTGTTAACCCATTTGTTTTCAAACATAATCAAATTATGTTTTTTTATATGTCTAGTTATATATATAAATTATTGCTAAAATATGTAAAAAAATTCTTTTACTTGTTCATAGATTTCAGACAATGAAAATTTATTTGTTTTATTTTTGTTGGATTACATATATGTTTATGGCAAGTTTGTAAATTTATTATTTCATGTGTTAATTTCGAAATAATAATTTTAGTAAGTATATAAATATTTAAATGTGTTAAGCACTTGAATTTAGATTATATTTGGAAATAATTCTGTTTGGTAGTGAATAATTAAATAAATAAAAAATAAAAATGTTACAAAAATTTATGGTGATGATATCTAAGCAAAATTAGCCTAGAGTACTTCTCTTTTAATATAGAGAGGATTATTAGTACATCAAAATAGGCTTAAGCATTCGAGATCGACCCAGTTCACTTTTGGACTTCTAAATTGTTGGGTCCGTTTTTTTTTTTTTAGGGATGTAACTTTTCAATTTTTTTACGTCAAAAGCTTAACCTCTTTTTCGGCAGAAAAAATATAATAATACCATTATCCCACTCATTTCGTCATTACAAGTTTACAACTTCAAAATGAGTCCAAATGGTTACACTTGCGGCCTTTTCTTGACAATAAAGGGAATCGACTCTTTCTTCTACATAGATGAAAAATAAAATAAGATCATCATTGGTGATACTTTTAGAAAATCATGTATTTAAAAGAAAAAATAAATAAACAAAAAAATTGAAAGGTGAGAAAGAGAAGAAGAAACATAAACGAGATTCAAGAAACATAAACGAGATTCAAAACACCAAGTGCGGGATTATATTAGATATAGTAGATAAAAAAATTTACGATTTTTAATCTAAAATATGTATACAATAAATAGTTTCAAAGCTTTGTTTTTGAACCGTCTATTGAAAAGAAATAATCAAATGTGTAACTAAGATAGGTTCAATAATAACTAAAAAACCAACACAAAAAACCAACAAATTAAAGCAAAATCAATTAAAATGCAAAAAACGTATGTGAACTCTTTGATTCAAAGTTTTGATCTAGTGCATCTCCTGTTTCCCTTCCTTCAACTGCAAGCCTGCTTATACTTCATGATTACTTAATTTTTTTAGTAAATCTCCTTAAAACAACATTTGTAGTCTTCTTCTGCGGATTATCATACTTGTCTGTGATCAAAATCTTTAATCCCTCCTTATACTTTACTTTTGATAGTGCCATGTACAATTGTCCATGAGAAAATACAGGTCGAGGTAAATAGAGACCGACATTTCTGAGTGTCTTGAGGGAATTACACTATTTTTTGACCACACAAAACTGCGTAGAGTGTTTGTCTTGAAAAAAGAATTGCGTATTGTATTTCCTCCAATCGTGGAGCAAAGACTTGTGGCCTTTAGCTTGAACATCCTTTTCATCGTGTTTGTCATCTTTAGCAATCTTACTTTTCTCGGTTGTGGGTATTACTCGATCTTGTCCTTTTTGAATATACTCAAATAAGTACTTTACATCATCGGTTTGGTCGCACACATCTACAATAAGAGATGGAGAAAAAAATTAATACATTCTTGACATATGATTAATTCATTTATGTGATTATAAATAAGATAATCTAATTTGAACAATTACTTACACACACCATTGTTGATCGTAGAACCACAATCTTTAAGATCATTTGACTTTTCCATAGTGGCAATGATATAAATTTTCCTATAATCACATGTAAGATAGTAGATTAATATTTATCAAAAACAATATTAACGCATCAAAAACAAAGAGAAAAAAGTTCTCATACCGTAAAAAGAAGTGTTTGTTAGATATGTGTTATTTTGTTTGTTAGCTTACATATATAGGGAAATGGTGATGGTAGTGTTATGTTAGGTTTGAAAAAAAAAAGTTAGATATAAATATTATGTTAGAAATTCTGTACGAAAATATTATATGAGATCATATGCTTTCCGAAAATATTATATGAAAAATATTATGATAGTTAGCAAGTATTGTTCTAAGGAAATTTATGGGAAGTATTGTTCCTGCCAAGTAATTAGTTTATATTTGGTAAAAAATATATAACAAAATAAAGTTTACAATATTAATATAGAAATATGTTATTATATTTAATTTTTAATAGAATGCTAATTAACCCTTAAAACACTCTTAGGATGACACATATGATTTTTTTACTTATAATGATTCTATGAGTGACATCTAGGATTTTAAACTCTTAGTGTCTCCTCGATTAATATATATAAGATTTCTAAAAATAATTAAATAAAATACAAATAAATAATTAAACTAATATATTTAACAGACCGTATAAGTGTTTTATTACCATTGTTGATATTCTTTCGTGGACTTGCTCAAAAAAGAGACTAAAAAGTTTTATTAATATCACATATTTCAATGTACTGTATTTGTGCCCAATGAAAATCTTCTTTTACTAGGGTCAATCCAATTACTGTTTTTTAAGGTGTAAACTCCACATATTGAAGACATGTCCAAACAAATCATTAAAAATTTAAAGTTTTTAAAAGCAAGCAAAACATAAAGGGTTCAAATAGCAACAGCATAATCTCGCTGAATTTTTAGTATTTTTGCAGAATTAGCAAAATAAATTCAATAGTAAATGGTAACTGCTCAATCTAGTTGATATAGGCTGAATTTTTTAAAATAAATTAATAACTAAATAAACCTGTAACATCCCAAAACCAAAAATCAGATTTTTGGTAGGGGTGTCGATCGACACCAATGGAGGGTGTCGATCGACACCAAATTCGGGTTTCGGGTCGGTTTGAGTTAAATCGCTCGGTTTGCGACGTCGGTTAAACGGAAGCCCTAGGGTTCGTATATAAGGGCTTTGGCAGTCTCTTGGCCGCAAAAAGAAAAAGAAAAAGAGAAGAAATCGTGAGGAAAGATTCGCGAGAGAGTTTCGAGAGATTTCTTAGGTTTTCTTAATCTTTCTTCGCGTTCTTCGTCGGTTTTCTTCGTGCTTTCATCGGTGATCGATTTGCAGCCGTTTTCCAGTGAAGGAGAGTCTGGTTCGTTGTTGTGTTCGTCGTTCTTCGTCAATCATCGTCGTTTTTCCGTTCATTCCTCTTCGATTAGCGAGGTGAGTGCGTGATCGTGGATATGAGATTAGATTATTAGGTTATCAGATTGTTTGATTGTGTCGTTTGGATTGTTTTGATCGTTCGGTGATTGTTTTTGTGGTCTCGTGTGGTTTGAGTCGCGATTGTCCTCGTACAATGAAACGGAACCGAGTCACGAGAGGATTCGACTCGGTTTAGGTTTATGCGAGCGGTGTCGATCGACACCTAGAGGTAGTGTCGATCGACACCACTTTCGTAATCGCGTGGCTGGTGTTTGTGAATGGAGTGTCGATCGACACCAGGTGGGTGCGTCGATCGACACCAGACGCTGGATTGTGGATTATCGATTGTTTTTTTTGATGAATTATTCGTTGTGAACTGATTATTGCATTATTGATTTGTGTACTGGTAAATTGGTTAATGCTGGTTAAATGTTGTTAATTGGAATATTGTGGATTATCGATTGTTATGAATTATTCGTTGTGAACTGATTATTGTATTATTTATTTGTGTATTGGTAAATTGGTTAATACATTTAAAATGTTGGTAATTGGAATATCGTTGATGGTTAATTGATCGCGTAGAATTGATAATCTATTTCCCTTACTATGTATCCAGTAGACGGGATGACCGCTTCACTGAGTATTTATGATAATACTCACGCAACTCTGTTTTTCCTTTTGAGTTGCAGGTAAAGGAAAAGTGTGAGATCGTAGAATCATGGCTGGGACAAGAGGATGATTAGGACGTGTTGTCTATGTGTTTTGGTTTAGTAGAACTGCTGCTAGGTTGTTAGTATGGAATTGTTAGACTTGGTATTTTGAATGGTTTATGTTTGAGTATTTCCGCTTGTGTTGTTCACCCTGAACTAGTCGTTGAGGATTAAATGATTATGGGATCATTTAATCCAGACTAATTATTTAAATAAATTAAAAAAATGTGGGTGTTACAAAACCTATAAAATTAGTTAAAAAATTGTTGTGAGCAAAATTACTTGAATAAAACTACGAAAATATTGATTTTTACATCTAATATATTTAATAATTTTATCAAAAATAAAATAACACCATTAGAAAACTACATAAGTTATCTAAAAGTTTTTAGAAGTACAATAATTATCAAAAAATTATCACACAAAAAATTAAATAAACTGTCTAAAATTTATTTGTAGTTACTAGTTACCAAAAGTTATTGAACACGATATGGTTTTTATCTGTTTGATAATGATTTTGAATATCCAAATTATATATGCCATATTTGTATTATCCTGTATATTTTAAAGGAATATTTTAGATGTATTTTTGAAATTATAATATTCTTAGTCAACTCTCATTTTCGCTCTTATCCGATTTTTATCTAAAAGAAGAAACATATTTATATATCACTTGATACTGAAATTTGTTTTTTGAATTTAGCTGAATTCTGCTAAATTAAACAATATGTTTTTTTGCTGAGTTGCTGAATCTGGCAGAATCTTTTGAATAAGAAATGGTGTATGAAGAATAGCTAAATCTAACTGAATTTTGCGGAATTGCGATACTATTTATAGCCAAAATATAATTACGAGAAAGTGACAGGAGTTATATTGTTTTTGGTGGAGAGCAAACCACAATTGCACCAAAACTTAATTATGTAAACAAGATACCAATGTTTCTAAAACCGAATTGGATGGCAAACTGGTTCGACCAGCATGTCCGGTTTTTATACACTGCAAAATACCATTTCCCTTTGTTGATTAAACAACCCACATTTTAAAAAAAAACATTTAACCCTGATTTATTATTCCCGTAAATAATAAATCCTCAACGGCTAAACCATCAATTATCAATAACAGCGAAAAACACATAATTAAATCATCCAACAAAACAATTTAATTTAGTACCAGCAACCTAACACGTTCTACTAAAATGCAACATAAAATAAACATCATATCCTATCATCCTCTTCCTACTGCCATGATTCCACGATCACATTTTACTTTTACCTTCAACACATGGAAATAAGAGTTGCGTGAGTATTATCACAAATACTCAGTGAGACGGTCATCCCGTCTATTGGTTACATAATAAGGAAAAATAGAATGTCAATTACTACGCGATCAATCAAAAATCAACACTATTCAAAATTCAGCAATGCAATAAGTGGTGTCAATCGACACACCACCATAGTGTCGATCGACGCTACAATTCGAAATTCACAATTTCACAACAGGGTGTCGATCGACATACCTAACACGACACAACATTATCGTGACATAAAAGCGAGTGTCGATCGACACTACAACTAGCTGTCGATCGAAGCTCCTCGCAGAAACCTAAATCGAGTCAAATCCTCACACGACTCGATTCCGTTTCAACTCACGAGCCAATATCACGACCAATCATACACAAAACCACAAGAACATCAACCAAACCATACAAACTCATCACAATTCACACAATCGATAACCTAAAAATCTATTCCCATAACCACGATCATGTACTCACCTCGATTAAGGATTGAAGAAGAATAAACGGAGAGAATCACGAAAACAGACTCGGAACGACACGAATCCTCTGATTTTTCTAACAAACGCGAAGAAACACCACAAGATAACAAACCTCGCTCTGTAAGCCACTAATCAAGCTTAAGAACTAGCAATTTCACACAAATCACTAAGGATTCCCTCTTTCTCTTTTTCTCTAAGCTTTTTTTGCCCCACCCCTAAGAAAAAAACGTCTGATCACTTATAAACTCGAATTTAGGGTTTCTTTCCTAAACCAAACGCAACAAAACGCAATTAAAAATTCAAACCCGAACTGGTTCAAATATTGGTGTCGATCGACACTCCTCCAAGTGTCGATCGACACCCCATACTAAAATCGACATTTTGGTTTGCAAATGTCACAGTTGATAGGCATTTTTCCGTTGATTCCAAGTTCACTTTTTATCATACAAAAATCTCCTCCCTCTTAAAGAATTGAATCCATGTTTAAAAATTTCGACTTTTTTTTTATATAATAATTAGATGGAAACATGGTAGGGCTGATGAACAAGTGAACACATAAAAAATTTCAGAATTTCCGACCCATAGGCCATATGTATTCTTAAATTAAAAAGATGTCCTAATGATCAAACTTAAAGACGAATGTTAACTTGTCAATAGAATAAATAGTGTGGCCAACCATAATTTGTTTGGGAGGTTCACCAATTATATTATTTTTCAAAAATTGCCCATATATAATAGAGAATTTGGATGGGCTATTATTACTATTTCCCATATTAAGGTGTTCGGTATTAATATTGTTCAGAGGACTGTTGTTTTTTTCGTAATCCGGATAAGCCCCTATAGCAATGCTCTAGGTAGTTGTCAGACGATAAGACTTTTGTGTGATTTTATTTGATTTTCAATTTTTTTAATAGCTTCTATTCTCTCTCATTATCTCTTCATCTTTCTCTCTCAATCGCCAAATCTCTCTCTGTAACGACCGTAGTCCAAAGTTTCGAGATTATTTGGAGGTGTCGATCGACACCCTTGGTCAGTGTCAATCGACACCAGTCCTGAATTTCGGTTTCGGTTTGCTAGAACCGCGATTTTCACGCAGTTTAATTTGTGAAAACCCTAGGGCTCGGTTCCTTTTATGCTTTTGATCGCTAGCCGTCGAGGGGAGGGGGAAAAATCAGAAGCTTTGAGAGAAAGAAGAGAATTTGAGTGAGAAATCGATTATTCGTGGTGATTAGTTCGAGTTCTCGGAGTTTCCTTCGCCGTTGGTGTTCGGGGATCGTTCGTGAGTGCCCTCCTTGCGGTTCCAGCATGGGAGCAGAGTGTTGAGACCGTGAGCAGTCGGTTCGTCGTTGTTTTCCTGTTCATTCATCCCCGTTTAGCGAGGTGAGTGCGTGATCGTTAGGAAATGCTAGAAAATGAATGTGTTTGATTGATGAATTGAGTGATTGATTGTTTGGCGTGTTATGGATCATTTGCCACTGTAAATTGTGTGTGAATCGGTTTGGATAGTGACTGAGACGAGCCACGTAAGGACTGGCTCGGTCTCTGGTTTCTGAAATCGAGTGTCGATCGACACCTAGAGGTTGTGTCGATCGACATTCGGCGTTAAAATGTTGAAAACTTTTCGTGGTGTCGAGCGACACCATGATGGGTGTCGATCGACATCATGTTCTGTAAATTGCTTCATTTTGGTTTAAATGGTGTTAACCGGAAATTAGTTTAATTGTACTTAACCGGAATTTTGGTTCCACCGTTAATTAATCAGAAATTTTAATTAAAAAGTTAAATTGAAATTGTGATAATTGTTTATGTATTTGTTTTTTGTGGGATGACCGCTTCACTGAGTATTTATGATAATACTCACGCAACTCCCGGTTTCTTTTGAGTTGCATGTAAAGGAAAAGTGTGATCGTGGAATCGAGGCGAGGACGGGGGATGATAGGATTTGAGTCTATTGATGTTTATGGATTTTTAGTAGCCTGTTAGGTTGCTAGATATTTTATTTGGAATTGTTAGACTTGGTGTTTTATTGGAATTGAATTATTGGTTATTTGGTTTAATGGATTATTGAATTAGATTTAAAAACAAATGCGGGTGTTACATTTGTGTATCAGAGCATGGAGTTCCGCATGGTCTTTTGCAGAGTTTACCCATTCCGGAGTGGAAGTGGGATATGATTACGATGGATTTCGTGGTTGGGTTGCCTACTTCGAAGACTTATGAGGCTATCTGGGTGGTTGTGGATCGGTTGACCAAGTCCGCGCACTCTTTAGCCATTAAGAAGACCGATGGAGCGGCTAAGTTAGCTAAGAGGTTTGTGAAGGAGATAGTGAGGCTGCATGGAGTGCCAGCCATTATTGTTTCCGATCGAGACCCCAAGTTTGCATCAGAGTTCTGGAGAGCGTTTCAGGCAGAGATGGGCACTAAGGTGCATTTGAGTACATCGTATCATCCGCAGACTGATGGGCAGTCAGAGAGGACTATTCAGACAATGGAGGATTTGCTGAGGATGTGTGTTTTGGATTGGGGTGGCTAATGGGCCGAGCACTTGAGCTTAGTTGAGTTCGCTTACAATAACAGCTTTCAAGCGAGTATCGGTATGGCTCCTTTTGAGGCTTTGTATGGGAGGCCATGTAGGATGCCTTTATGCTGGACCCAAGTGTCGAAGCATAGTATTCTTGGAGCTAATTATGTTCAAGAGACAACAGAGAAGATCCGTATCGTGAGGTTGAATATAAAGGAAGCTCAGGATCGTCAGAGGAGCTATGCTGATAAGCGGAGGCGAGAGCTTGAGTTCGCGGTTGGAAATCGTGTATATCTCAAGATGGCTATGTTGCAGGGCCCTAACAGGTCCATTAGGGATAACAAGCTGAGTCTGTGGTTTATGGGTCCGTTTCCTGTGGTGGAGCGTGTTGGACCGGTTGCGTATCGGCTTGAGTTACCTCTGGTCATGAAGGCATTTCATAAGGTGTTTCATGTGTCGATGTTGAGGAAGTGCCTGCATGAGTCAGAGGAGTTAGTGCCTGAGATCTCTGCGGATTTTCAGCCAGATTTGACGGTCCCGGCGGTTCCTGTGAGGATTATAGAGAGAGGAGTCAAGGAGTTGCGTCGGAAGAAGATTCCTTTGTTGAGGATTTTTTGGGATAATGGCGGTTGCCAGGAGGAGACTTGGGAGCCAGAGGCGAAGATGAAATTAAAGTTCAGGAAGTGGTTCACAAGCAGGTCGCGGAGTGAGCTTTATTTCTCTTTGCGGTTCTAGTTTCAATTGTTAGCATGTTGATGCCTTTGTATCATTGTATTTTCGTTTATGTTGTAACGATTATAAGTTTTGAGATTAATAAGATGGAGTTATTACTTATTTATCTCTGTGTTGTTATAAGATGAGTTTTCTTATATGTGTTGATATTCCGGATTAGGGAGTATCGAGTTGGCCACGCGAGGTAGTTCTAGTCGATAGATGTTTATAGACGTTTTAGATTTTATTACTCAAGGGGCTTCGGCTCCGAATAGCTCATTCATTATATCTGGAGATGATTAGTCCTTCAGCGGGGATGATTAGTTCCTCAGAGGAGATGATTAGTTCTCCTGTATACTCCTTAGGATGATTAGTTTCCATTGCGAGTATCGAGGGATGATTAGTTCTCTCGAGGGGATGATTAGTTCCCCTGTGTACCAGGAGCTCAAGGGATGCGTCCTGCGAGTGGAAGGGACACGAGACACCGATAACTCAAGGGATGCGTCCTGCAAGTGGGAGTGGTGTGGAATGAGTTAAGAGTAATAAATGTCTGGGAACAGGCGTGTAATATGAGACTGAGCGAGAGCCTTGGAGATCGAGTTTTATGATCTCGGATAGATGTGACCGGTCCGGGTCAGGTTTCGAGGGTTGTGGCCTTAATTTGCGGTTTTGTCGGGATTCGAGGACGAATCCAGTGTTGGTGGGGGAGAATTATAACGACCGTAGTCCAAAGTTTCGATATTATTTGGAGGTGTCGATCGACACCCTTGGTCAGTGTCGATCGACACCAGTCCTGAATTTCGGTTTCGGTTTGCTAAAACCGCGATTTTCACGCAGTTTAATTTGTAAAAACCCTAGGGCTCGGTTCCTTTTATGATTTTGATCCCGAGCCGTCGAGGGGAGAGGGAAGAATCAGAAGCTTTGAGAGAAAGAAGAGAATTTGAGTGAGAAATCGATTATTCGTGGTGATTAGTTCGAGTTCTCGGAGTTTCCTTCGCCGTTCGTGTTCGGGGATCGTTTGTGAGTGCCCTCCTTGCGGTTCTAGCGTGGGAGCAGAGTGTTGAGACCGTGAGCAGTCAGTTCGTTGTTGTCTTCCTGTTCATTTATCCCTGTTTAGCGAGGTGAGTGTGTGATCGTTAGGAAATGCTAGAAAATGAATGTGTTTTTTATTGATGAATTGAGTGATTGATTATTTTGGCGTGTTATGGATCGTTTTTCACTGTAAATTGTGTGTCAATCGTGTTAAATTGTGTGGCAATCGGCTTGGATAGAGACCGAGACAAGCCACGTGAGGACAAGCTCGGTCTCTGGTTTCTGAAACCGAGTGTCGATCGACACCTAGAGGTTGTGTCGATCGACACTCGGCGTTAAAATGTTGAAAACGTTTTGTAACGTCCGCGAACCAGAAATGGAATTTCTGGTGTTTGTGTCTAGCGACACAGGGGCTGTGTCGATCGACACGAAGGATTTGGGGGTGTCAATCAACACAGCTTGTGGTGTCGCTCGATACCAGGTTCGCTGAACCAAACCGGATTACTTTTTAATCGTGGTTCTCGGCTCGGTTAAGGCTATTTAAGCACCTAGGGTTGCGTGCTTTTCTATAGCCGTCGTGATTAAGGCAAGAAGAAAAGAAAGATAGAGAATCATTGATCCTCGATTGATTGTTGTAAAGAAATCAATCCGGGAACCTTTCCCTTCATAGAGAATCATTGATCCTCGATTGATTGTTGTAAAGAAATCAATCCGGGAAACTTTCTCTTCATTAGTTTGTGTTTTCATTCGTTGTTCTCCGGGTTTTCGTGAGGAACTCATTCGGTTGCGGTGTGTAGAGGCTCTGTTCGTGCCTTCTTGTCCCTGTTTTCGTGTTCTTCCTCCGTCATTAGGCTAAGGTGAGTTGTGACCGCGGTTTCTAGGCAATGAGAATAATTTTGATGTGTTTTGTGATTGTTTGGATGAGTTTTCGTGTGATGATTATGTTTGTGATTTCTGTGGATTGTGTTGTTGTATCGTTGTGATTTTCCGTGCAGGTTTGCGACTTGTTGGGGTCGGTTTTTACCCACTCGACCTTAACGGTCAAAGTCAAGTATACGCCGAGGTCCTCTTACGGATATAAGCAGAGCAAGTGACTATAGGGTGAGACAAAGCGAGAGGGTTATGGACTTGGCGAGAACCGACCCTGGCTTCGGCACGTCAAGACCAACCCTGGCTTCGGCACGCCAAGACCGACCCTGGCTTCGGCACGTCAAGGGAGACCGACCCTGGCTTCGGCACGCCAAGACCGACCCTGGCTTCGGCACGTCAAGGGAGACCGACCGTAGGCTCGGCACGCCAGGACCGACCGTGGGTTCGGCGTGGACGGACGGCCAAGTATGGACTCGGTTTGGCGATGCCTTGGCGGACCGATCCTGCCTTCGGTCCGATAGGACCTTCGGCCCAACTACGTGAGGATGGTCCAAAGCTGAAAGCATTACGGCCCAGATGCGAAGCCCATTTCAACGAGACCGACCTCAACGAGGCGAATCCACAAGGAAATAGGAAACGAAGCCGACTTAGCATAGATTATAAATACTTGTAAACATCTCTTGAAAAGGGGTCCGCAATTTCAATACGAAAACTTGTACTCAAAGCTTTTCTGAGCAATAAACAATCTCTTTACATCTTTCTTGGCCCTAGCTTACCATAGAAATCTCACAAGCTTCCTTAGAACTCTTACAAATTCTAGTTGTGTTGGTTTCGACCCCCACAATTTGGCGTCGACTAAGGGGACTAACTGCAGATTTCTGACACTCAAGAGTTAGGGTTTTCATCACACGATCACGATGTCAAGCAACACCATGAGCAACGAAGGATCTTCGTCTCACCAGCACGACGAAGACAGAAGCAACTCCACGGAGAACACGGTGCCTCCCGCTCCTAACGCCGCAATTGACCTCACACAGATCAAGCGGATGCTTGAGACTCTGGTGAAGAAGACTGACGATACGGCCAGCGAGCTGCAATCGCTCAAGAAGAGAAAGCGCAGAAGGTCCCGTGTCCGTCCGACCCGCCTCAGGTTCAATACACCGCGAGCTACTCGGAGAGGTCAACACGAGGAGCTGCCACCTCGGACCGACCGGCCGGATCCGGAGGATCTGCCTCCACCACCGCCTCGTCAGGATTTCGATCCGACTCCTGAGCGTGTGATCGAGGAGTCAGACGAAGATCACCCCCCTCGGAGGCGAGTTCGAACCGATACAGCTACTGGCGACGCTGAGGCTGGGGAAGAAGTGGCCCAGACTGCAGCAGGTTACTACAGAAGGGAGCAGGAGCGCAGAACTCCTCGAGGCTCCTGTGACGAAGAGGTCGCCGCCCTGAAGGCCCAGCTGGATCATGTCGTCTTAGATCTGAGGACGACTAAACTGCAGATGTATCGGAGCACCGGGAAGGCTCCCGGGGTCGCTTACGTGTTGGAGAAGGCACGGAACACCCCCTTCGCAGATAACATCTCAGGGGCTAGGATTTCTGACCCGGGAAGGGTTAGGCTTCCGACTTACGAAGGGACCTCCGATCCCGCTGATCATCTGATGGAGTTTGAGGTGGCCCTAGGAAGGGCGAATTTCAGAGATTCCGAGAAGGACATCGGATACTGCAAGCTATTCGTGGAAAGCTTGAAGGGACCTGCCCTCCAGTGGTTTTACAAGCTGGAGAAGAATTTTATCCACACCTTCCAGCAGCTCTCCGAGATGTTCGTCCAACACTATAACATCTTTGCTGAACGGAAGATCTACGATGCGGACCTGTGGACCAACAAGCAAGCAGAAGGTGAAAGCTTGCGGTCTTTTATGACAAGGTTCAAGAACACCTTGTCTAAGGTGGATGGAATCAGTAGCACATCCGCACTGGAAGCGTTGAGGGGTACAGTGAGATGTCCATCCCCGTTTTGGCAAGAGCTCACCATCAATCCTCCAACGACGATTCAGGACGCCCTTCACCGTGTAGCTGATTTTGCCCGAAGCGAAGAAGAGCTTCGCGCCAAGAGGGGTGGTAAAGCGAAGCAGATAGGCGAACCTTCCCAGGTTCTGACCCCAGCCGCTTCTAAAAGAAGTAATCCCGCCTTAGTTCAGTTTGAAGGGGGAGCAGGCGGAGCTCACAATTACCAGATCGATTCACCTGGCTACGGCAGAGGTCGAGGCCGTGGTCGGGGACGTGGCAGAGGAAGTCTCACTTGGGTAAGAGACCCGAAGGAGTATGATGAGAATTTGTATTGTGATTTTCACAAAGCAACTGGGCATTCCACCGCGAGGTGCCGAGAGTTGGGTCGACAGCTAGCTGCTAGGCTGGCCGAAGGCACCCTCAAGGGTAACATCAGTCTGTCGGACTTCAAGCTAGAGGAGAAGTTTCAAGATGCTACTGAGCTCCAGACTGAGAACCCTAGGCGACAGCGTCGTGGAGATAACCCCGAAAACGGAAGCACCCATGGTACTATCTCCGTGATCCTGGGAGGATCGCAATACTGTGCCGATAACGAAGCTGCGATCAAGGCCTATCAACGGCGCGCTGAGGTTTGCGCCAACATCTCGACATCTCCAACAACAAGGCGTGCTAGTGATCCCGTCACTTTTGACGAAGTGGATGCTGAAGGCATCGATCATCCGCACAACGACTTGTTGGTAATCAACCTGACCGTCTACGACTTCAATGTCGCTCGAGTCCTCATTGACACCGGAAGCTCAGTGGATGTTATCTTCTGGGAAACACTCGAGAAGATGAAGATCGACCAGTCCCTCATCACAGGACAGCCAAAGCCTGTAACGGGCTTCTCAGGTGAAACAACCTGGACACGGGGAATGATCCGCCTGCCAGTCCAAGCTGGAGGTGTTAAGAAGATGGTCAACTTCGCAGTGTCCGATCATCCTGCCATCTACAATCTGATTATGGGGACACCATGGCTCAGTCAGATGCGAGCAGTGCCGTCGACATACCACCTTTGCTTGAAATTCCCAACCAGCCAAGGCGTTCACACGATCTTTGGTAGTCAAAGGGATTCACGCACGTGCTTCTTAGCAGAGCACAAGTTGCGCAACCGTGAAGAGAGCAAGGGATTGAATCCAGAAGCTCACGACCAAAAGAAAGATGACTCGGACTCACAAGGGCCACGGAAGAAAGCGAAGGCCGGGTCCGATCAAGTGAAGGACCTAACCACCCTCTTATAGCAATTACAGATTGCAGAGGGTCGTGAAGAAGAAGAGCGACCCACCTGCGAGCCTGTGATCTCTGTGTGCATTGATGAACAGCACCCGGAGAGATGCGTTGAGATCGGAGCTGCTCTTGATGAAGAGCTCAAAACAAAGTTGGTGGTTTTTCTCCGGAAGAACATCAACACCTTTGCCTGGGCCGCTGAAGACATGCCCGGGATAGACATCAGCGTCACGAGCCACGAGCTCAACGTAGATCCAACATTTAAACCGGTCAAGCAGAAAAGAAGGAAGTTGGGTCCTGAGCGAGCAAAGGCTGTGAATGATGAAGTCGAAAGGCTTCTGCGAGTAGGATCAATAACCGAGGTCAAGTACCCCGACTGGCTCGCCAACCCAGTTGTGGTAAAGAAGAAAAATGGGAAGTGGCGCGTCTGTGTTGATTTCACAGACCTTAACAAAGCATGCCCGAAGGACAGTTTCCCTTTACCTCACATAGATCGTTTAGTGGAAGCAACGGCGGGTAACAGACTGCTTAGCTTCATGGACGCCTTTTCAGGCTATAATCAAATCTTAATGCACCCTGAGGATCGTGAGAAGACGGCCTTCATCACGGACAGAGGTATCTACTGCTATAAGGTCATGCCCTTCGGCCTGAAGAATGCTGGTGCAACGTATCAGAGACTGGTGAACAAGATGTTCCAAGACCAGTTGGGAAAGACCATGGAGGTTTATATTGACGACATGCTCGTTAAATCACTCGAGGAAGTAGATCACATTTCCCATCTAGAAGAATGCTTCAATCAGCTGAACCTCCACAACATGAAGCTCAACCCAACGAAGTGTCGGTTTGCTGTAACCTCTGGTGAGTTCCTTGGATACCTGGTCACTCGCCGGGGTATTGAAGCCAATCCGAAACAAATCGATGCCTTGATCCAGATGGCTTCACCAAAGAATAAGCGCAAAGTACAGAGGCTGACTGGGAGAGTGGCTGCACTCAATCGGTTCATTTCCCGATCCACTGATAAGTGTCTGCCTTTCTACAACACTCTACGAGGCAATAAGCAGTTTGAATGGTCAGAGAAGTGTGAAGACGCTTTCAAGCAACTGAAGGAGTATCTGGCGACGCCTCCCATCCTTGCTAAGCCAGTAACTGGTGAACCTCTCTTTCTCTACATCGCTGTCTCAGAAACAGCAGTCAGTGCCGTCCTTGTGCGTGAGGAAAGAGGCGAGCAGAAGCCTATCTTCTATGTGAGCAAGACACTCACAGATGCTGAAACGAGATACCCTCAATCGGAGAAGCTGGCATTATCCGTCCTCATGGCCTCAAGGAAACTAAGGCCTTATTTCCAATCGCACTCAATCGTTATACTTAGCACTTTCCCGCTACGATCGGTCTTACACAGCCCAAGTCAGTCCGGTAGGCTGGCCAAGTGGGTTGTAGAGCTCAGCGAGTACGACATCGAATATAGAGGGCGGACGTGCAATAAATCTCAAGTACTGGCGGACTTCCTCATAGAACTTCCAGAGGACAGCAATTCCAAGGAGGTTCCGCCGGGGATTTGGCAGCTGTACGTAGACGGTTCGTCCTCAAAGAACGGTTCCGGAGTTGGGATACGACTCCTGTCACCGACTGGAGAGGTCCTTGAGCAATCATTCCGACTTTGTTTTAGAGCTTCTAACAACGAGGCAGAGTATGAAGCCCTTGTCGCCGGTCTGAGGCTCGCCCAAGGGCTACGAATCAAACACATTCACGTGTTTTCGGATTTACAACTCGTAACCAGTCAGTTCAGCGGCGAGTATGTCGCAAAAGACGACCGAATGGAAGCTTATCTGAAGATAGTAAGGGACTTGGCTGCTTCATTTCAAGAGTTTATCCTCGCAAGGATTCCTAGAGGTGAGAATATGGATGCTGACGCATTGGCAAATTTGGCCTCTGCTACCACTGCGCCAGAGGATCCAGCTCTAAAGCGAGTTATCCCAGTTGAGTTCATCGAATTCCCTAGCATCAAGAAGGATGCAGCACTCGCCATCCTGACACGTTCCCAAGCAGCGAGGCAAGCAGACGCCCTTGTGGGGGCTACTGACGAAGATATAGAAATGGCAGAAGAACCAGAAATCCGAGACGCTGACATGCGTGACACCAACAGCCCACATCATACCGAAGCAATCCCAATGGACGCTGACACTGAAGAATCTGAGTATGGCTGTGACAAACTATGGATAAGTGAGATACGAGAATATATTGCCGATGGCAAATTGCCCAGCAGCAAGTGGGCTGCTCGCAAACTACGAAAGCAAGCCGCGCGTTATGTTCTCCTTGATGGAAACCTCTTCAGATGGGGATTCTCTGGTCCAATGCTTACATGTGTAGAAGGAGAGAAAGCAAGACAGATAATGGAAGAGGTTCATAGTGGTTCTTGTGGCAATCATTCAGGAGGGAAAGCACTTGCTATAAAGATCAAGAGACATGGTCACTTCTGGCCTACTATAGTAGGTGACTGCACTAAGTTCTCAGCCAAATGTGAAAAGTGCCAGCGACACGCTCCGAAAATCCATCAACCGACTGCAATTCTCTCCTCCGTCACCTCACCTTATCCGTTCATGAGATGGGCCATGGACATCGTTGGACCATTGCACCCGTCACGGCAGAAGCGGTTCTTACTCGTCCTAACAGATTACTTCTCGAAGTGGGTGGAAGCTGAAGCTTATGCTAACGTCAAAGATGTTCAAGTGGAGAGCTTTGTATAGAGGAACATCATATGCCGTCACGGAGTACCATACGAGATAGTAACTGACAATGGTTCGCAGTTCATATCCAACCGGTTCGAGTCGTTCTGTTCAAAATGGAGCATCCGGCTTAGTAAGTCTACGCCTCGCTACCCTCAAGGCAATGGGCAAGCAGAAGCTATCAACAAGACAATCCTTGATGGCCTTAAGAAGCGTTTAGAGGCGAAGAAGGGTTGCTGGTCCGATGAGCTTGAAGGGGTATTGTGGTCCCACCGCACCACTCCCCGCAGAGCAACAGGCGAAACCCCTTTCGCCCTTGTTTATGGCACCGAGTGTGTCATCCCGTCCGAAGTCTGTTCGCCTGGTGTACGCCGTCAGTTGCTACCTCTCCACGAGCCTATCAACCGCACAATGCTCCTTGACGCGTTGGATTTCCTCGATGAACGACGTGACCAGGCGCTTCTTCGGATCGCCAACTATCAGAACGCCGCTTCCAAGTACTACAATTCCAAGGTCAAAGAAAGGAGTTTCTACCCAGGTGACTTAGTCCTGCGAGAGGTATTCCGGAACACAGCGGAACCCAACGCTGGCAAGCTCGGAGCCAACTGGGAAGGCCCATACAGAGTTACAACAGTTGTTCGTCCTGGTGTCTATGAGCTCGCCACCATGACCGGGACTCCAATCCTCCATTCCTGGAACGCAAGGCATTTGAAGAAGTACTATCATTAGTCTTCTCTCCTTTACTTGAACTACGGGCGACTTGATCCCTGCAAAGGGTACGTAGGCAGCCTGTCTTCGGATAGGTTCAGTTTCCCCCCCCCCCCCCCCCCCCCCCTCCATCCAAAGAGGGGGATTTTACGCTTCATCAGTCTCCTTGCCAGAGGAACTCTATGATCTCCTCCGCCTTAGGGGGGGGGAGTGAGTGTTTTACTCTGCTTTCAGACGAAGTCAGCAGCCTCCTCCGCCTTAGGGGGGGGAGTGAGTGTTTTACTCTGCTATCAGACGAAGTCAGCAGCCTCCTTCGTCTCGAAGGGGGGGAGTGGGCTACCCGTACTCTACTCTTCCACAACAGCCTCAGTGGCATAAGAACAGCTTTATCAGTCACGAGCCTCATGGCTTAAATCAGAGTCGTTCCGCTTTCATTGCTGCTGGCCACAGTAATGAATGCGGAGATGCGAACACACTGACATCCACAACGGATTCAAGCGCGCTATATAAGTACCAGTGTTCAGTACTGGGGCGGATGTACCCATCTGACCACTCAGAAACCCAGCAAACATCGTTGGTAATGCAGCTGCTAGTGACCTCCGTTCGGCCTATAACCTGAGCGTGTCACTCTGAAACCCAGGACAAGCACTGGTCGAATTCAAGGTGAACTTGCTCTCGGACAGACGTGTCTAGAAGAGCTGCACCATTTTGCGAAACCCAACAGCAACGTTGGTGATAAAGAGCATGAGCGCATTAGCGTTTTCACAGTCTCCACAAGAGCCTCATACATGAGCAAGCACAATGAGAAGTCGTCAGACCTCTGATCAATCGCTGGGTCTTACGGCCCTTGGTTCACCAAGCCCAACGCTGGTGTTGGCAAATACATGACAGAAACGCTTAAATAGCCTAAAGAATTCCTAAGTATAGGTACAACATCAACAATATCTAAAGCAAAACCTGAATCTGTAACCATCAAGGGTAAACGTCAGCAAAAGCTACAAGTCACCTTGCATTCACCACAATGCAAGGCTCCAAAATAATAGCAAGGATACAAACCATCCAATGCTACAACCGAAAATTATCAAGTCCAACAAGAGTTTTTAGAAACAAAAGGTTATAAATAAACTAGGTCATAATAGAAGAGCAACGGTCGCTCATCGGTCACACCTCTCCGTTGGCAACATCAGCATCCTCTGAGATCTCCAAAGCTTGCCTCACGCTAGAAACGAGCTCATCAAACACATCACGAGCGTCGTAGATCGGAATCTTCCTCTCGACCAAAAGCTCTGCTGCAGCATCCAAAGACGCTCCATCAGACCCACGGAGACGCTCAAAAAGCTCCAAGCTCGCATCGATCTCAGCAAGATCCAGCATGTTATCCTTCGCTGTCCCCTCAAGCCTAGCGAGCGACCTGGCAACCTGTCGGGTCCGGCTAGCAAAGCTACGGTTTGCCTCCTCTTTGGCCCTACAAACGGCCTCCTCGATCTGGGCGTCCCTAAGACTCTCAGTTTCCAACAGCTTGCTCTTAAGCGAAGTGATCTCCTCTTTGTTCTTCGCATGCCGCGAGGACGCCTTGGACAACTTCCCGCTCAACTCATCCGACCTCTGCTTCGCGGAAGCGACATCGTCCTCGAGGGCTAGGACCTTCTCAGCAAGCTCCGCTTTAGCCCTCCTGGCTTCGCTAACCTCACGGTCACGAGAACGAGAGTCCTCCTCAAAGCAGAATGCTATGCCATCCAGTTGGGTGGAGAGCTGCGCATACAAAGGAAAGCAAACATAACGCTGGAATAAGTGGAGAAACAATAACAAAGACAAAGAGAGAAAGATAGAGAGGTCAAACCTCAGCCACTGTGGCTCTCGCCAGCGCAAGAGCCCTCTCGCCTGAGCCAAGAGTTGAAGAGTGCGCAGCTGCAGCACCATCACTGATCGGATCGCTAACGAACGCCGAAGAAGGACCCACCTTCTGTCGCTTCGGAGGTACCTCATCAGGAGTGCCTCCCGCCTTACCCTCCGATCCAAGGGCCCTCCTCCGCTGTTGCTCACGCCGCCTAGCAATCTCATCAGGAGTGAGGTTAGAACCACGAGACCGCTGAGCCGATGCAATAGGAGTCTTGGGCGTTGTGGATGACGGAGCACCCGTCTGCTAGCCTGCCCTCGCTGAGACTGCGGCGCTCGTCGACGCCGCCTTCGCCGATTCGGCTTGCTGAAAAGCGGAGACTCTAGCAGAGCCTCGTCCAAGGACCTTCCCTGGGAAGATCCGAATGGAGAGCGCTCTCCGGATCCTCTGACAGGTGAAAGACTTCACCCAATCACCATCTCCAGAGGCCAGGGCGCTGTGGATAGCCGCCGCCTCACTCCGGCTCACTGCCTGGGATGCTGGTTTCACTACGAAAACAAAGCTACACATTAGTACACAAGGCACGAACACTGTGCAAAAGAGGATTTCTCTAAGTATAGAATTACCTCGTCTCTCCCAGCTCGTTCTGAGGAGGGGAATGCAATCAGCCTCAACACTCTTTTTGGAGATCTTGACGAAGAAGAACCGGTCCTCGAAGTAGTCATCCTTGCTCGGGAAACCACTAATAAGAGTACGACCCGGAACCGGGGTGACGCAATACCTCAGCTCATCTACACGGCCACGGGGCCTGAGGTCCAGTAGAGAGGACAGTTGCCCGATGCTAACCTCCGCGTTGCATTCCCTGCTCAGCACGTAAATCCCGATGACATGCCTTAACCCTCTGGGGTTGATCTGAGCAAGGGAAACACCGTTCGCCTCTAAGAAACGAAGGAGGAAGCCAGGTACCGGGAACCATAGCAAACAATGCTCGATGAAGTTCTCATACAAGGTAAAGTGTCCTGGAGGCGGAGCGTCAGCCCGCTGAGTGTGGTCGGGAGCAACTAACTGGATCTCGTCCGGAATCCCGCACTTTTTTCTGAGAGTCTGCAGCGCTGTCTCATCAGACAAAGTGGATCCCAGGGGGTCCGGACGCGCATTCTTCTTCTTGACCACCGGGTGTCGTTCAACCTCTGCGGAGACATTATCATCACCGTCCTCATCATCGGAGGCAACCGACCTGAATGAAGAAGAGTCCGACGCCAAAGCATTGGCTGCACCATCGGGGAGCCTTGGATCCTCATCATTGAGGGGAAAAGAGAGTCTGATCCCACCGTTAGGGGCCATCAAATCCTCATCACCACTAGGCCTCCTCTCCTCCTCAATATCCGCTAAGCCATCAAAGATATCCTCATCGCTCTCATCGGGTCCGTGGAGACGACTTCGCGAAACGGTGGTTTTGCTGCGACAACGGACTCTAGTTCCGAGATTCTCGAGCGATGCCAAGGGTGGTATGGCATCCGCACGACCGATTTGGCTCGGAGGAGAGACCGCGCGATCGGGTTCGCTCGTCGTGGCGACCGCAGCGTCGGTCTGGTCCGATGGAGCGATCGCAAGGTCGGTCAGTGGCGTTGCGACTGCGAGTTCGGTCTCCTTTGAGGATGCGACCGCGGGCTCGGTCTCAATTGAGGATGCGGCCGCGGGTCCGGTCCCGCTCAAAAGTGCGAGCGTGGGTTCGGCTCCACTCAACGTCACGACCATGGGGTCGGCCCGACCCAAAGGCGCGAGCACGGAGTCGGTTCCTCTTGACATCGCGACCACGTCCTTGGACCGATGAAGAGGTGCAACCACGCCCTCGTTTTGGTGTGAAAGCTCGGTCGCAAGTTCGGTTTCGCGTGTTAACGCGACCATGCCCTCGGTTCGGCGAGGAAGTTTGGCCGCGAGCTCGGTGTCGCGTAATGACGCGACCGCGTGATCAACCCGATCGGTCGACACGACCACAGGCTCGGTTCTAAGCATCGCACCGCCGCGATCAACCGGCTCGAGGTTTTGTGGTTCCATAACAACAAATCTACCTACACAAGTCAACAAATTAAATCAAAGGTCAACAATTTCCATCCTTTATCAAGAACACCCATCAAGAACAAGTTCTATTCCTACATGAGCTTTAAAGAAGGATTCTCAAAAATCCATACAAATCCAAGGTTAATCCCATCAACAATCAAAGACTAGAGATCAATAGCAACCAAAGGTTCAATGATTCTCCAAAGCAATCATCAATTCAACACAACAAAGTTTGATTTTTCCATGAAAGTAAACTTAGATCTATAAGCTTGGATTTTCAAAGAAGCTATGAGGACTTAAGAGATGGCTTGAGAATGGAGTAAGGAAACTCACCAAGGAAGAAAGAGTAGGAGATGAAGGCCCGAGCTCACGATCGGTTTGTGAAAATCCGGTGGTGGTGGCTTGTGGTCGGCGACGGTGGGAGAAAGGAGAAGAAAAAAAATTTGAGAAAGGAAGGAGAAAAGGTTGACTAAGTCAAACCTTATCCCTTTAAGGGGTCTTCTCTTTCTCTCACCGCACGGGTCCCGTCTCCGTTAAAAAAAAAAAAACACAACGCTCTTCCCTCCGAAAATCGCTTTGCTATTTCACGAAAACGTCATTGACATTTGCAATCGCGACACGGAGTCTTAAAATCTCCATAGGAAAAACGAAGTCTTAAAATCTTCGGGTAAAAAAAAAAAAAAAAAAAAAAAACCTCTTGCGAAACGAAACACGGAGTCTTAAACGAAGTTTTTCTTGTTTGCGGAGAACGCAGCAGCTTCAGCAAAGGAACCGCGAAGTCTGGAAACCTTCATAACATTTAAAGAGTCTTAAAACCTCTTGCGGAAAAGTCACTCTCTACTACTACTACAAGGCAAGATAGGTAAACACCTTGACTTCAAACGTTAACGCCTATTACCTAGAACATCTCTAGCTCGGCACTATTGTCTCCAATACTACCGAGCTGGGGGGCTAACTGTTGGGGTCGGTTTTAACCCACTCGACCTTAACGGTCAAAGTCAAGTATACGCCGAGGTCCTCTTACGGATAGAAGCAGAGCAAGTGACTATAGGGTGAGACGAAGCGAGAGGGTTATGGACTTGGCGAGAACCGACCCTGGCTTCGGCACGCCAAGACCGACCCTGGCTTTGGCACGCCAAGACCGACCCTGGCTTCGGCACGTCAAGGGAGACCGACCCTGGCTTCGGCACGCCAAGACCGACCCTGGCTTCGGCACGTCAAGGGAGACCGACCGTAGGCTCGGCACGCCAGGACCAACCGTGGGTTCGGCGTGGACGGACGGCCGAGTATGGACTCAGTTTGGCGATGCCTTGCCGGACCGATCCTGCCATCGGTCCGATAGGACCTTCGGCCCAACTACGTGAGGATGGTCCAAAGGTGAAAGCATTACGGCCCAGATGCGAAGCCCATTTCAACGAGACCGACCTCAACGAGGCGAATCCACAAGGAAATAGGAAACGAAGCCGACTTAGCATAGATTATAAATACTTGTAAACATCTCTTGAAAAGGGGTCCGCAATTTCAATACGAAAACTTGTACTCAAAGCTTTTCTGAGCAATAAACAATCTCTTTACATCTTTCTTGGCCCTAGCTTACCATAGAAATCTCACAAGCTTCCTTAGAACTCTTACAAATTCTAGTTGTGTTGGTTTCGACCCCCACACTCGTGTTCATCGGAATCGGGTTGAGAGAGGAGAAACTCGTTTTCGGTGAACAGTGAGGTCGTGTCGATCGACACCAGGAGGGTGTCGCTCGACACGAAGTTTTGTCATGTGTCGATCGACACCTTTGTGGTGTCGCTCGACACGAGGTTCTGTTTACCCGAAAAAGTGTTTGTTTGTTGTTGTTGAGCTGTGATTGGTGTTGTGTTGGTTATATTGTTGTGGTATTGATTATCTGAGCCTGCTTGTTACGCCAGTGGGCGGAATGAGCAACTCACTAAGTATTTATGAAATACTTACGCAACTCTTATTCCCATGTGTTGCAGGTAAAAGAAATTGTGATCGCGGAATCATGGCTGAGGAAGAGGATGATTAGGGAAATTGTGATTTGTGTTAGGTTGTTAGAGTGAATTGATTTGAGTTGATGTTGTTAGGTTGTTAATTTAGAATTTGTGAATTGATTATAGAATGGTGATTGTTGGGTTCTGGAATTGATATGTTTGTTTATTTGATGAATGGCTATTCTTGAGAACTTCCGCGTTGTAATTATTAGGAATTATAGTCGTTGAAGATTAATATTTATGGAAATATTAATCCGGGCTATTTAATTAAATGTTAAAAAAAAAAAAATGCGGGTGTTACATTTTGGTATCAGAGCCCTTACGGTTCTAGGGCTAGTAGTGATTTTGATGAACTGAGACTATGTGGTTAATTCCGCGGTAAGTGATTGTCTGTGTTGTTGATTGTGAATTCTAGTCTCTTAGAATGTTCGTGTGATAAGTGCAGTGTGCGATGGTTAGAGTTCTAAGAGGTCGTGGTGGCAGAGCTGGTGGCCGTAGAGGCCAGGGGGCGTCACCGTGGAGGCCAGGGTCGTGTGGCTAAGTCGTTCGAGTGGGAGACTCAGAGTGAGTCATCGGATCAGGTGGTCGGTTCGCCAGCGTATCAGGAGTTGTCAGAGGGCACTGTCAGTGTGTCAGATAGTTCAGTTGGAGCTGGGGTTAGTGCCAGAGCTACGGGTGCGGCGAGAGACCCAGGTGGAGGTGGTGCTTCAGGCGGAGCTCAGGATTCGGATGATCATGTGTCTGAGATGCTAGCCTTGATTTTAGAGCGGTTACCGGGTGTGGTACCAGTGCAGACTCCAATGGAGACCCGGAGGAAGCAGTATCTTGCATAGTCTAACGAGTTGGTGCTCATGGGGCCCTTGTCATTCTCGGGTGGTGGGAGGCCAGAGGAAGCCAATGAGTGGACATTGAGGGTTGAGTGAAGACTTCGTGTTCTCAGATGTCCCGACGAGTTCTGTGTTGATCTAGCGGTTAAGTTCTTGGAAGGCAATGCTCGTCTCTAGTGGGCCAGTGTCCAAGCCAGGAGAAGATAGACATTGTGGACTTGGGGAGAATTCTTGGGCGAGTTTAATGCCAGATATTTTCCTCAAGAAGCTGTGGAGCAATTGGAGTTGCAGTTCCAGAGTTTGGTTCAGGGAAACCGATCATTGCGTGGATATGATGCTGAGTTCAGTAGGCTAGTGGTCTATGCGAGTAGCGGCATGGATGAGGAGCGAGCTCAGATGGTCAAGTTCGTGGCAGGACTTCGGATTGGGTTGAAGAAGCCTGGCATGGTTTCCAGGTATGCCTCGAGGGCAGAGCTAGTGGAGGCACTTGTAGCGGTCAAGGGCCTAGAGGAGCAGTTCGAGGATTGAGCTGGTTTTGTTTCTTTTTGGTTTTGTTTCCAGTTTCAGATTTTGAGCTTTTGTGTTATTGTTTCTAGATTATTGTATTTTCGTTGGTGTTGAAAACGATTTACATTTTGGAATTTTATAAGATGCTGTTCCTTATTTATTATCATATGAGTTATGAGGCGAGTGGTTCTTATGTGTTTGATATGTATGGATCAATGCTGGTAGTGTTTTCGAGGATATTCTAGTGAGTGAATATCGAGGCTATACCACGCGGGGCGGCTCTAATCAGAGGAGATATGTGTTCTCTTGTGTACTTTTTGGGAAGCATGTTCCTGGAATAAGTAGCGAGGGATGTGAGATCTCTTGTGGGGATGTGAAATCCCCATATACTGTTGGCTTGAGGGTTGCGTCCCGAGAGTGTGAGCGGTATATTTCGTGTGTGGATCAGAGGGAGCCTCTGAAGTTAGGGGAGGATCTCGTGTGGTATCAGCCATGTCAGGCCGGGATTTTGGGTCCATGATTGGACGATTGCGGAACGAGTGGGAATCTCGTGTAGTGTAGGCTGGAGCAGTCGAGATTATGGTCTGGGATAGACGGATCGGGAGGCTCAGGTTGTGAGTCGAAGTATCGCTAGTAAGGCTGGGCATATGTTTGAGTTCTAGTATCAGATGTAGCATTCGGGAAATCCAAATCTGGACTGACAGATGACTGTACATGTTCTTGTTTGATTATTGTACAATCAACTGCCAGACCTAGTTTGGATTAGGTATAGTCTGGACTGACGGGCGATTGTACATGTTCTTGTTTGATTGTTGTACGATTGATCGCCAGATCTGGATGGGTTAAGAATGTTGCATCGTAAGTTCCGGACAAAACTAGGTAAGCTTTGGGCATTTTGAGTTGTGGTTATGCTTTTTGTGCTTGCGGATTTTGCTTCGTGATCAAGGATTATCGAGACGCGTTTGTTATGGTTTGCATAGTGGATATCTTAGAGTATTCGAGGGATCCTGAGGAGCATGCAGTTCATGGTGTTTGGTTCTGGAGAGAATCAGGAGCAAAAGCTGGATGCAGAGTCAAGCAGTACTGTTTAGAGGAGCGCCGGTTTGGTTGCGAGAAGACAGATGGGAGTTTTCAAAGGTTTTTAGGTTCGTCACGGATGGCAATTCAGTATTTTAAAGAAGTTTTGGTTGGTTGGTTATGGCGCGTTGAGCAATCCAATTCTGGGTTTACGATTGATCGTGCATGTTCTTGTTTGATTGTTGCGCAGTCAATCCGTTAGACCTAGTCTGGTTTAGGAGGATACTGTGCAGAGCAAGCAAGGAGTGTTTCAGTTTATCGAAAGATTGGCTGGGTTATCAAAGGGAGCGCAGTTATCGGGATCGAAAATCAGCAGAAATTGCGTATCGTCATGCATTCAAGAGTGCGTAGAGCATTGTGGGGCGCAGAGAGGAATCCGAGTCGTGAGTTGTTTTGAGGCAGTCAGTTCAGTTTCAGGTCTCTTCGAACGGGACATGCAGGGTATCGGTATGTGTATCGGTCGAAGGTTGGACCCTTGTTGGCAGTTCAATTTTCGATGTTCGGTGCTCAGTATTTATCGCTCTAGGGAGTACGTTCCCGTATAACTTATGTGTTGTGAGGAGAGATGAGCTTCCTTGTGTGTTGATGGGGATGTGAGATTCCAAGATACCGTTGACTCGAAGGATGCGTTCCGAGAGTGCGAATGGTATGTGTTCCTTCCTAATGGGCTGTAGGATGCGTCATATGGGTGTCATGTGTAGACTGAGTTAAGAGCAATAGATATATGGGGCGTGCGAGGAGTTTGGGTTGTTGTCGTGCTTCGAGGTTGAGGTTTGGATCTTCTGGGGAGTCGGTTGTGTTGGCCATGTGTTTGGTAGGAGTAGTTTTGTTTTGCTAGAATAGGTTGCGTGTTGCGTGTTGTTATTAAGGAAGGTATTCTTAGTTTTCGGATGCTTGTTCACGTACGTGTTGATTACTCTAAGGAAGTATTTTTCCATATTAAGCCAGAGCTTGAGGGAGACGTCCTGAGAGTGGAGTAGCATCGGCATCGTTACCTCGAGGGAGATGTCCTGAGAGTGTGATGATGACGGTAAGTAAGAGTAATCAATAGCTGACCGTGGCATGAGGATGGAACGGAATACAGACCTTGATAATATTCTTGTGCGTTTGGTTTCAACGACCGGGATATCTGATGTAGTGTCTTGGTTGTGCATGTTCTTGTTTGATTGTTGCACAATCGATCGATCTAATTCTGGGTCTACAGCTCGTTGTACATGTTCTTGTTTGATTGTTATGCAATCAATTGGACAGACCTAGGCAGGATTAGAAACATTGCATTCTGGTATTTTGGGCTAGGAGCCTTGCGCATTTCTTTGGGTTTCCGTTGTTGTTGTGGGTAGGCGTTTTAGAGTGTATTACGGATGACTCATGACCTGGAGACGGTGGTTTCCAGAGATGGTATCGGGGACGGTGGTTCATGTATACATGTGGAGAGACTGTGGTACTCTCCAGGGGACAGTGGTTTCCTATGTACTGATACTGGGACAGTGGTTCCTTTATAGTACAGAGAACCTATATTGGGACGGTGGTTCCCCTATAGTGCTGAGAGACGGGAGTTCTCTCGAAGGAAAGTGTTTTCCGTGGTGTGTGTGTGTGTGTGTGTGTGTGTGTGTGTGTGTGTGTGTGTGTGTGTGAAGATGAGTCAAAACGTAATAAATGTCTAGAAACGTGTGTATAGTGTGGGTTGGTTGTGGAATGTTGAGATTTTTGTGTAAATCTCTAGTGATAGAGGCCGGTATGGCCTAGAGTGGAGTTCGGGGTGGACTTGTGTTTTGGGATTTGAGGTCGAATCCAGTTTAGTGGGGGAGAATTGTAATGTCCGCGAACCAGAAATTCCATTTCTGGTGTTCGTGTCGAGCGACACAGGGGCTGTGTCGATCGACACGAAGGATTTGGGGGTGTCGATCGACACAGCTTGTGGTGTCGCTCGACACCAGGTTCGCTGAACCAAACCGGATTACTTTTTAATCGTGGTTCTCGGCTCGGTTAAGGCTATTTAAGCACCTAGGGTTGCGTGCTTTTCTATAGATGTCGTGATTAGGGCGAGAAGAAGAGAAAGTTAGAGAATCATTGATCCTCGATTGATTGTTGTAAAGAAATCAATCCGGGAACCTTTCTCTTCATTAGTTTGTGTTTTCATTCGTCGTTTTTTGGGTTTTCGTGAGGAACTCATTCGGTTGCGGTGTGTAGAGGCTCTGTTCGTGTCTTCTTGTCCCTGTTTTCGTGTTCTTCCTCCGTCATTAGGCTAAGGTGAGTTGTGACTGCGGTTTCTAGGCAATGAGGATAATTTTTGATGTGTTTTGTGATTGTTTGGATGAGGTGATGATTATGTTTGTGATTTCTGTGGATTGTGTTGTTGTATCGTCGTGATTTTCCGTGCAGGTTTGCGACTCGTGTTCATCGAAATCAGGTTGAGAGAGGAGAAACTCGTTTTCGGTGAACAGTGAGGTCGTGTCGATCGACACCAGGAGGGTGTCGCTCGACACGAAATTTGGTCATGTGTCGATCGACACCTTTGTGGTGTCGCTCGACACCGGACTTTAGGTCGTGTCGATCGACACCTTTGTGGTGTCGCTCGACACGAGGTTCTGTTTACCCGAAAAGTGTTTGTTTGTTGTTGTTGAGCTAAGATTCGTGTTGTGTTGGTTATATTGTTGTGGTATTAATTATCTGAGCCTGCTTGTTACGCCAGTGGGCGGGATGAGCAACTCACTAAGTATTTATGAAATACTTACGCAACTCTTATTCCCAAGTGTTGCAGGTAAAAGAAATTGTGATCGCAGAATCATGGCAGAGGAAGAGGATGATTAGGGAAATTGTGATCTGTGTTAGGTTGTTAGAGTGAATTGATTTGAGTTGATGTTGTTAGGTTGTTAATTTAGAATTTGTGAATTGATTATAGAATGGTGATTGTTGGGTTCTGGAATTGATATGTTTGTTTATTTGATGAATGGCTATTCTTGAGAACTTCCGCGTAGTAATTGTTAGGAATTATAGTCGTTGAGGATTAATATTTATGGAAATATTAATCCGGGCTTTTTAATTAAATGTTAAAAAAAAAATGCGGGTGTTACTCGTTTTGTGGTGTCGAGCGACACCATGATGGGTGCCAATCGACACCCTGTTCTGTAAATTGCAGCATTTTGGTTTAAATGGTGTTAACCGGAAATTGGTTTAATTGTACTTAACCGGAATTTTGGTTCCACCGTTAATTAACCGGAAATTTTAATTAAAAAGTTAAATTGAAATTGTGATAATTGTTTATGTATTTCCTTTTTGCGGGATGACCGTTTCACTGAGTATTTATGATAATATTCACGCAACTCCCGGTTTCTTTTGAGTTGCAGGTAAAGGAAAAGTGTGATCGTGGAATCGAGGCGAGGACGGGGGATGATAGGATTTGAGTCTATTGATGTTTATGGATTTTTAGTAGCCTGTTAGGTTGCTAGATATTTTATTTGGAATTGTTAGACTTGGTGTTTTATTGGAATTGAATTATTGGTTATTTGGTTTAATGGATTATTGAATTGGATTTTAAAAAAAAAATGCGGGTGTTACATTCTCTCTCATTATATCTTCATCTTTTTCCGCAACTGAGCTTATGAACAAAAACGTCGACCAAATCCAGTTCACGTCGCTCCGGGTGTCGAGAACCATGAACATCTCTTTCGCCAGAGTTCCAACACCGATTCGTGAGAAATACTCTCCGTTTCCTTGGCTAACTCCGGAGACGACAAATCCTCGATTTCGAACCGGGTTTCGTCTTGGTAAACGGGTTTGAGATCGGATTTGTCCATACCCTTGACGGTGAATCGGATTTTTGCGGTGATTCCGGTGACTCGGTGACTCGGGATTAGTCACGCTCGAGTCGACTCAGTACGAGATTTTTGTAGTCCTGGTGTTGTGACGCGACGAGTGTCTTTCGGGAGCGAAGCTCTAGAGATAGTGGAGAAGATGTGTGGAAGTAAACCAGGTCGGATTCGGATTACAAATAAATGTAATGCAGTATATTTTCTTTAGCCATCTAAACTGGCATATTACATTTTGAGTCTACACTTAACTCCCCTGAAAGGGTTTTAACCTCTTATGGCCCTAATTTTATTAAAAAATTCTAACTGACCCTCCTAATTCTAACTGACCCAATTAAACCATATTATCAGTTTTACCCCTCTTTACTTTAATTATTATTATAATTAAATCACAACAACCCAATTTTTTTTTCTCCACGTCACCTCCTCTTCTTCGTTTTCTCTCCACGGTGAAACTCGGAAAAACAAAAAACAGAGCCATGAACAGAGCAAGCTTTAATGTTCTCTTTTCTCTCATCTCGTCTGCTCTTTACCCTCATAGGACTCAATTTTCACTCATGAAGAGAAAGCTTGTCATCTTCTTCCTCTCGTCATCGTTCTTCATCTCGTCGGGAAAAAAAAAGATTAAAAACTTGTTTCTTTCTTCTTCTTCTTCTTCAATACACGACTAAATCTTCAAAATTAGGGTTAGGTATCTTTTTTTGTTGCAATTTTTGTGTTTAGGGTTACAATAAGTTTCCTATAATTTTGGAGATTTGTTTGTAAATTAAAAAAAATATTCTTTTTGTATGGGTTTTCGGATATTTGAATTGTTATGTAAGTTTGTTAGGATAATATGATAGTTTTGGTGGTAAGATAACAGTTAAATCATCATGAATCATACAAAATCGGAGATAAATTGAAGATGATTACACAATCTTTTTTTGGTATTACTAGGTACTACTATGTATAACTGTGAGACTTATGTTGTATGTTCTCTCTGGTTGGTATTACTAAGTATAACTAATATGACTATGTTGCTTATTTTGTGTGTTCCGAAACTGTGTAGGTATAACTGGGTATTCTGGTACTACTGATAGTAAATGATCTTTGTTAATTTCTTATTCTTCTACAAGGGGAGAATGAATTGCACAATCATATGTTTTGAGCATGGGAGATATTATTCACGGGAAGATAAGTACATAAGATGGAACTCAAGAGGAGATCGGGAACGATATGTGCTAAAATGTATGTCATTCGAAGAAGGTTGCAAGTGGTATTTGCGGGTTGTTCCGATTAAGAATTCAGATCATTGGAAAGTTGTAACTTACAAGAAGATGCATACATGCTCTCGAGCTGATGCGAGTACGATGAAAAAAAGAAGGAAAGCAACAACAAAAATGGTTTCCTCTCTAGGGTTTAGGGTCTCAATTAACAAGGTATCCGTCAGTTGGAGAACATCGAGGAAGAGGAAGATGATTTATGTATGAGTACCTAGGTGGTGAAGACAAAGAGTAGGTGAAAATGGTGTTTCTCTCTGCCAAGTATGACTGGTATAACTAAGTATGACTGTGTTGTTTGTTTTGTGTGTTTTTTAAGAGATCGTTTTGTTTACTAAGGAATTAATTTATGTACTTTTTGATTAGTAATTAATGTGTGTCTACTTGATACTGAGTTACCATATGATTATAATTTTAAAATTAAGATAAAACATAATTTTTTATCAAAACTACACTTTATATATATGTTAATGTTTGAGTAGTATCACTCATTGCTATGTCAAACACACGATCATTGTATTATCCAACTTTTTAATATACAAAAATACAGCAACATTTCTAAAATGGGTCAATTGAATCAGTCCTACTAAAAAAATTACCATTTGACACATGTACTACTGATTATACGTGAAAACAGTCAAAATATGACTATGTTGAAGTTAGTACTACTAGGTAACTGAGTATGACTATGTTTAAAATTTTAATACTTTTTTATTATTTGACGGCGTATGTGTTAGTTATGTTAATTTTAGTCACACACGTGTTTTATGCATACATACATAGTAGTATTTACTAGCACCAGTAGTACCGAATACGATTACACATAAAAATAAGTTTGATAAATTACCTAGTAGTACTTACTACCACCAGTAGTACCAAATACGATTAAACATAAAACAAGTTCTTCCACTTCTATTCATTATCCCAGATGCATATAATTACCTAAAATCACATAAATACGTAGATAAATCCTTAAAACCACAAGTTTTTAAAACCACAACTCAAAAACACTATCCAAGTACATAAGTACCTAAAACCACAATCCAAAAAAAAAACAATATTCATAGACAATTCAAATGGCGCTTTCTTGAACCGAGATGACTTCTTGCATCAGTTCCCTCTGCATCCTGCAATCAAAACATATTTTCAGTATCATCACTAGTCATACTTTGTAGTACTAGTTATCCATTGTAATTGTTATAAATCTATCACATACCTTCGCTAGTGTAGGGTCAATTGCAGGTTCATGCCTATTATTTGAGTCCTTAGCACCGCAATACTTGAATGAAAACAAATTTTCAGTATTCTTAACTGAAATCAGAAACTAGTCATACTCAATAGTACTAGTTATCCTATGCAGAACACACACGAACACACACAAATTGGAAACAAATCGGAGAATTCATTTCTAAAAATGAAGAACAAAACATATAAAAACATTTACTAAACTTTTAGAAACCCTTATTTATCCATTGTCAGACCGAATTCATTAATCTCAAAATTCAATCAAACATGAAAATACGAAACCAATTCGATATCCAAATCTCGCAACCCAAATCTCATGGATTATAAACGTTCCAAATCAAAATAAACCCAGGATTTAAACTTATACATCTATTCTCCAATTTGTTCAAACCCGAAACCCATTCAAATTACTAGTACAAATCAAAATGAGAGAAACATAAAAAGAAGAACGAAGAACAAGAAGAAGAGAGAGACAAACAAATGGAATATATAGCAAACCCATTTAGATCCTTCAATCTCCTAACCAATTCAACGGAGAAATGAAGAGAAGAAGACGGAGACTAGAAGAAGAAGAATTACTTTTACCAAAAAAAAAAGGAGAAGGAGTTTGGAGAAGAAGAAAAAGAAGGTGTTTGTTCAGACCAATTTGAGAATTAAGGATCCGGATTTTATGTCGGGTCCAGGTTCGGATCTAGTGGCAAAAGTCGTAATTTCGCAAATTCATTAAGGGTTAGCTAGTATTTCATCACTTTTTATATTAAAAATAAATAAGAATGAAATTGTTAGGCCATTGTAGAATGAAAATAAAAAATTTGGGCCTTTTCAGATTAAAACCCACTCTGAAAACTTATTGTCATAATTAAATTAATCTGTTAAAAATAAAGTTAGACGTCATTCTTTCATGCTTATATGGTATGTTTTATATTTTGATATGGTACAAACCAACGTTATAATTATTTGTAATGAGCTAAACAAATAATTTCATGTTTAACAATTTATTATATCACTAAATAGAAAATTAGAGGTAGAATATATAATTTAGCTTGTTTTTAAAATGATGTAACGTTATTGGTAACATGCTAAATCAATAATTTTACGGCTAATACTTCTGTTATCACGATAAATAATATGCTAAATCAATCATTATGCGTCTAATATTTATGTTATTACGATAAACAAAAACTTAGTGATACAATTACAAACAAATGAAATGTTATCGGCTATTACATATTTTAGCAGATTAACAGTAAGTTGGGACAAATAATTAGCATGTATAAGTTATCCGATTTTATTGGCACCACCATTGTTATATATGTTATTTTTCCACATTTACTCCACCGGAATTTTACTGATTTCTTACTGTATTATCACTAAGTTCAGTGCAATCTTGTTTGGTCTAATTTTGCTTGAATTATTGTGTGTGAGAGAAAGAGAGAGAATGAGAGAGAGAAAGGGAGAGATGGAGACGAAATGTTATAAGGAAGAAAGAAAGTGTGATGTGGGGCCATGTGCTATATCATAGCAATAGTAACCTAGAAATATCATAGCCAAAAATGCGAAATCACTTACAAAAATCTTAAGTGTTTGCAAAAGAAAATAAAAGAAAATAAAAGAAAATAAAAGAGGCAAGGACTGTCTTGTCTACGTGAACATCACGTGCGAGGTGCATCCCCTCCTCGTTGCTCTTTCGTTGATCGTAATTAATTTTGATTATATTCTCGATCAGAACGAAAAAGATGTGATGGATTTCGACATTTCACTTCCAACGTTTGAAAATATATAATTCTTCCATGTGATTTTCCACTTTTTCTGGAAAATGAAATCACTAAATTTGGCTCTCTTTATTTTTGTTAGGCTATTTAAATTAGTTAAAACTCTTAAAGTTTTTGTTTTAGTATACAATTTTGAGATTCTGAAACCAGCTTTTGATTATTTTTGTGTTGGATTCAATATATCAATCCGATATATCTAAAACCAGTTTACAATTTTGGCTATCCAATATATCTACAAAACCAGGTTTTGATTATTTTTTGTGTTGGATTCAAAACTTATTGGCGAAATCTCTCCTAAATTTCTCTAACATTATTATATCTTAATTGGTGATCATCTCTCCTAAATTTTGTGACAACTATAACAAGTAGAATCATATCCTATCCTATATATTATTTGATGAGCATTTTGGGAGAACTTTGATGATGTGTCATTCCCACAATTTTCCTTACTTTTTTTATTAAATAATTTAATGTCTCATATACTACTGTCGAAACACTCTATTCTCCTATTATGCTAACTTCCAAACACTATATGATAACCTTAATCCAATCCCCAAACAACTCTAATTTAACAAACTAGGTAACTTGATTAATACTCTAATTTACCAAACAATGTTTTCTTTTTTTAGGTTAAACATTTATAATTTTTTACGCTTTATAAATTCATTTTTCTCAAAATCAAAATGAACGTAACTTGATTAATAAAAAGCCAATTACCTAACAAACTACAAATCTTTAATAAGAAAAATTCTTCTAAGTAATTTAAATAAATATATTTTACCAAAAAAAAATTTAGTTAAATATATTTTGAATTTTTTTTCTCTATTTTTTTTGTACACTCATTACCAAACACATTTTTAAAACTTTTATTTTATTTTTCACACGAAAAGGGAAATGCTTCTAAGTAATTTACTTAAATCATATCGTCAATCACATTGTCAACACAATCAATATAATCAAATTATATTATCTGATTACAATCAAATTATCAAATTATTACAATCAAATTTATACAATAATTACCAAATCTTTGACCATCACAATCTTTAATCTTTTTTAACAACACATGGCTTCTATATATTAAAAGAGAAGCATTTTGTGATCATTTTGCTTAGGTGTCACTTCCACAATTTTTCTCATATTTATTTTTTATTTATTTATTTAATTCTCTTATACTCATTACCAAGCACATTTATTTCCAAAGATACTTATTTTGATTATTATAACTCTAATTGCCAAATACATTTGAATCTTTCTAAACTTACAAAAATTAAAAATATCTGGAAATCTTAAACTTTCCAAAATTAAAATATTTCGAAAATTATAGATTTAAATCATAGAATTAAATGTGAACAAAATTTAACATATACACCAAAAACAATTTTGATATAAAATATAAAAAGCAATTTATTATCTTTTGAAAATATATGAGCATGTAAAACAATTTTTCATATATATTTTTACATGTGTTGTTTTGTTTGACAAGTAGATGTTTTTAGTTTTTCATAAATACACCTTCCTACAAGTAAAATAATTATTAATGAAATTTGTTGATTTAATTATTTCACAGGTGAAACATATTAGCATACAAAATAATCGCAAATTTCAAATATATAAAATGGGTCTTAGATTATGTATAATAATTCGCCATAATTGTATTTTTAATTAAAATTATTGATTTTATTCGACAATGATTTTATCCCGCGTATAACGCGGATAATTTTCTAGTATATATTAATTGAGACACTAAAAGTTAAAAATCCTATGTTATTCAAAGAGAGTCTTAAGGAACATTAATCGTGTCATTCAAAGAGGAACTTAAGGAACACATTAATTAAATCACCAATCAAAACATTTCAATTTGTCATAGTGGAAATCTTTACATATTTTCAATATTTTTAATATATATACAGAGCATTGATGACAAAAATATATACCTACTAAATCCATTACCATATTGAGAAACTCAAACAAATTTAACTCATTTATGTAGTAGTATTTTGGTCAGTGATAAAGTTGGGTTTAAAAACATTTTATAGAGTTATTAAAAAACATTTGTTTTTGTAAATATAAGATATATATAACTCAATTACTTTTTTTTGTCATACATTATAAGACAATGTTTGCTCTTTGGTTTATTTATTGTAAATCAATTTCTTTTATTTTTATATTTTGTATACAATTAAAACGTAATTCCTATTAAGACATTCAAGATTCGAAAATCGACCGATTAATTATTTTAGTGGACGTAATCATTTATCTAATATATTTTTGGTATGTATGATTCAAAACAATATATTTTTACTATACAACAAACTGAAATTTATATTCCCACGCTTGGCGTGGGTCAAAATCTAGTATATATATTAATTGAGGAGACACGAAAAGTTTCAAATCCTAAATGTCACTTAAAGAGGCTTTTAGGAGATATTTAAACTTAAAAATCTTAGGTGTCATCCAAGGAGAGTTTTAGGGGATAATTATCATCCTATTAAAAATAAAAATAAAAAAACATTTCTAAGCTTATAAACTTCCCTAAAATTTCGTTTAGATTTCCCTACAACATTCTAAAATATATAGTTTCTAAACTATAAACATTTACAACAAAAATTTCTATAGAAAGTAATGAATATTGTGTTTAATTAATTAAACAGAATATTTAACTTTCCTACTAATTCTAAAAACATGAGAATTATTTTTTTTTATTTGTTGATCAAAGAAAAATAGATAATAATAAGATTTAAAGTTATTTCATAAAATTATTTTCTCAATTTATATGTTGGTCGTATGTATTTTATGCTAATCAAAATATATAAATTAATGAACTAAAATTTATAATCTCGCGTTTGACGCGGGTCCAAATCTAGTACACAATAAAAAGAAAACGGTACTTTTGTGTATTCGCCCTCATATCTATTTTTAGAATCTTTTGAGGCTATGTAATTCTAAATTTCTTAATTGATTCAAAATTATTTCTGTTTGCCTTCTTATCTGAAAGAATTGATATCTTGTCAGATAAACTTCTGGGTTCATATTAAAACACGTTTTGAAGATAGAATCACCAAAATCTGGATTTCAAATAAAGGATTGAATCACCAAATGCATCACATAATAATAAATATGAAAAACCATTATATGTTTGTTTTCTAGTGTAAGATTATGGTTTCCAACTCAAAACTAATTGACAATTAGTGGAAAAGTCCAATCTCTTTATATATTATTACAAATCCAATCATGTAACCGCCGTGAGATATCTTAACATCTAGACTAAGTGCATGGTCGTAGTTGTATACATTTTAGTAGCTATATAATTCGGAACAGAAAAATATATTTTAGTTGCCGTCCAAAAAAAATAATAGATTTCACAAATAGTTCTAGTCTCGCTCTTGTCAAACCAAAAGAGAAATAATAGTTGTTTTTTCACAGAAAAAAATACGAAGAAGAAGAAGAAGAAGCAATGCTTCCACCGCCAAAATAGTAAGAAACAAGATGTGAACTTTGAAGCAACTGCTTGAAATCACAATTTTATTTGAAAAAGAAATATGTGCGAAGAGTATTCCAAAAAAAATGGTCATGCATAATGATTAACGTATGGGGACTTCTTTTTTTCTCTTTGCGAAATGCAGAGCATCATTATTTTGGATTTGTATAGGTTTTCAGAATTTTGAAAATCCATCGTTATTAGTTTACTGATTATGCCAATTCTAAGTAAAATCTATTGTTATTGATTTGAGTATTTTCAAATTTCATTTGAAATCTTTTGTTATTGAAAAAGTTTAGTTTTTAATGATTCTATAAATCTATTAGAATCTAGTGTTATTGTTAGATGAATTTCTTATAATTTTACTCATTAAACAAGATTAAGAATACCCTAGAAAATAATTGGATTCTTAAAATCCTTATAACTAAACCTTTTAAATAAAGCGACTCTTTACAAATTTAACAAATCTTTGGATTTTAAAAATCAAACAACTCTATGAGAATCCAACTCCCAATAATCACCTTTTAACATAACTCAAAAAAGAAAAATAATATCATGAACCAAAATTCATATTTGACATGGTTTTGTGTTATTATACTGATACCATTATCATAACCCGAATGAGTAACTGAAATATGTGTATGTGAGTTACAGACGATAAAACTAACGTCAAATGCTTTTTGTGAAAAGAAATTATGAGAAATATAAAATATACTATTAGAGAAGGGTTAATTTGCTCACTAGCACAAAAAAAAATTATAATTAGTAAACTAGCAAAAATTAACCTATATGACACAATTATGACCATTAGATTTAGTTTAAATTGCTAGGATTTTAATTATAGGTTTTTTTTTTGTTATTCAACCTAATTTCCCATTAAAGGACGTTATTCTTTGTTGAAAATAAAAAAACGATGCTACTTCTATTCTTTCTTTGTTTAGCGTTAAATAATAATCATATATGTGGTTGGATAAGAAAACAAAAGCCTATGGTCGTTATGTTTTGAGGTCTCTGGGCGACTTACTCGAAATGAGCTGTCCATATTGCAAGGAAGATTGACTTCACTTTAGCTCTTCATGGATTTGAATTATTAGATGACCAGAGATTTTAATGCATAGTGGCTTCAGTCAGTAGAGTGGGTGGTCTCTTTCGAAAATACCATACTAATCTACGTTCTTCTTGATGATTCTATAATGTTAGTATGAGAGATTAATGTTGATAGATTCATGAGTGGTACTGTGGTAGTATAGTAGTATGAATATGTTGTAATGTTCAAATGAAGTTTATAGGTAATATATATGTATATAACAAAATGTTTACTCGAAAAACATGGATGTGTAAAATTTCATTAAGTTTCATCTTAAAACTAATTGACAATAAATAAAACTTAATTAGTGATTCATGTGTTTGATAATTATATCTCTTTTTTTTTGTAATGTTTATATTTGGATTATGTTTCCACGACTAATATTTAGACTCATTCCACCAACGCCAAGAATTGTTATAAGATTAATGATATTTTTATAACTATGGAAGAGCTTAAAAATGTTTATTTCAAGACTAACCGGACCAGATCAATTCATTCAAATCCGCCAATTTTGTCATCTTTGTTTCTCGTATTATGCAAGGATTGGTTCGCATAAAAACCAATATCAAAACTGGACAAGTCCGCAAACCCGTATTTCTAGCATAAACCAATCAAATAATATCAATCGATGATGAATCTTTGAACTGAAAGGAGACAAGAAAACAATACATCAAATATTTTCAACCATAATGGGAAGCTAGCGGTCACACTTCACAAATGGCCTTTGTTTTTGGGTTGTTTCGTTGAAGGGTCCCCAATCAATGGTGGGGAATACTATCTCCTTATCTCATTCTCTCTCTATCTGTCTCTCTCACTTCAATATAATCATATGAAACCTTCACTTCCTTTTAAATACCCTTTAAACAATATCACATAATCATCAATTTACACCCTGAACATCATAATAAAGAAGACAAAACCTTCTCTATATATACACACATCAAACCATGAGGGAGAAATCGAAGGAGGAGGCAGCGAAGAATTGGGAGAAGAAGAATAAGAACAAGTCGTCTTCTTCACCAAAAGAAGGAGTGGGGGAGTTTCTGAAAAAGAAGAAAGGAACGTTCTATATTATTGGAAAATGTATTACTATGCTTCTTTGTTCGCACGAGTGATCATTCATCACACACATTGGTATGTATATATATATATATATGATGATAGAGGAATGAAAAGGAGAGAGAGCTCACAAATGTACATCTTCACCTTTTCTGGTGTTTTTCTCTCATTTTATGCGGGTGTGTTGTTGTTGTGCTTTATATATATCACTTAATATTTGTCTTGTCAACTATACATCCTTAACAAAACAAAAAGTAAATAATAACCATAATAACTCAAAACTATATCCATGTTTGTAGAATTTATATAATATTGACAAAGAGAAACTCTTATTAAAGTGAATATTATTATTTGTTGTAATAATCAAACAGAGGAGATACATAGAGTTTATATACACACATGAAGTGATATAAACGAAGAGACAAAGTGAAGAAGAACAAGAGAACATAAATAAGAGATGAAGTCGAGGAGGTGGTCAAGAGTAGTTAATACTCTAATACGCCCCCTCAAGATGAACGGTAGCTTGAGAGACCAATCTTGACAGCTAGATCATTGAAACGGGTACGAGAAAGTGGCTTTATCAAAGCATCAGCAAGTTGATCAGCGGAGGTGATGTGAGAGACACGAAGATTGTTGCCCTGAACTTGTTCACGAACAAAGTGATAATCAAGAGCAAGGTGCTTCATACGAGAATGAAAAACAGGATTCACACATAAATAAGTGGCTCCGACATTGTCACAGAAGATCGTTGGTGTAGAGACAAGAGGAATTCCGAGTTCAATCATTAAAGAAGTGAGCCATTTAACTTCAGACGCGGTGACGGCAACACTTTGATACTCAGCCTCTGTAGAAGAGCGAGCTACACCTTTCTGTTTCTTTGAGCACCACGAGATGGGTTGCTTTCCAAGATAGACAATGTAAGCACCAGTTGAAGAATAATCATCACAATCTCCAGCCCAATCCGCATCAGAGTAAGCATGAAGATTAAGTGGCGTAGAACGAGAGAAGAAGATACCTTTGTTAGTTGTACCAGCAAGATATTTAAGAACCCGTTTGACAGCTTCAAAATGGATGGTAGTTGGTTGATTCATAAACTGTGAAAGTCGGTTAACGGCGAAAGCAATGTCTGGTCGTGTAAGGAGGAGATATTGGAGGCTTCCAACAATGGCTCGAAAATCAGTCGGATCAGTGAGTGTAGAACCACCAACCGCAGAGAGACGGGCAGAAGAGCACATCGGTGTTGAAACTGGTTTGCAAGACGTCATCTTTGTCTTTAATAACAGATCAGTAATGTATTTGGTTTGTGTAAGATGAAGACCAGAGACGTCACGATGAGCTTCCAAGCCTAGAAAATAAGAAAGATTACCAAGATCTTTGAGAGAAAATCGAGCAGCCAAGAGATTAATGATCCGAGAGACTTCAGATGAATTATTTCTGGTTATAATGATGTCGTCGACATAGACGAGAATATAAACCAGAACACCACCCTTGTTAAGAATGAACAAAGAAGCATCACCAAGAGAGTTGACAAAACCGATGCTAAGAAGAAAATCACGAAGAGCGTTGTACCAAGCACGAGGTGCTTGTTTAAGACCGTAAATTGCTTTTCGTAGGCGACAAACGTGATCAGGTCTATCTTTATCAACAAACTCAGGAGGCTGCATCATATATACCTCTTCATGAAGAGGACCTTGAAGAAATGCATGATTAACATCAACTTGTCGAAGAGGCCAATCACGAGCAATCGCAACACCAAGGACAAGACGAATTGTTGCATGTTTGATGACAGGACTGAATGTTTCTTGAAAATCAATCCCCGGTCGTTGATGAAAACCTTTAGCTACCAAGCGAACTTTGAACCTATCAACAGAACCAGAAGGTAAGCGTTTGATACGATAAACCCATCGGCAACCAATAATGTTGCGAGCAAGAGCTCGACCAACAAGATCCCATGTATGATTTTGGGTTTGGGCATCAATTTCAGAACCCATAGCTTTGCGCCATCTTTTATCTTTCAATGCTTGAGAATCGTTGATAGGTTCAATTTCCGAGAGAATAGCCGAAAGACCATACTTGGGATTTGGTTTCACTATGTTGTTCTTTGCTCGAGTGACCATTGAATGCTGAGTGCGATCTTTCACTATCTTTTTCCTTGCCCGAGTAACCACTGGACGTGAAGTGGTAGCTTGAACAGGAGCTGGCTCTAGTGAAGAAGGAGCAGATACCGATGAAGCAACATGTGAGTCATCACACAAAGGTGGTGGTGACGATGAGACTTGAGGCGTAGAAGATATGGGTTCATCATTGGTCGTAGAGACAATCGTTGGTGAAGGAGCAGAGCTCGGGGTGAGGAGTGTTGCGGGTGGCCAACTAAAAATAGGAGCTCGAGAAGCAAGACACGCAGGAGAAGAAGATGACTCAAAGGAAGAAGAAGAAGAAGCCGAAGATGAAAGAGAGGAAAATGGGAAAACCGACTCATGAAAAATGACATGACGTGAGATATAGAGACGAGATGTTGCAAAATCAAGACAAAGAAAAGCACTTTGAGTTAGAGAATACCCCAAGAAGACACAAGGTGTAGATCGGGGACTGAATTTTTTTGAACCGTATGGTCGAATCCATGGATAACAAAGACACCCAAACGTTCTTAGTTTGGTGTAATTTGGTGATGTTTCGAAGAAAAGCTGAAAAGGTGATGAATTTTCAAGCACTGGAGATGTTAAGCAATTAATAAGATAAACGACAGCAGCAAAGGAATAACTCCAATACGTATGCGGAATGCCCGCATGTTGTAAAAGTGTAAGTCCTGTCTCCACAATATGACGGTGTTTGCGTTCGGCAATACCATTATTCTCCGGGGTGTGTGGAGGAGTAGTATGGTGAGAGATTCCCTTGCTTGAAAGATATTGACGAAGCCCAATAAATTCGCCCCCATTGTCCGAGTAAAGAGTCTTGATTTTAGTTTGAAACCGATTTTCCACCAGTGCTTGAAACATTGGAAAGATTTGAGCAACTTGAGACTTATTTTTCAAAGAATATAACCACGTATACCTTCCGAAATGATCAATAAAAAGCACATAATATTTGTATCCATCGATCGAGAGGACATGAGAAGTCCAAACATCTGAAAAGATTATTTCAAGAGGTTTGGTAGAGAAAAGAGTTGTTTTAGAAAACGGAAGCTTATGACTTTTATTGCTAAAGCAAGAGTTGCAAGGAATTTTAGACAACGATGAAACTGGTAAAGAAAAATTGGAAATGATATGACTAAGTTTTTGAGAATTTGGATGGCCTAATCTTGAGTGCCAATCCGAGAGAGATGTTTTGAGACTAGGAAAGGCTAAAATGGAGGATGAATTAGTTGGCCACTCGTAAACCCCATCATTTGCTCTGCCGGTTAGCAGAGTTACCCCCGTTCTGAGATCCTTCACCTGAAAGTCAAAAGGACACATTTGAACCAAAACGTTATTAGTCTTGCACAACTTATTAACAGAAATAAAATTCTTTCTCATCGTGGGAACACATAAAACATTAGTGAGTGATAATGGACGAGAGCGAGTGGGAAGGATTGAAGAACCAGTATGAGTTATGGGAAGTCCCCTTCCATCGCCAATTAAAACATCATCACCACCCGTATATGGTGAATGGAGAGACAGTGTGCTAAGGTCTGATGCAATATGATGGGAAGCGCCACTATCGATGAGCCAAGGAGTTATTTCAGAAGGACATGAAGTAGTGTAATGAGCTTGAGGATTCCACGGTTGAGGCTGCGAGGTATTGTGCCATTGCGAAGACGGTCCTCGTGATTGATGAGGTGAGGCATACGAAGAGAATTGTGGACAACGGCGAGCACTATGACCTTAAACACCACATATCTGACATTTACCAAGATAACCACTACGAGACTGTTGGTTGTTGCGATAACCGCCACGAGACGCTTGATTTCCACGATATCCACCACGTTGTGACGGAGAAAAATTGCAAGTCTGAGTGTTATTGGCAGTGATAGGAACAAAGGAGCCAGAGAGATCACCGACAGTAGCAATAGCATTTTCACGGATAAGTAATTTCTCATGGAGCTCTTCAAGTGTGATCGGAACGTCACGTCCATTAACCATCTCAACAATGGCACGAAAATCATCACTAAGACCATTAGTGATCGCATCAAGAAGGTCTTCATGATCAAGAGGTGCCCCAAGGAGGGCAAGTTGATCGGCTTTAGCGAGAATTCCTCTCATGTACTCAGTGACAGATTGAGTACCTTTGTTACTTTGTTTTAGATGTCGCTTAAGGTTTATGATATGGCCACGAGAAGACTTTCCATAGATGTTGGACAGAGTGAGCCATATGTCGCGTGTAGTAAGAGCACGAGCAACCATGGGCTGAATATTGAGAGTAAGTGAACCAATCATCGAGCTATAGAGCATCCGACCCTGTCTTCTCCAAATAGTGTAAGCTAGATTAGTTTCAGCAACACCTGCGGCATTAGTGATTTGTTGCGAAGGTGTGAGATCTTCATCAGAGATGAAGACATGAAGTTCATGTGCTTCAAGTAAAGCACGAACTTGAAGACGCCATGTAAGAAAATTTGTGGCTGTGAGCTTTGTGATCCCAGACATGTTGAGAGACATCAAAGAGCTTTTTGGTTCAGAAGGATTAAAGACAAGAGCCGATTCGGCTGCAGCAGTGGAAGCTTCAATCGCCATGGTAAAATTAAAAGGAAAAAAAAAAAAGATAGGGTTGTAGGATCAAAATTGCTCTGATACCATATTGACAAAGAGAAACTCTTATTAAAGTGAATATTATTATTTGTTGTAATAATCAAACAGAGGAGATACATAGAGTTTATATACACACATGAAGTGATATAAACGAAGAGACAAAGTGAAGAAGAACAAGAGATAGTCAAGAGTACATAAATAAGAGATGAAGTCGAGGAGGTGGTCAAGAGTAGTTAATACTCTAATATATAATGCATCAATGGATGGTTTACTACTTTGATCATTGAATAATTTTTTTTTTCTACATGTGTAGTTTATTTATAAAACATGCGATAATTTTGTTAGCGGTAGTACTATAATTATATTTCTTATTACGTCCTATTTTTAGTTATATGTACGTCACTCCTTAGTACTTATGCATAGTGAACAACATGTATTATACCAGATTAAACTCATACCGTAATATAACATTATACATCACCGACTACTAGACTACTTATTTATATGTTAACTAATATCTTAATTATTTACTTTGATATGTTCTAGTTCAGAATATAATTAAATCACTTTTTAGTATTTAGTTCTTGTTTTTAGGTCATAGTTTTATCCAAAAACATCACTTGTTTAGTTCTATTCAAATATTTTTTTTGATATGCATGTTTAGTTCTATATAGTTCTATACGAAAACATGTTTACTTTTGTTTTTTAAACTACCATAAATCTACAATTTTACATAAATACTAGTGATTTTAGAAAACAAAACATTCATACTTACAATTACATATGGATTCCGGATAATTTTCCACGACCGGCGAGGGGACGAGGAAGAATATGGCACCCTAATCTTATGGTCAATCATTTAATTAACCTTGTAACGAAGGATTGGCATATGCCGATAATTCAGGAGTTTATGGAACCAGACGATATAACACGGATAAGAGAGCTCGAGATTAGACCGAGATTTATGGAGGATCACTGGATTTGGCATTTTACAAAACAGGAAATTATACAGTGATATCAAGTGGCTAAAAAGATTCAAGACAGGGAGGTTGAGGTCGTGCTACAGGGACCTAGTATCACGCCTCTGCTAGCACATGCGTGGCATATTCTATGTCCACTTAAGATTCAACATTTCTTGTGGCAAACCTTAACTGGTTCCATGGCTGTGACGACGCAGTTGCGTCAACGAAATATTGGTTGCGGTACAATATGTCAAGATGTGGTGATGTGATGTCAAGCGTTTTACACACGGCCGGGGCCATCAAAAACCCCTATGTACGTTGTAGCACAAAGGGTTATCGTATCCACAGGGAGGTTTGATTGATACACTAGGATTGCAATGATCCATTCTTAAGCTAGAGCGATGCTTTTTACAAGTAAACAAAAGATGGAACTATGAAACAAGTGATGATATGGTTTTAATTTACATTGGTCTCGAAGAGACAAAGATTAAGCTATGGAAATTCCTTGAATCGAAATCTAAGATAACACAATTGTCGAGGGTTTTGTTAAACGTCGTTCTAGAACTCAAACACGAAAGTATAGCCAGCTAACTGTCGTTACGAAAGCTATCTATCTTTAGAAACTCAAATCCCAAATTTCTTTGCGAATTCGTCGAATCTAAACAAGCATTTAGCACGAGTTCAATATGTTCACAAAGTCCCTAAGCCAAATTTCTTTGCGAATAAGTAACTTTGCCCATTTAGACTAGATTCAGGTTATTAATCCCACTGTCGTGGCTAACCAACAATCCTAAAATCAAGATTCGAGGTGATCAAGCAAGAATCAAGCATTGAGAACAGTCTAAACGAAGAACTAACGGATAAACCTCAACAAATATGCAACCTTAATGATTTCTAGTCATAACCCAAGAAATCCCTAAAACCTAACAAGCAATTTCACTCAGAAACAGATGATGAAATCATAATAACTGAATAGAATTTCATAAAAGAGTTAGAGTTTAGAAGATACAAATGGTGTCACTAGGTGAAGAACATGAAGATCTCCCTCCAAGATCTTCAAAATCTCTCTCTCTCTCTCTCTCTAAGTCTCAAAACGAGAATAGATCTAGTTTTTACAAGTTTTCTAGATATTTTACAAAGAAAACAAGTTTAAACTATTTATAGAAGTGCCAAAATTAGGTCTGCAGGTCCGCCGTCGATCGACATTAAAGTCCTGTCGATCGACGCGAAGGCGCCTGTGGAAATATCTGAAAAACGCGTTGTTCTGGCTTCTTCAGGCTTCCTGTCGATCGACACAAATCCCTGTCGATCGACGGAAAACTCTCTGGAAAAACTCCTCCGGTAAAACGGCCATATCGCCTGAACCACCGATCGGAATGACCTCAAACCACTTCCATTGGAAAGCTATCTCAAATACCTACAACTTTCATGAAGACCTCTGAAGCTAAATACAAATGGAAACCGTTCTTCTAAGTCGATCTTTGAAGCACTTCGGATGGTTTCGGCACAAACGACTATTTTCCTGCAAAACACTACAAAAGACACACAAATAAAAAATATACTATACAAAACCGACTTATATCATGGTTAAAAACGGGTAAAAACCATGATATATCATGATGACGAAGAGACGATTAATCATGCGATTTTTGAATGTTCGATAGCTCGGTGTATGTGGGAACTAGCCTCTTTTTCTACGGACACCGAAGACTTTCCTTATTCATCGGTTTTTGCAAATTTGAATTTTCTCTTTTGGCGATGTCAAAAGCGAAGAGAATTAACCGAAGATCACGAGTTGATCCCATGGATATCATGGTTTCCATGGAAATCTAGAAACAAAAAAGTTTTCCAAGGAATAGACATGGACACAACGGATATCCTGAATAAATCGGTAAATGAATGTACGGTATGGAATGAGGCCCAAACACAGCCGTATCCCTCGGTGTCACATGTTACACTTGAAGGTTCAATGTCAGGGGAAGAGAGTTGTAAGGTTGATGGATCATGAAAGGATATATATATCACATCTGGAATAGGGTGGTTTTATCATAAAGGATCTCAAGGAATTCTATTAGGAGCAAAGGGAATCAGGTGGGTACGATCACCCCTTCATTCAGAGATAGATGTGCTTCTCTGGGCAATAAGCAGTATGATAGAGAACAATCTGACATGCCTGAGGTTTGAGACAGATTGTGTGGATCTACTAACCACTAGTCTCCCCACCATCTTGATGTCCTTTCCCCTATATGCTGTTCGTCCCTTTTACATAGCTATGTATGGTTTATTTGGTGTGTTTGGGTTTTAATACATGCAAAATTGATAAGGAAAATCTAGTTTTCTCTCAATATTTCGTGTCATTCTTATACATAGTGTGGATCTTTATGCCAAATTCGATGGTCCGAGAGGGTTAAGTTCTGTCGGGATAGGTCATGTTCAAGCTGCCCAAAATCAATGTTAGTCTCGTTTTCTCCGTTTACTTCTATTTATGTTACACGTACCATGATGCTTAATCAAAGAAATCATTAGATTTTATACCATGAGCGTGGGTTTTATACTTTTTTAATGTGGAATAGTTAAAAGAATTTAATAATTGTTGAACGTTACATGACTATGAAATTAGTATCGACATAGTAAAATGTTGTAACTTCTTGTTTATAATGGAATTATAGATTATGATGACATATTTTTTAAATCATGATGTTAGCACTATCGTATTGGCCTTCTAAAATGTTAGGAACGTCATTAAAGGATTCATTCGACACAGTGCCGGTTCTGAAAATGTGAAGGCCATAAGCAAAAAAAAAACAAAATTGGGACTGTTAGTTATATACGAAAATGTATGAAATATTTTGGGCCGGAAGCCCATGCTTCCTCTGCTTCTACACAGGGCCGGGCCTGATTCGATAATCAACTCATCATCAAAAGCTTTTTTTTTTTTTTTTTTTGAGCAACATCAAAAGATGTTTTGTTAAGCAAATAGAAAAAAAATTATCCTTTTTAAATAAAGGATGTGATCAAAACATAAAACCAAATGATATTTCAATAGAATGCTTTTTTCAAAAAAAAAAAAAAAACTAAATGATATACTAATTCTAATAATCTCGTTCTTTCCTTTTGCCTCCCGCACCTTGCTGGATCTTCACCAAACTCGGAAAATAAGAGCACACGAGTGGGAAAATAACATTAACATTGGTTAATTTACGATCCGATTGTTTAAGGTACCCATTCTCTCCAATCATGTAAGCTCTATCGTTGATCCCCTCTTTGTCTTCATCGATTTTTTTTCTCCTCGTCAATGAAGAAACTCTTATCATATAATAACGAAAATGATGGTTACTAGTGACATCCACTGATAAAAACTTGTTCCATGACACAGGGCCGTCTCAAACTTTATAGAGGTCATGTTCAAATATCCAAATTAGGCTTCCTAATATTATAAGTTTTTAAACGTTAATTGTAATATACAAATTACCTATAACTTATCGTAATGAATAGTTTATAGTTATAAATACTATTTTTCTTATATTTTACAACAAATAAAATTTTATTACTCAAAATTGTTTCATTCATACAATTACAACTAAAAATTTATATTTAAACAAAGTCATTCTTCTTATCGATCAAACAAGAGAATCATGTCAAGTCTTCTTTAATTTCAGTTTGTAACTTGAAGAATAACATCACCTAGAAATATAATAATAATAAAATATTTAGTATATTAGACATCATAAACAACATATCACTAAGTAAATAAATAAGTAAAAACATGAAAATACTATAAGATGTTGCCTTGAATGCTTAAAGACGGCAAAATTGTGTAACTCGAATCAATTTTATTTATGGCTTTGTTTTGAAAGTGTGCAAAAACTCTTTTTTAGAGAATTGGCGAAAAATTTGTTTGATTTTTTCAATATATGTACCAAATCTAATTAATAAAAAATATCTAAATGTAGTCAAGTAAAAAATTGTCACCTAACTAATATTCAAACGTCTGTTTCTTTTAGTATTAATAATTGATATCAATTCCTACGTCACATTTCTATCCTAATTATATATATCAAATATAAGTAATTCTTAATTTAGTTATTTCTTATTTAGTTGTCTAAACAAAATCTTCATTGGTTGATAAACTAAAATTTTTTTTAATAACATACTTATATAAAAATATATATTTTTGGGTCCTTTTAAATTATGGGCCCTGTTCAACCGCACCACTTGCACACGTAAATAGACGGCCCTACCATGACACCACGTTGAGCTCAATCTTATTTGTCACCCAAATCTCCATCTCACATGCTTTCCACTGATAAACACCGCAAGCTGCTCATCCCTAACACTAGATAGACTCACAATATGTCTCCAAAGTAAGAGTGAAACGGTAGAAGGAGAAGGATCCAAGTCTCTCTCTTGTAAAATCAAAATAGATGAAGAAATCTTCTTTTTCATTTATGAGTGGATGTAATATTCTTTCTCTTTCTTTAGCAAAAAAGTAAGTATTTCCTTTCAAAGACACGCCCGGTGATAAAAATCTATCTCCCAATCACGAGTAACATCAATAACCTTCCATGAATTAGATTTATGATAGTAGATTTCACACTCAACAGTTTCAAGATAATCCAAAAACCGCAGGATTTTGTTGTTGTTATTTTTGTCATATCCGAGAGCATACCTATCTAACATGTGAAAAGCGTGTCTAGGTTTGATCCATCTGCTTTGTCCCAAATACGGGTTCCAAACCACGATCTTAGTCTTATCTTTGGTCAAGCATAAGAGTAAGTTGTTGCAGTGGAAAACTCTTGATATATGGACTTGTTCTGAATTGTTTAGGCTACTAAGTTACCTATTCCGTAATATATGGATCTCTTTGGAAACTGATGCTCATTAACCAAACTCTAAAACCAGTATTAGAGTTAACCTGTTTACCAGTTATCACATTATTGCTGGTTACCCATTAACCAGACTAGTGGTATATAGTCTTTGTAACTTAGACTTTGTAACAGATAACTCGAACAATAATAACAAACTTTCCCTTTTCATTTCTCTTTAATCTCAAGCTTTCGTATACACTTTCATGGTGATTTCGAGTTTTAATATGGTATCAGAGCACGAGATCTCTGTTTTATGCTGCTAGATTCGTGTTTTTCGTCTTCTTCCGCATCGATTGCTCGGTGAAATTTTAGCAATCGGTTCGTTTTTCGATTTCTTTGGTTGGTTCTTCTCATGCGATCTTGGGGAACCTTCATTTTCGGCTCTCTCTCCTTGATTCTTCGTTGTATCTTCAATTCAAGTTGCACCGATACTGGCGAATACAAGTTCTTCTCAAAATTCTGATTCGACTCCATAAATTTGAGCTTCACTTATGGATCCCAACTCAAATCCGCTTTATGTTCATAGTGCTGACCATGCCGGAATCACTCTTGTATCGAAGAAACTCGCCGGTTTAGGTAATTTCAATACCTGGAGATGTTCAATGTTAATGGCTTTAGGTGCTAGGAACAAGGCGGTGTTTGTTAATGGTTCATTTGCGGAATTAGAGATAAATCATCCAGATTATGGTTCTTGGAATCGTTGCAACAATATTGTTTGTACCTGGATTGTGAATTATGTGGATAAATCTATAGCGAAAAGCATCATGTATTTGGATAGTGCTCGTCAGATGTGGTTAGATATTCATGACCAGTTCAAACAAAGTGATGGTCCAAGAACAACTGAGATCAAACAGCAAATTTTCTCTGAGATACAAGGTTCTCAAAGTGTGAGTGATTACTACACTAAGTTGAAGCAGTTATGGGAAGAGTTAAAGAATCATGAACTTGCATATAGTTGTTGTTGTGGAAAGCAAGATTGTGTAAATTTGAAGAGGTTAGAAGTAAGAGATGAACAAGATAGAGTTTTGAAATTCTTGATGGGATTGAATGATTCTTTCACAGTTACCAGGGGACAAATTCTTATGATGGACCCTAAACCATATATCTCTAAGGTTTTCAATTTGATCTCCCAAGAAGAAAGACAAAGGTCAATGAAGCATGGATCTTCTGCAAGTTCAGTGGTTTTTCAAACTTCTCAGACTCATAATTCACCTGAAACTGTAGCAGCTTATGCTGGTAGATACAATAAGTAGAAGAACAGACCTATATGTTCTTACTGTGTTCTTGCAGGTCATACTGTGAATAGATGTTATACGCTCCATGGATATCCTCCAGGATACAAGCCTCCTACTACACAGTCTAAACCTACAAGTCAATCTCAACAGAATTTTTCATCTGGAAAACCTAGAGCAGTTCAGTCTTGGCCACAGAAGAAAGAGAATCTGACTAATATGGTGATTCAGGATGATGGTGTTATATCCATGCATGATCAGAGAGGTGCTCACTTGGGGAATGTCACAATTGATCAAATCCAACATCTTCTGAATGTTCTTGGTAAATCTTTAATTCCTCAGAATAGTATATCTCAAGTCTCTGGTAGCACCTTTTCATTGGTAGAAGGAACCATTTAACATATAAACCACAACCTCACCTCGTACCTCAAACACCAATTACTCCAGGTACCCCTAATATCATTGCTTCTGGTAGAATTCAGACTGACCTTACTTTTCTAAAACATGCATGGATAATAGATATTGGTGCTAGTTACCATATTTGTTCTGATATAGACTTGTTTACCCATACTCAACCGATTAGTGATACCTCTGTTACTTTCCCTGATGGAACTCACATCTTAGTAACCCTCTCAGGCTCTATTTCTCTTTTGGAACATCTTATTCTTCATTCTGTCCTATTTGTTCCACAATTCAAATTCAATTTAATGAGCATTTCTGCTCTTACAAGAAATAGTACTATCTCAGTGCTATTTTCCTCAACTTCTTATTATATTTTTCCTCATAATCCTTTCCTTCTTCAGGAGCATACTCCGGACTTAATGATTGGGAAGGGTAACCTTCAAAACAATTTGTATGTACTCCAACCTCAAATTTCATTTCTACTCTTTCGGATGTTCCTATTCTCCAAGTCTCCTCTGAAGTATGGCATCAAAGACTTGGAAATCCATCACCTCAAAAGATTCAAATTCTTTCAAATATTTTAGATTTCTCAATAAGGAAAACAAATTCTAGTGATTCATGTACTGTCTGTCCTTTAGCAAAACAAAAACGTCTTTCATTTACTTCTTCCAATAACATTTGTAAACATCCTTTTGATTTGATACAGTTAGATGTAGACTGATATTTTCAAACTCCTACTATAGAGGGTTATAGATATTTCTTAACTCTGGTTGATGATTATTCAAGGGTTACTTGGGTTTACCTTCTCAAGAATAAAAGTGATGTTCTTTCAGTCTTCCCTGATTTTTTACAACTCATAGAAACCCAATATAAAGTCATAGTTAAAGCCATTCAAACTGACAATGCCCCAGAGCTTTCTTTTACTTCTTTACTTCAATCAAAGGGCATTGTTCATTATTTTTCATGTGTCTATACACCACAACAAAATTCTGTGGTGGAAAGAAAACACCAACACATTCTTAATGTGGCTAGGTCTCTTTTGTTTCAATCTCATATCCCTTTATCTTACTGGGGGCATTATATTCTTACAGCCATTTATCTTATCAATAGAATACCCTCACCCATTCTTCAAAATAAATCTCCTTATGAAGTTCATACTTCTAAGACTCCCAGTTAAGGACAGACATAAGTTTTCTCCTAGAGCTATTTCTTGTGCTTTTATAGGATATCCTCCAGGATATAAAGGATACAAATTACTTGATCTTGAAACTAAGAAAGTTTTCATATCTCGTAATGTTGTCTTCCATGAATCTGTTTTCCCTTTCTCCAAAGAACCATCTCATAATGATTTCTTTCATCATGATTATCTTCCTAATCCTATACATGATGATATCTTTCCAGCTTCTTTTGATATTGACTTCGATTCTGAGATCATTCCTGATCTTAATCATCATAATGTTTCTGATGATCCTTCATCTGAGGTATCTCATAACCATGATTCATCTGTTGATCATGGTTCTCCTTCACATTCCTCAGCATCATCTATTCCTTCCATTCCTTCTATTCCTGAGGATAATGCTCCAGTTACATCAGGGGGTCTTGAACAAAATCCAAGAACCAAAAGACAGGTCAAAGCCCCAACTTATCTCAGTGAATATCACTGCTACCTTTTACAACAGGATACTGAATATCCTGCTCATCCTACCCACACCACCTCTTATTCCATTCAATCTTTCCTGACCTATGATCATCTTTCTCCTTCTCACATAAACTTTATTCTTTCTATTTCCACTCATACATTACCTAAAACTTTTCAAGAAGCTTTTAAATCTGTTCAATGGACTAGTGTTGCTAGAGTTGAGATGATAGAAGATACTGGAACTTGGTTAATTTGTGAACTTCCTCCAGGAAAACATCCCATTGGTTGTAAATGGGTATTCACCTTGAAGTTTTTACCTGATGGAAGTATTGAGAGGCATAAAGCTCGTTTGGTAGCAAAAGGATACACACAACTTGAAGGCTTGGATTATTTGGATACTTTTTCACCAGTTACTAAGATGGGGACACTGAGAATCATTCTTTGTTTGGCTGCTATTAAAAACTGGTCTATTACACAGATGGATATTAGCAATGCATTTTTGAATGGAAATCTTGTTGAAGAAATTTATATGGTAATTCCTCCTGGATATGCTGAATTGGATGGTAAAACATTGCCAAAGAACTCAGTGTGTAAATTGCATAAGTCTCTGTATGGCTTGAAACAAGCTTCTCGTCAATGGAATCAGAAGCTTACTACAGTTATCCTAGCTGAAGGTTTTGTTCAAGCTCCTAGAGATTATTCTCTCTTTGTGAAACATACTTTGTAGGTGTTATTGGCTGTCTTAGTATATGTGGATGATATCTTGGTTGTGGGGAGTGATGATGTGGCAGTAGATGAATTCAAATCCAAACTTAGCAGTGCTTTTAAGTTGACATATCTTGGTCCTGCTAAGTATTTCCTTGGTTTTGAAATTGCTAGAAGTAAGAAGGGTATTTCTATTAATCAAAGGAAATATGCACTGGAATTGATTGAAGATTCAGGATTACTTGGGTGTAAGCCTTTATCTACACCTATGGAACCTAATATGAAGATGTCTGCTACAGATGGAGAATTACTGAGTGATGCATCAATGTATAGAAAATTGGTGGGACGAATGTTGTATTTGACTCATACTAGACCAGATATAACATATGCGGTTCATAAGCAGAGTCAATAGATGTCTGCTCCTACTACAACTCATCTTCAGGCTGCAAATAGAGTGTTGAGATATTTGAAGAATGATCCAGGACAAGGTCTTTTCTATTCTGCAGATTCTGAGGTCAAACTTACAGCCTTTTCAGATGCAGACTGGGTTGCTTGCCCTGATTCTAGACGTTCAGTTACTGGTTATTGTATGTTTTTGGGAGATTCTCTTATTTCATGGAGATCAAAGAAACAACCAACTGTTTCTAGGAGTAGTTCTGAGGCTGAATACAGAGCAATGGCAGATGCAACCTGTGAATTGATTTGGTTACATTCTTTGCTTCAGGATCTACATCAAACACCTAAGACTCCTGCAACATTGTTCTGTGACAATCAATCTGCTTTGCACATAGCTTCAAATCCAGTGTTCCACGAGAGAACAAAACACATTGAGAATGATTGCCATATAGTACGAGAACGGCTACAAAGTGGATTCTTGAAGACTTTACATGTTAAATCAGAGGGCCAACTTGCTGGCATTTTCACTAAGGCTGTGCAACCTGGTTTGTTCAAGAATCTACTGGTCAAGATGGGCATTCATACTCTATTCCTTCCATCTTGAGGGGAGGGTATTAGAGTTAACTGATTTACCGGTTATTAGATTATTGCTGGTTACCCATTAACCAAACTAGTGGTATATAGTCTTTGTAACTTAGACTTTGTAACAGATAAATCGAACAATAATAACAAACTTTCCCTTTTCATTTCTCTTTAATCTCAAGCTTTCGTATACACTTTCATGGTGATTTCGAGTTCTAATAAATAGACAATGACGATTACCTGTCTCGACGCTTTACCTACGAGCTTATTTGCAAAACTCGTGTCTTTGGTTATAGCGTTCAAAAGTTTGCAAGTAAATCGAAATCTTCTCATAGATGTCAACGGAGTCCTAGACAGTATCATGTCTACCAAATCATGTGGAAGATCAGATATCGTCGTCATTATTATTATTTTTTTTGCTAGGTGGGTGATATATATAATAATGGGAAATTAGGCTTAACAACACAAAAAAAATATTATAATTCAAAATCTAACCATTTCCCTAATTCTAGTGGATATCCTTAAGCCACATAAGTTAGTTTTAGTTAGTTGATGAATTATTAATTTTTTGTTTGTTATTCTTGCAATTCATAAATGTTTTTTTTTTATTTGCAAAAAACTATTAGCATTTTCCAATATTAGGGTTCATGATTATCTATAACCGAAAGAACAAATAAATAATCAAAATAAACATGTCATGCATGCAAATCGAAGACTAGAAACAAAACCCAACGATGATTATCTAGTAGAAAAAAAAATGTGGATGATCGATCAAAAACATTCGCATTAAAAAAAAAAAAAACAAATACTAATGGGCTTGGGCTTTTTTCTTATTGGTTCTTTATTATTTAGTTTCAATATCTAATAAGCCCATATAATCTTACATCTAAACATCGTCGTCTTTCTCTTTCTCTCTCCTCTCTTCTGTTGCGCCACCGTGGTAGCTCGTTCCGGTTAAGGCGACGAGCACAGTCTCCTCGGTTTATCGTCTCGCCGGAAGTTCTTTCGGTAAGATATGTACTTTCTCTCTCTCTCTCTCTAATGAAAAAGGAGATTGTTGACTATCTGAATCGGTCATTGATTACGAAATAGACAAGGAAAGGAAAGTTAGGTTCTTGATAAGTTGTTTGTCGTAGCCGTATAGAGTATTCTTACATTTGTGGTTCGATTTTTCGAATATGAAATTTTTTTTGAAAAAATCACTTTTTAAAAAAAAGGTTGTTTTTTCTAACTTCTATTTTGGCACAGGGGAGATTTTTCAGCTGGTTAAGTAGTTTGAGTAACTACTGAAGTAACAATGGTTGTAGAAACTCTCGAGAATTCTTGCGAGGGTTCTAAGAGAAAACATGACAATGGTGGTGACCTCGATGAGTTTAGCAATGGAGACATAAATTCTGCATCTGCTGTTTCATCTGTAAGTTAAAAACCATGATGGGTTTCCTCTTTGATCCATTTTACAAGGTTTTTTTGGTGTTCATGGCCTATGCAGAAAAGAGCAAGGGTTTCAAGAGAAATGACGTTTCAAGATATTTACGATGCGGATACATTGCTAAATGAAGATGAGGAGGAGGATGATAGTGATTGGGAACCTTTGCAGGCTCCCATGGAGTATGTGAAATGGTGTTGTGTCAATTGCACTATGGCGAATCCTGGTGATATGGTTCATTGCTTTGTACGTCTTTTATCTACTTTATTCTTCTTGCTCAGCTACTACTAGTTGTGATCTCAAGTGGTATATGTTTGTGCATTGGCTATGCATCAGTAAAGTTGATTACTTGATGTAGATATGTGGTGAGCACAAGGAATCTGGCATCCTGAGGCATGGATATTTGTCATCTCCGTTTTTTAAAGATACTGGTCTCACTGAAGTCGAAGAGAAGCATGGAGGTAGGAATTACTTGTTTTGCTTCTTTTGAACGTGTCCTTCAAGAGTTGTTGCTATTTCTGTTCCATATTTCTGCTCACTTCGCTTTTCCCTTGATCTTAGGAAGCTCATCTGCAACCAGTTCAACAGCTGTTGGTTTCGACGAGAGAATGTTGCTACACTCAGAAGTATGATTCTGTTACTGTTATATTTTCCTGGGATATTTATTGACATCAATACGATTTATTGCCTCCAAAGCTTTTCTCCACACAAGTGTTTCCATTTTTACATGTGTTGATTGATGGAATCTTTAATAAGATTGAAGTGAAGGCACAGCCGCATCCCGAGAGACCTGATCGTCTTCGAGCTATAGCTGCCAGTCTTGCCACAGCTGGTATATCTATTTACTGTCACTAGCATATTAATTATTCTGTTTTGCCATATTAAGCTCTAGGGGGTAATGTTTGTATTTCATCACATTTGAAAATTCTGCAGGTGTTTTTCCTGGCAGATGCTTGCCTATTCATGCTAGGGAAATCACGAAACAAGAACTCCAGATGGTAAGCTGCTACTTAGTTGTCTTCGAGACATCTCTAACTGCAAGTAGTTTCTATATTGCATTACTTTTGCTACCAATTCGTTAAATGGTTTAAATTTGTCAATTCTTAGGTCCACACTTCAGAGCATGTTGACACTGTTGATACTACAAGCCAGTTTCTCTATAGGTTTGAATTTAAACCATTTTGTCTCCCCACCATCTGAAACCTTGTAGTGTTCAGCTTGCAAAACGTGCTTGTTTACTTGATTTGTTTGTCCTTCACCTAAGCTGTTCATCATTTATTTTCTATTGTCTGGCAGCTACTTCACCTCAGACACATATGCTAATGAGTATTCAGCACGTGCTGCTAGACTTGCAGCAGGTTTGTGTGCTGATCTAGCTACAGAAGTTTACTCTGGCCGTGTAAAAAATGGTTTCGCTTTGGTATGTCAAATTCACACATTTTAAAAACTTAAAGAAGCAACTAGACGTTTGCTTGAAATTGAGATTACATCATATCAGTTTTAAAAAATCATTTATTGAATCAGGTTAGACCTCCTGGTCATCATGCTGGCATTAGACATGCTATGGGGTTTTGCCTTCACAATAATGCAGCCGTTGCTGCATTAGTAGCACAAGCAGCAGGTGCAAAGAAGGTGCTGATTGTGGACTGGGTAATGTCTCTGATAACTCAATACTGGGTGGTTTTGTATAACTTCTTAATTTTCGTTCTCTGCGTTGGCGAATATGAATATCTTCTCCACTATTGCAGGATGTCCATCATGGAAATGGAACCCAAGAAATATTCGAACAAAACAAATCTGTAAGCTGCCTAACTCTACGCAACGTCTCCTCATTGATTCTTGGAGTGTTGGATACAGTAAACTATTATTCTGAATTGACCTTTTTTGCACTAATTATTGGGAACTATTTTATAGGTGTTGTACATTTCCTTGCACAGACATGAAGGTGGAAACTTCTATCCCGGTACTGGAGCTGCTGATGAGGTACCTATGCTTCTCTATTTTACATGGTCTCTTCCAGCATTCCTTGATAGATTTATTTACTTTCCCTATTTTTGAAATCACTTTGAATATTAATTATGTGGTGCAGGTTGGTACAAATGGTGGTGAAGGTTACTGTGTAAATGTTCCATGGAGCTGTGGTGGAGTTGGTGATAGAGACTATATATGTGCCTTTCGGCATGTAGTTCTTCCCATAGGTACAGAGTCGTGTTTGGCTTTCCTCTTCCGAGTTTGTTTCAACTCTTAGTCATAACAAATATTTGGTTTCCACAAACCAGGCTTTGGCTTAACCGATGTCTAATATGCTCTGGAAGTGAACCGATCTTTTGAATGTGCATTCGTTCTTTATTCATTCTAATTTCAACTGAAACCCTTCCCTTGCAGCTTCCGCATTTTCTCCTGATTTTGTCATCGTATCAGCAGGATTTGATGCGGCTAGAGGAGACCCATTAGGCTGCTGTGATGTAAGCTTTAAATTATAGAGCTGTAATTGACAACTTCTGGAATCAGTATTGTCGTGTGCAATCTATTGCCAATGCAATATTGGTTTTAACAGATCAAGTTTATTTTTTACTTTCAGGTAACTCCAGCTGGTTATTCTCGAATGACACAGATGCTGAGTGATCTATGCGGCGGGAAAATGCTAGTTATTCTCGAGGGCGGGTACGTGTTTTTGCAGTTTTTGAACAGTCTCCTTTTCAAAGGACAGCTTCTAAAGCTTCTTTTGTCATTAATTTGCAGCTACAATCTTCGCTCCATATCTTCTTCTGCAACAGCAGTGATCAAGGTTAATCTCTTTTTCAAACTCTATATCGTTCAAAATATGCATATGTTTATGGAGACAGAACGTTTATTTATGATCTCGCTTAACCTATAAAGGTGCTTCTGGGTGAAAATCCGGAGAACGACTTGCCTATTGCCACCACGCCTTCAAGTGCTGGCTTGCGAACTATTTTTGATGTACTGAATATTCAAATGACGTATTGGCCATCACTTGCTACCGCCTACTCCAAATTACTCTCAGAATGGGAAACACATTTGAACGAAAACGATAACAAAAGTGAGTGACACTTTCCCCCCAAAAAAAACGCAGGATCCTTCTTCATTACACTTTCTTCTAATACAATCTCACTGGTTTTACAGAATGTTCAGTGAAAAAGAAGTTTGTTCGGGTTCCCACTTGGTTGAAATGGGGACGAAAGAAGCTTCTGTACAAGTTTCTATCTGCTCGTATGAATTCAAGATCTAAAAGATGTTAGAACATCTTCCTAATCCCTCTTAGCAATTGTATTTTAACTCAAATATGTTTTGAAACCACGAGCATACTATTTTAGTTGCAGGTCACTAATCCAATTTTCTTGATTTTGTTCTTTGTTTCTTAGCATTAACTGTCACAGCCAAAAAAATTGTGTTTAATCTGAAGCTTTCTCATAAGAGATCAATGGGCAAGGAAACCTTTACATACAAAAACGATGAAATGATGTATTTGCCCTCATCCCAAACAAAGACAACAACTTCTACTAAGTCTACTAATCCACAAGAACTGACAGCGCAAATTTACAAATTCGAAACCGAAAAACAAGTGGAGCAAAGTGAATTGCAAGGCGTTTTCAGAGGAACTGCTTGAGCCAGTGGCAGTCTGCAGCATCTTTCTCTAGCTCTTCTTTCATCTCACGTAGGCGATGAAGTGAATCTTTAAGCTCCATTTTATCAAGTGGCATCTCTGCAAACGCTTTCAGAAACTTGTGGGCTCGCGCTGCTCCTCTCGAAACTTCCTCTGGATCATCTTCTCTGCTCTTTCTCTTCCCACTTTCCTGCAACACAACACAAGAATTTCATCTTTGTAAGTTACACAACAAACCATCATAAACTGACGAATGGATCAAAGATTCCATCATCAACCAAAACGAAAGGGTAAAACGAATCCGGACCTCATTGTTGGTTATCATGGAAGACGGAGAGAAGTCTTCCAGTTCCGCAGCTTTCTCTCTTGCGAGTGCCACTACGCTTTCAGGAAAGTTGGCGAATTCAGCTACATGAATCCCAAAGCTCTGGTCACAGGCCCCTGGTTCAACCTAACCACAACAAATCAAACAAGCATTTTACCTTTTTACTAAAGCTGAAACAGAAGAATTCAACCAGCGGTTGCAAAAAAGTTTATTAAACCAACCTTGTAAAGCATGGTGAGTTTGCGGCTTTCAGTGTCTATGTGAGCGCTGACATGGAAGTTTGCCACACCAACAGTGTTACCAGCAACCTCAGAGTTTGCTTGAGCCAAGGCTGTAAGTTCATGGAAGTGAGTAGCAAACAGAGTTGGTGCTTTCTTCACTTGAACCAGATGCTCACATATAGCCCAAGCTAAACCTGAATAGTCAACAAGATAATGTTAACAACATAATACAGCAAATTAACTCCACTGTCCAGATAAGAGAAGAGAAATTGCAGGTAAACTAACCAAAACCATCGTAAGTTGATGTTCCACGGCCCAGTTCATCGATAATTATCAGTGATCTATCGGTAGCTCCTTTCAGTATTGATGCGGTTTCAAGCATTTCTTGCATAAAAGTAGACACTCCGCGCAGCTATAAAACACCAAAGAAAAAAAAGGCTTGGAATAAGAGTCTTCAGATATCAGCAGTTTAGTTCATCAAGATGTGGGTTAAACTTTTAACTCACTTGGCAATCGCCTGCTCCTACACGGGCAAAGATGCAGTCTCTGATGGTAATTGAAGCTTTATCACATGGAACAAATGAACCAACTTGAGCCATCAATACAATCACACCAACCTGGAATTTTCAGTGGAAGGAAACCGATTTTAATCATATTCCTGTGAATCAAAACCAAAATATAAGAAATCCATCATACCTGGCGAATGAAAGTGGACTTCCCTCCCATGTTAGGCCCCGTTATTATTTGAAACCAACTCTTCCCTCTCATCTGATCATCAGAACAGTAAAGGGCAAACAATGAGATTGCATCAAGTCAAAAAGGGACAAAGAAAAACAAAATTTTAGCATTACGACACTTACAAGTCTGCAATCATTTGGTATAAAATTCACCCAATCTTGAGCTTCTACACATGGATGTCTGCTTCCTTCTAATACAATGTCTCCAACATCCTGCAATTTATAAAACATGCTCTCAGCCTTATGTCATAAAATTACAAAACAAAAAAAAAACTGATAATTTGGATCGAAACAATCAACTGAAGATTGTACTAACCGAAGCCGTGACTTCTGGCCTACAGTATGGAGTAGGGCAACTGGCAGCCAAATCAGCAAAGCTTAGCAAAACATCCATTTCAGAGAGCAACCCTGCCAACTCCTCGAACACCTAAACATCCAATATGTACATATAGATTCCATACAAATTTTAGTAATTTTACTATGATTTACAATAAGCAATTTTGAAACAATCCGATACTTAATACAAATAACTAAGCATACCTCGGAGAAGCTGGCAACAGTCTGAACTACACGATCAACGAGCTCCTTTTGACAGCTCCTGTAATCGTCCACAACACTTTGATACTGGTCCCCAAGTTTCTTAAGCTTTGTGTTCGTGAACTTCACTCCGTCTTTACGAGTCTCAAGCACCACAAACTGTGTCGTCAGCTTCTTCCTGATCTTTGGCTCTTCCTTCTTTGTGATCCTGAATACATGTCCAAATTGCGCTGTTTTGTCAAGTTTTAAAGCCTTGTCAACCTGGAGATCGAGTTCCATAGCCGTCTTTTTGTGCAATTCGTGAATCTGTTGCTCCAGCAATTCTTTCTGATCTTTCAGAGATGATAATGTGGTGTCATAGCTTGAAGATATCATGTATTCTCCATTTTCTAGCTGGTCAAGATCTACAGAGTACTCTACCAGCTCAATGAACTTGCCAAGATGATCTTCGTCTGTTAAAGCCTCAAGCTTTTTCAAGTACTTCTTGCTAATGAGTGATGAGAATTCTCCAGTGTACTGTTGCAGAGCTGTTTTGATGAAGGGAAGCCTTATAGTTGACTGCACAGAGAAGATTAAATACATTCACGACCATGAAAGAGCGATTTTGAACATTCAGATAATCAGATTAAAGAAAATAATTCATAGAAACATAGAATACATTTACGACAATGAAAGTGCAAGTTAAACATCCAGACATGCGGAAGTTACCTGATAGAGTTTGATAATGTGCTGTAACCCACCTTTTCTTCTCTCGAGACTCCGCACAAGCCTCTCAAGATCTGAGATTCGCTTCAGATGCTGTCTAAGATCTTGCCTTAACCCAGCTTCATCAACAAAACACTGAACTATATCTAATCTCGTCTTAATCTCATTCAAATCCACGAGAGGTTGCTTCAGCCACATATGAAGCAGTCTCTTACCCATCCCTGCAGTGCATGTTCTGTTCATGAGACCAAACAAACTGAAATTCTTATTAGCATCAGTTTTGCTCTCCATCACATTCAACGCCCTCATAGCTGCAGAGTCAAGTCTCATGAATCCACCGATATCATATCTATGGATTGTGAAGTTCCCATAGTTACCCTCATCCGAGAGAAGTTCAGAAAACGAGAGCAATGCACCTAAAGCAGGAGTCGCAAGGTCAAACCCGGATATCAAATCTTTAACAGGTTCAATATTTCCCTTCACTAGTCTCTTTAAATCTGAGTCTAAATCTCGTCCTTTGAACTCGTGTCTCTTCCTCTCCGTTATCATAACTGCACACCTCTCCAGAGAATCATACAGACTTTTGCATTCATTGGACTTACCGGATTCGGCTGGAAAAATGCATTCTTTTGCGCCTATAGCAATCAGAGAAGACTCTAGATTGGTAAAACGGCTATCATCAAGAAATTCAGCTAGTCCGAGAACCCGCCTAGTGAGATCAACATAGGCCATTCCGATAACGCATCGACTCTCCTGAAAATTCGGAAATAAGGAGACAACAACCGGCGTGTCCTGCATTTCATTGTTTGCAAACAAAACATCTTCAAAGCTTCCAATGTTTCCAGGAGAACCTGTTTTCACAAGTCTCCAATTCGATCCGCTTCCCTCGTAAAGCTCTACGGTATGATCATTTCGCTCCAGGAGAAGATCTCGAGCAATCGTTTCAAACATGTTCTTACTGATGCTTACGCTTTCAAGCGCATTTGATCCAGTCCCGAGCTGGCGTAAAGCAGTAGTTGTATGATAATAAGTCTTTGCAATGAAAACTGAATTTTCTCCATGTGCTGTATAATAGTCCTGCCCATAAATCAATCACAAAAGATGATTCTTCAATACAGATGTCTAGACATATGAGAAGTACCAAAAATTACAAATTCAGAACTCACCTTGCGATCAAAGAATCTAACAGCTCTCGAGTCCTGAAGCAAAGAACAATCAAAACCCACATAAGCATAAGGCACCGAAATCGTTAATTACGACACCATTTTTTTCCTAATGACCAAAATGCCTACACTTGCTCAAAACCCTAATTTTAAAGGCATCTCATTTCCGAATTGAATCGGCCTAAATTACTGCAATTAGGAGCTTTATACAATCCTAATTTTTCCCAGAAATAGAAAGGAAAAAAAAAAAAGACGTACATTTGGTAGGGTTTTGAAGAACGAGAGAAACCCTTGAGCCTGCTTAGCATCTACCAAAGATTAAAATTACAAAAACACGACAATTATCAGACCTTTAGCAAAACCCAAAAAATCGAATACGAGAAAGGGGAAAAAAAAACTAGGGTTTTACAATACCCAATTTCAGCTCCGGAAGCTTGTTCTGCTCATCGAAATTACCCTCCATTTGAAGTTAGAGAAAGCGACAACCCCTTCGGCTATGTTCTGCGAATGTTCCTTTTTCTGGGTTTTCTTAATCAACTGAAATACAAAGCGACCGGGAAATTTTCGAGGCAGATTATGGTGTCGAATTTGGCGGGAAAAGGGCTTGGCGGCAACTTGTTTCCTTACCGGCGGCGAGTGGTTCGACGGTCTGTATCTGTTTAGATAGATATTTAGTCCATAAATTATATGAAGGCCCATTAAAGCCCATATATGGCCTTACTAGGCTACCAACATCTGTCTACAATTATTATTAATACTCAAGATTTCATATCTTTTGTAGAATCATGTGGCTTTAAGGACAAAACTATTTGGATAATGAAATGTAAACGTCGAGATATTATTAACACATGATTATATAGATAACTTTTGTTTTTTTTTCTGTGATGTATATATGTAGATAATTTAATTATTTTTGGAGAATTTTGGACAAAGGGAAGTGGAAGAATTTGTACTAGAAAGCACTACATTTAAATTGGTTCTATGATGGATAGCCTTTTATGAGCCACAAAAGTCATATGAACTTATCTTTATGTCATTTATTATGGTTCCAAATAGTCTGGTATATTCCCCTTTTTTTAATTTCTTTTACATGTTTTTGTTGATTCCCTATTTATATCTTTAGTTGCATTTTTTATTTTTAAAAGATGCTTAATGATAGGATCATATTAGATTTTCATGAATGTCATTTTTCTTTTGCAAATACAGTTTTTTTTTTTTGAAACTTCAAATACAGTTTTCTTAGATAAGTTTAAGTTTGTACCTGTTAATTTTCTCTTTTCTTAATTTTATCACTAAATTTTGAACAGAAAAAGACGTACTACATGTACATCTAACATTTTATGATTGTAAGAATTTTCTTAGAATGTCATTTTGCAAGAATTTAAATAATTATAACCCTATGCTGATATTTTTAGTATTACTTTTCTGTCGCATCTTATATTTCACATGGTTAACTTTAAAGTCGAGAATTGTAATCAGGAATTAAAATGAAATATTATGTTATTTATTATTTAAGTTTTGGAAAATGTTATTGACCGAAGATATTGACCAAAGATATTATTATCACATCATAGAGTTTAAAGGGTCCCCAATTTCTTGTCATGATGATACATATAAAAACTTTATAGAGTACAGCCAACCTAACCAACCCATGATGATATAAACACAAACTTATCTCTCTTACACAGACACACTCGTTTCCCTTATATATATATATATATATATATATCTTTTTTTATTCGTTTCCGTATACATTCATTTATGGTGTGTTGTGCAATCATAATTGACAACAGTCTTATTTTAAACAATATATATCTTGTGATTTGTGTTAATATAGCCACCACATGTAGTCACCACATAAATTGAAATCCATATATTACCTTTAAAAACATTTAAATTTGGCACAAATTTATTCTTCTTGTCTTTTCCCACTTCGACATTGGGTTTGATAGGTAAACAATCTTTATATTATATAGTTCCAGCTTATAGTTTTGCATTATGCTTACAGTTTTGCACTATGCGTTACACTTAGCTTTTTGTACTATGCTTACAGTTTTGCACTACGCTTACAACTTACTGCTCCAGCTTATAGTTTACCACTCCAGCTTACTGTTGTTTACCAATCTGACCCATTGTATAGCATCAAACTATTAAGAACACTAATTAAACTCTAATAAGAATACGTTTAATAATTATCAACCCTATCATCCAAAAGTAAATCATGTTCGAGTATCAGTCTGTGAAATAATTTGTGTTTTTGGGAAAGAATCTGGTTTTAGTTTTTTTTTAAAGATCTTTCTATATGTCGACAAAAAAAAAAGATCTTTCTATACCTAAAAAAGAAGAAGAGAATTTTAATTATAAGCTTCGTGCGATGTATAGAGCAATATATACAGTGGCGGAGGCAGGGAGGGTGGTCAATTGACCCAAATGAATTTTTTTATAAACAATATAATTTATGTTAAGAATTTTAAATTGATCCTAACCCAAAACAAATATTGACCCTTATTAAATTTTAGTTAAACTATAGCCCAATAAAAATATAAATATTTTAAAATGTTAAGCCAATAAAATTCATTTAAACAATCTTAAAACTAAAATAAGCCTACTAAAAATATTAAACCTAGATTTTTAGTCGTAAGCACAACCGTATTAATAATATATTTTTAAGTGATCGTTTAGTTAATTTTATTGAAAAACAGGTGTTTGACATCGTTACAGCTGAAACAGTGATAAAACGATTTTAAGATATGAGTGAGCGTATAATACATTTTTAAAATGTATATGTATAATGATAGTTTTTATTTTTTCTTAGTTAAGTTTTTATACAATTTTTATATCAAAATTTTACCATGATCCCGATAAATTGTTTTGTGGCTCTGTTATATTTCTTGGAGTGAATAAAATCGCAATCCAATTTGAATTATATGAGTCTCTAGCTTCTCTTTTCTCGCCAACATCTCTAACTTTATTAAACGTTTCCATTGCTGGAAAAAAAATTGATTATTCATCTGATCTAAATCAAACTTTATATTCACTGGTGGTACCGGATTTGGCATCTTCTACCCATACCCGACTTAAGATTAAACCGACATAAATACCCCTATGGAGGTAGGAAGATGAGCCTAAATCAACCAAGGAAGCCCATCACGGAGATTAGAGGCTGAATCCACGTCCAAGCACCGACCTCAGAATATTTAGAGAAGAAGTTGAGAATATATGATAATATTGAATAAATCTTCCTAGTTAGGATACTTTCCATGCATTTCTAGGGTTTATTCGACTGAGATCATTTAGTATAAATATGTAACTCATTTCCCGGGAAAGGGATCTGAAACTCTCTATTGAGCAATATAATTTATTGGAAACATTCTTCATTTCTTAAGCTTTTCATATTGTTTTGCCCTAAAATCTTAAACTCCACTTGCTTGAACGGAATCGAGGTCGTATTTACGAACCCGTTATTTTCATTCACCATGTCAAGACATGACATCTAATGATAACTCGCCCATATGATAGAAAAGGATTGATTAAACAACCATTGAAAATCATGATGACGTTTATAATCATGGGAGAAATGAATAGAGAGAAAGGTGACATCAGATCCATCCGACGAGAGGAGAAACGAACACAGCTGGCAGAAGAGCACTTAACCACCATGTTCGATGAAAGGGACACGGTGAACCTAAGTCGCCTTCACAATGACCCCCTAGTTATCAAGATCATGGTGGACGATTGGGAAGTCAACCGGACGTTGGTTGACACATGAAGCACGGTGAACCTCATTTACCAAAGTACTCTCCGTGAAATGGAGGTATATAGAAACAAGCTTCAGTGGGATCCTCAGCCCCTAACCGGATTTGCCAACCAGACAATTACAATAGTTGAAGATATTAAGCTCCCAGTTTGCGTATCGAACGTTACGCGACTGATCGAATTCGTAGTGATCGACACCGCCTCAGAACACCTTGTCTCTACATCATAAAAGTCGTGTTGTCGCCTTATCACCAATGCTTAAAATTACCTACCGACGAGGGACGTATATTGTGACACCCTGGTTTCAGGGCATATGAGGTATAGGCGGTATATGCGGAGAGGCTTACAAAAATTGATTTGGCTACCTATATCACCAAAGTGTACTTATCTTTTTGGTCACATGTATTGAGAGAACTCCATAGTTAAGCGTATTTGAGCTGGAGTAGTCTCATGATGGGTAACCTATTGGGAAGTCATTTCTAGTATTATGTGAGTGAGGACAAAACACGAGGAGAGATCACGTGGTGATTTGCAGGGTTAGTAAACAAGACTTCCGAGCCTTTCGGACTAACGCACTGAATGTCGGACATGGTGAGCCCACTGGCCTGAGAGTAGACGAGGGCCTATAGAAGGGGCGATCGGGGCGTTATAAGTGGTATCAGAGCGAACCCTGATAATTGTGTGGGTCAGACTAGCGAGGGTCACGATCTTGGTATATGCAACGAGGACGTTGTAATCTATTAGTGGGGATGATTGTGGCACCCCGGTTTCAGGGCATATGAGGTATATGCGGTATATGCGGAGAGGCTTAAAAGAATTGATTTGGTTACCTATATCACCAAAGTGCACTTATTGTTTGGTCACAGGTCTTGAGAGAACTTCAGAGTTAAGCGTGCTTGAGCTGGAGTAGTTCATGATGGGTGACCTTCTGGGAAGTCATTTCCTGTATTGTGTGAGTGAGGACAAAACACAAGGAGAGATCGTGTGGTGATTTGCAGGGTTAGTAAACAAGAGTTCCGAGCCTCCCGGACTAACGCAACGACCATCAAACATGGTGGGCCCACGGATCTGAGAGTGGACGGGGGCCCATGGGAGGGGCAGTCGGGGCATTATCTATATAATTCGGAGTAGTCAGATCGTAGCAAGGAATTGTTTCCTTGTATAAAGAAAATAGAGGAGCCAAGCGGCATTGGCTCTTCGGATCAAGCGGAAGAGATCTACAAGAAACCACCTAAGGAGGCAAAAAAGGTGCTAACCGGAAAAACAGTCACACAGGTTATAGTCGACCTCGAGAAACTAGATCGGTGTGTAGGAATAAAAACCGACCTAAACGATCTAATCCGGGACTAGCTGGTAAACTTTCTCCGACAAAATGTCTCGACCTTTGCTTGATCTGTGGAAGATATGAAAGGAATAGATCCCAAGATATTTTGCCACAAGCTCAACGTTGACCAGTCCTACTGACCAATCAAGCAAAAGAGAAGGAAATTAGGTCCGGAACGATCCAGGGCAGTGAGCGACGATGTGGAAAGATTGCTCGGAGCAGGATCAATAACTGAGGTAAAATATCCCGACTGCCTTGCCAATCCGGTAGTGGTAAAGAAGAAGAAAGGAAAATAGAGAGTTTGCGTCGATTTTACCGATATAAACAAGACCTGTCCAAAGAATAACTTCCCTCTACCCCATATCGATAGATTGGTCGAGGCTACCGCCAGGAACAAACTATTATCATTTATGGACGCCTTTTCCGGGTATAATCAGATAATGATGCACCCAGACGATAGGGAGAAAACGACTTTCATCATAGAGAGAGGTACCTATTGATACAAAGTCCTGCCGTTTTGCCTCAAGAACGCCGGCACAACCTATCAATGCCTAGTCAACCAGATGTTTACCGACCAATTCGGTCAATCCATGAAGGTCTACATCGATGACATGCTCGTAAAATTAGCAAATGCCGAATATTATATCGGACATCTAAGCAAATATTTTGATACTTTCAACCTTTACGGCATGAAGCTAAACCGGGCAAAGTACACATTTGCGGTCACATCGAGAGAGTTCCTCGGATATTTGGTAATATAGCGCGGCATCGAAGCAAATCCAAAGCAAATCTCTGCAGTCCTGAATTTACGGTCACCCCAAACTCGGAAGGAAGTTCCAAACTTAACCGGTCGAATTGCGGCTCTCAAACGCTTCATATCAAAATCGACGGACAGAAGTTTGCCCTTTTATCAATTGCTCCGAGCCAACAAGACGTTCGAGTGGAATGGAGACTGCAAACAAGACTTCTCTGATCTAAAAAAGTACCTTACCACGCTACCCATTATGGCGAAACCAGAAGATGGCGAAATACTGTATCTCTACATCGTAGTATCCACCTCAACAGTTAGTGGAGTCTTAGTAAAAGAAGATCGCAGAGAACAAAGAACAATTTTCTACGTAAGCAAAGCCTTAAGTAGTGCAGAAATAAGGTATACCACGATGGAGAAGCTAGCGCTAGCCCTATTGATCTCAACGAGAAAGTTTTGCCATTACTTCTAATCGCACATTATCGAGGTATTGATCAATCACCTGCTTAGAGCCATACTACACAATCCCATCCAGTCCAGATGACTAATCAAATGGGCGATCGACCTGAGTGAGTAAGATATAATTTACAAGGGATGCCCAACCGCTAAGTCTTACGTCTTGGCCAATTTTGTAGCCGAACTTCGTGAAGGGGACAACACAAAATCACCAGAGAAGAAGGATTATGGACCTTGTAAGTCGACATCTCCTCCACACAAGGATCCGGAGTAGGGGTATGACTAGAGTCCCCGATGGGTGAAATCATTGAATAATCATTTCGGTTGAACTTCGAAGCGTCCTAAAACTCGGCAGATGGTGAAGCCTTAATCGCCGGCCTCCGGCATGCCGAGGTCATAGGGGCAGCGCCTAAAAGCAATGACTCTCAGTTGGTAGCCAGTCAATTCAACATGGAGTATAAAACCAAGGATGTTAAAATGAACGCCTACCTCCAAGCAGTCAAAGAACTTGTGGCCTACATCAAGCACAAGAAAATCCCATAAAACGAAAACTCAGCGGTAGACGCCCTTGCAACATTGGCCGCCAAGTCGGATATCAGGCGAGTTATCCCGATAGGTTGTATACCGAGCTCAAGCATCGATCCGATTTTGACACAACCAGTGATCATGATGGTCGACGATTCAAAACCTTTCGAAGATGCCTCGGCCGAAGTCGAGGAAGTACCAGAAAAAGACTAGACAGAAGACATTATCGTATACATAAAAGAGGGCGAATGCGGAGATAATAAATGGAAGGCTCGACGACTACGAGCTCGATGCTCTCATTACACCACCTTTAAGGATTAATTATATCGGTGGAGTGCGTCAAGAGTAATGATGCGGTGCATCTTTGGAGATGGAATCTACAAAGTATGTGCCAACACCCACGACAGTGACGGAGGTAACCACTCGGGAGGTCAATCTTTAGCACTCAAGTTGAGGAAGCTTGGGTTCTTCTGGCCATTCATGATGGCATATTGTCAAGAGTTTGCAGACAAATCTGAAGCATGTCAATGCCACGCCCCGATGAAGCTGGCCCCAACACAAGAATATTTGGCCGCTACCATTGCCAATCCATTCATGCGGTGGGCAATGGATGTTATGGGACTGCTTCATGGATCAAAAGGAAAAAAACATATTTTGGTAAGGACCGACTACTTTACAAAATGGGTCGAAGCCGAGGCTTTCACAATCATTAAAGGAACGGATGGACAAAAATTTATTTGGATAAACATCATATGTCGACATGGGATACCCTTTGAGGTCGTAACGGATAATGGCCCAAATCTGGTGGGTAACGTGTTCGACAAATTCTGCCAGAAATGAGGGATAGGACTAAGCACCACAACTCAATACTTCCCACTAGGAAACGAACATGCTGAGTCTACGAACAAAACTCTCATAGGCGGCATGAAGGGAGTCTGGACCGATCAGTTAGATGGAGTCATTTGGTCACACCAAAATACACCTCGACGTTCTACAAGGTAAACGCCTTTCTTACTGTCTCACGAAGTGGAGGCCATGACACCCGCCGAAATAAACGTAGGAAGTTTACGCCATGTTCTTATAACTCGAAACCAAGATGTCAACGGCGAAAAATTGGTGGAACGACTATATGAGCTGGAAGAAAGTCGAGACCAGACTTTGTCACGAATACAAAATTACCAGTAGTTAGCTGCCAAGTACTACAACAAGAGGGTTCACAATTGATTCTTCAAAGTAGGCGACCTCGTGTTACGGAAAACTTACTCCACCAATAAGGAGGACGACGCTGGGAAACTAGGAGCAAAGTGGGAAGGATCCTGTCAAGTGCCAAAAATTGTTAAACCATGTGTTTACGAGGTGCTCAAAATGAATGGCAAAAAGGTAAATAATTTTTGGAACGCATGGAACTTAAAGCGGTACTACTACTAGCTCGGCTATCTGCCAAAAAAAATAAACTCGCTATCTATGCCTCTTCCATTCTTGTATTTGAACTATGAGCGACATGATCTTTCTCTCAAAAAGAGGGTACATAGGTAGCCCCTCATAAGGGCACAGTTGCGACTTTAATAAAAATACAAAGTTAATTTTATATTTTTATTATATTCAGCCATTATACATAAAATCCAAAACTGGACTACGAGAATTGTAAAAACAAGCATTCCCTAAGTAAAAACTTCCAAAATAATATCGGCGCGACCAGATCGTCCATATTGTCAACAAATGTGAAAGCTTCTTACATCGGTACCCTGGCCAGGTACCTGATCCCCCTACGTACTTCCCATAAGTATTGTGGCATAAAACCCACACAAATAAAGCCGGCCTCAGTTCCGCACAAATTGTATGATCATTAAAGTAACTATACGCTAACTCAGATTGCATACTTTTCAATGACTTAGATAAAAGACGAGTGCTTAATAAAAGTAGCAAATGTAACTTAATAACTTAGATAACAAATTGTAACTAAAGAAGCGAATGCTTAATAAAAATGCTGGTTTATTAATAAAAGTTAAAGTACTCGGATTACATAGAGGAAATCCCAAAGGAAACTTTAAAGAAACATATTCTTAACCTAGAAAACAAGAATTGCGAACAAGTTACCCTAGCAGCAGCAACAACAACAATTGCTTTCAAACGAGCCATCAAAGAGGCAATCGCTGCAACAACATCAGAAGAATTGAAGAAGCCCTAAGAGATATATCTCGTCGGAGCTACTTTTGCTTCCTCGTTGGCTCTGTTACTCTGAGCTTCATCCAAACAGTTCCTCGATGGTCTGAGGTTATAACAAAGAAAGTGAGCTCGGCGGGTTCACCTTGAACTCTTCCTTTTGCTCCATGTTTCTATCCCTAACCTCGGCATATTTGGAGCGTAGTTTGTTAGAAATATTGACCCCGAGTTTATCTTGCTCGTCGAGGCAGGCAAGAGAACTGATGGCCTTGCACATTTGGGTGATGAAGTAATCACGACGATCTCGTCGACCGATCCAGAGCTCCAACTTGTCTGTACGATCAGCCAAGAAGTTTATGTGCTTGTGCATAGCCTTCTCTGACGGCTTGGCCGAATCCTTCCACGATTCGCACAAAGACCAAAGTCTCTCCTGCTCTTTGCCAACCATGACTAGATTCCCTTTTAGCAACGCGACGTTAACACATTCCACCTCGAGACGCGACATCATTTCGGAAAGAGCTTTGCTTACCCAAACGACTTCTGCTGTCCAACCTTTCAAAATAGCTCGAACCTCTAGGTCAGAATTTAACTTGGAGGACATCGCATTTCCAACCACGGTCTCGTACGAGCAAACGAAATGGTTGACCGAGTTTATCAACTATAACAAGAACTAGAAAAAGTAAGAACCAATGATAAGAGCTAAGAAAAATAAGTAAAGAGTTATCAAACCTTGACGGCATTAAGGGCAACTGCTTTATACTGCGACAATAGCACCATATCCTCAGGATCGGGAGCATCTTCCGAGACCTTGGAGATCGTCTTAATCAATGTAGGATAGGTCGAAGGATCCGACATCGAGAAGGGTACCGCTGGAGGATCAGATGATTCGGCTATCTGATTAGCTAGAACTTAGACGAGATTAATCTCAGACTTTGTCTTCCTACACAACCGATGGCCCTTGTTCTCCATGCTATGATCTAAAGAAAAGATTTTTCTTGAAACGAAAAAGTAAGATTAAGATTTTCTGTGAGGGATATGATGTGGAACGAAGAAGAACTATACTACTATATTTTTTAACCCGATTAGGAAAGAGAAAAAAGAAACTGGAGCGTCTCTTTTGCGATTCGCCGAAAACGGCGGTCGTGGGTACCACGTGTGTTGCCAGTGCATTTATTTAATTGGAGTTAATCATATTAACTCCTCGATTTAAATGAGCATAGCAGTTTCGCATTAACAACCATCGTGTCCATTCATTGCCTTTCATACTGAATGATCGGAAGCGTGCCCATGTGAAGTAATCGAATGGACGTGTCTATTCTACCTTAAGTCAAATCAAATTCTTTGACACGCTCTGTCCGATCTCCGACGTCATGGTAGATGGCCAAACTCGGGGGGGGGGGGGGGGGGGACTTATTGGTGGTACCGGGTTTGGCACCCTCTTGCCAGACCCGACTTATGATTAAACCTACCCGAATACCCATCTGGAGGTAGGAAGATGTGTATAAATCAACCAAGGAAGTCCATCACAGAGATTAGAGGCCGAATCCACGTCCAAGCACCGACCTCAGAATACTTGGAGAACAAGTTGAGAATATATGAGAATATTGTATAAATCTTCCTAGGTAGAATACTTTCCATGCATTTTTAGGGTTTATTCGATTGAGATCATTTAGTATAAATATGTAACTCATTTTTCCGGAAAAGGGATCTGAAACTCTCTTGAACAATATAATTCATTGGAAACATTCTTCATTTCTTAAGCATGTCATATTGTTTTTCCTTCAAATCTTAAACACCACTTGTTTGAAGGGAATCGATGTCGTATTTACGAACTCGGTACTTTCATTCACCATGTCAAGACATGACATCTAATGATCACTCGCCCATATACTTAACACATGGATAAATATGTAAGTATATATGTAAACAGCCTGTTACATCATTAACCAAAGTTAGAGGTGAGGCATGTAACAAAAATAAAGTAAAAACACATTGGATACTAGTTATTTGAGTGTGGTCGAAGCCATTTATAAAGGTTTGAGATGATTTAAATAAAAGGGTATCATGACGTTACATCGTCAGGAGGAAAAGACCATCAATTTCTAAGTAAACCCGTAAAACTGAAGACTAAAATGTAGACTAACTAAAATCTACGATTGTGATTAGAAAAAAGTAAAGCTAATCATCATTTGTAATTAATTCATATATATTGATTACGAAAAGATAAGTGTAAAAAAATCTTAGGTACCACTCAAAAAACGTTTTATGAAACACCTCGTTTAAGTTAACCAGTCATATCATTTCAATTAAAATTATATATCATAGGGGAAATCTCTAAATAGTTTCATTAATTTTATATCATACGTCAACTAATATATGTTTTGCAAATTTTAAGTCCAACTAAATATCACAATTTAGACTTACACTATTATCTATTTTTAACTTTAATGATATATTAACAAGTTTTTTATGAATTTGTTTTCAAAATCGAGTTATATGTTATAATATTCAGTATATACAAGATATGAGAAAGACTATTACAAGTAAAAAAGTGGACAAAACTATTAGATTACTAGAGATCATTGATATGAACAATTAGTCGTTTTTTGTAAATACGAAGTTTGTCTTTTTTGGTTGAAATAAGTTTGAATTTCTATTAGTCGAAATAAAGTGGTCGAGATGTTTAAGTAATAAATGGGTTCAAGTTTTTTTTTTTTGATTGAAACTTTTCAATAGACTAATTTTTTTGTGTTTTTTGTTTTTTTTTACAATGAAATACTGGGTCTAACCAACAATCCCAAAATTGAACATGTTTAAATCTCCTAATACAAATGAACAATTGGGCCTGGCCCGTTTTGATCAAAGAGACAAAAACCCTAAACTAACTCAGAGAATATCTGGGGAGCCGTCGTCGGCCTGGTTCCGTCGAGAACTCTGGATTTATGGTGGTTTTTGGAAGTATGAACATCTAAGAGATGACCGTCGGCAAGGAGAAAAATTCTCGAAGCAATACTAGCCAATCAGAGAGGGGCTGGAATGCCGAGAGGGACAACCGCGCCGACTAGCCAGAAAACTACTTCGCCGACACTAATCCTCCGTCCATCCAAAAGATGCAGATACTGACCACCGGACGCAACAAACTAATACCAAAGCAAGGAAAATCGCAGGTCGATGGAGATCTCGGATCAACATCGCATACCTGACTGAAACCAGCAAGAACTTAGAAGACACGAACCTTAGAGCAAAGGGTGGAGAGCCAATACCTTGATCTGTGACGAAAGACTACAACAGAATGAAGGGGAGGACCCGAGAACCGAACTTACCGAGAAAACTTGATAGATGGGCAAATTAGTCATCCTTAAAACAGATTTGCGTCACTAAGAAGACATCCGACAAGAAACCATTGATAAACCGCAAACTGTCGAGATAGAGCAACAAATCCACCTTGCAAAGCGAGATCGAGCCACTTCATGGAGCATGCAGCGGGACCGTGAAGAACACCAAGGCTAGATCCATCAGGGAAGATCTCGTCCTTAAAAGATCCTTTGAGGGAAATGGACCATGTTGCAACCCAGAACCACCATAAGGACTCACCGAAGCTACTAAGACACTGCTGGAGAAATGGAGGAATGCCAGAGCTCACCGAAGAAGAGAACCCTTTCAAGGATGAAAAACAGTAGGCTTCAAAAGAGGTGGAGTCGAGAGACCTCTCACAATGCCGGCGGTTCCGAACGTCGGCGAGGCAGAGAGAAGAAGCGAAATTTGCGGCTAGAACGGTGGTTTTGTAGAGAGAAGGGAGAAAAGTTTCTCTCACTAACCTTTCACTCGTGATTTTTCCTGTTACTAGAAATCTTAGTAGATTGTCACAACCAATTTTGAACTATAGCTTTTTTTTTTATTTTTTAATTATTTTTGGAATAAAAGACATTTATAAAGAGAATAAACTAAGGGCAGTTCTCATAGATGCCACTTTTTAAAAAAAAAAATTCCAATCATACCACGAATTTTAAAAAGTTCCAAAAATACCACTTTTTGCAAATTAACTTTAAAATTTTCAAAACTAAACCCTAAACCCTAAATCTACACCCTATCCCCTAAAACTCTACCCTAATTGTATAATAATTAACCCAAACCAAAACAATTAAATTTTAAACTCTTTTTTTTTGTCAATCAACTGCTTTTATATCAATTGTAGAGTTTTGCTACAATCAAATACAAAGCATAATCTGCCTTAGGAACAACTAAAACAATAACAATAAAGAGGATAAATTCAAATCTTTGTGAGAGATTTGAGGTTTTTATGGAAGAATCCATGGAGTTTGGAAACAGAGAAACCATCGATTGTGGTTTTAAGCAGTTGAAAGAAGCCGGATTCTACCGAGCCAATCCTTTTTTCTTCAGCGAAGGCGAGAGAGAGAGCACCTCTAAAGCCAAGCCCTGTAATTCTGATCACCATTACTATTAAGGTTTTGGTTTTACATCTTTGCTTCACCTGCCATTGATTAGACAGTGAAGTGTTTATAGTATCTTTTTCAAACCGTGACAAAGCCACTCGAATCACCAAGGCTACACAAGTCATGGGTTTACACTCGACACCTAGAAGCCAATCTTTGGTCCTAGTCACGGTTAATCCTACTATTACTATCAACAATCCGAAGGGGAATGCTATTGTTGATGTCGTTAATCCAATGAAATTCTTTAAACTCATGAACCATTCTGAACTAACCATGGACTCAGATTCCACTAAAGAAACATACAACTCATGGTCCAAGCCTCCTAAACATTCATCATCTAGTCTCAATAACACAAGATCAGTGATAAGAGTGCTTACGAAGGGAGATCGGAGTGGAAGCTCTAAGCTTCGAGACCACCGCCAAAGGAACGGATTTATGCCCGGTTTGGATCCATTTGAAGGATTGACTGAGCCTTGAGACTCTCCTTGAAATCTCAGCAAAAGAAAGAGAGCTGAGCACACCGTACGACGATGGAGATGCGATATTATGCTGGAGAACCGTTCATGACCATCATGACCACCGATGACCGTGACAGCTAAGATTTGAACACCACCAGTAGATCTCGGAGAGAATGGATTTACGTGTAGTTAACGGAGCAATCGAAACACCAAACGAGAAGCTTTGATTGGCTGGGTAAAAAGACGGTGGTGGAGGAGGTAAAGATGGGACAGTGGTGGAGGAGGTGGAGATGGGTCGGTGGTGGAAGAGGTGAAGAAGGGTAAGGGCGGTGGTGGAGGAGGTGAAGATGGCACAGTGGTGGAGGAGGTGAAGATGGGTCGGGAGGCTGAGGCAGCTTTGGATCTGGCGGAGGAGAGGCAACGGAGGTCGCCATGAGAGAGGCTAACTAGGTTTTTGAGAGAGAGCATTTTTCTGATCTCTTTGTGTTTGTGGTATTTAAAAATCAATTTTTGTGTTTGTGGTATTTTTGGAAATTTTGAATTTTTTTTCTGAAAAAGTGGTATCTGATATGCTCAAATTTGACCCTGAGCTACTCTCTAAAATTAAGAGATCAATGTAGTATTTAGGGATCGAATCCACAAGGAATCAGAAAACACAATAAATTAATATACTCGAATTAAGCTAAGTAGAATAATATGAATGTAAAAACAAGTAAATAAAAAAAGCAGCTCAATCAGGTTGTAAATCAATAAAAACAAACGCTAGGCACAAGAAAATCTCAGGTGAATCTGAATTGCAGATATAAATAAAAGATAGGAATTATGAAGCACAGTTCATGAACTTGAAACACGAATTTAAAACCAATCAGTTTTCGCTGCAGAGATTATCTATGTCTAAATCTTAGAAAGCCATCTTTTGTTGTGAATCCTATCAATCTAAACAAGCATTAATATCAGGTTCAATTGTTCACAAAATTCTAAATCAAATTTCTTTGCGAAAATGAATTTTTCTCATCAAAGACTAGTTCATGCAATTAATAACATTGTCGTGTCTATCAATTAACCTAAGATCAGATTCTAGGTAGCCAAGCTAGAATAACTTTTAAAGATTTTATCTTAACAATTAAATTGAATCTAGGAATTTATCAAATACCCTTGAATAACCCTAAACCTAACAAGGGAACTACTCAGACATAATCAAAGAAGCAAACATCATATTTATTAATAGATAGCTCTTAAACTCAATAAAATAAAGCTTAAGCCTAAACAATGGCTGCAAATACACATATATATATATAAGGTTCCTAAACCGTCATAAAACATAATTATAAACATCTGGAACTTCTCGGCAAAAATGGAAATCTTCCAAAACTCAATTTTGGCTTATGCGAACAGGGTGTCGATCGACACCAACTTCTGAAATCGATTCTTACTTCAACATCTCGACGTCTTCTTCCGCAATACTCCGAAACTTTCAGTAAACATCAATTATGCTTCAAACGTCTAAGTACCTGCAAAGACTCTAAAACATACACAAAACACTTGAAAGACTCTAATGAAATGACTTATATCATGGTTGAAAACCAGTAAAAACCATGATATATAGTATCTAATGAACTTTTAAAAATTAATGATATCTAAGGAACAAAAACTTTGTTTGGTGGCATCCTAGGAAGTTTCTCATAAACTAAGCGCTAACTATGGACAATTCTTGGGTTTCCGCTAACTATTGTTCAAGGTTTTAAAAAAGAAAATTTGAAGAGCATATTTAACCTAATAATTATGGAATTGAAGTGTTAATTCTAAATTTCATTTTCAAATTGGAGGATTACACGTGACAGTGTGAAACCCTAAGAAAAGAAAGCTGCAATAATTTTAGGAAGAGAAAATAAAGCTTTAGCTATGTCTGTTCAATATGCCATGAGCGACCAATCTTTTATTTTCTTTTGACTCTCACACACAAATACACTCTCTCTCTATCCTACATATATATGTTAGAAGTCGCTTTCACTAAAAAGAGAACCTCTTTCTCACTCGTGCTTATCTTGTAAGCTTTTTGTATCACTATATATTTTAGATATGAAAAAACACATATATCAAATATATGAAATATCTTATCTATAGACAAATAGTAAAAGATAAAAACGTGTCAATCTAACATTTGAAGTTGAGTTTTATAGCGATATGTTATTTTCTATTTTAATCCATAACTCACTATACAAGTCGTGAACAAAAAAAGTCACGATACAGTCTGTATATCATCGAATTTAAATCGAGAATATGGTATAATACAGTGTTAATACAAATTGTCAATTTATATGTTTGTGAAAACCGAATACTATAATTAGTTAAAAGCTACTCACTACACAGATGCATGCACATATACGTGTGCAATAATGCAAATTCAGGAGTTACGTGCAAAGATGAAACACTCTCTTTGTAAATAAAAACTCCTAATTTGGTCATACATTCTTATTCACACTTTCCATTTATACATGCCGTCTTCTTCACCTAATTGTCCAGTAGTACCCCATGCTTTCTCTTCTTTCTCTCACTTCTCTCTCTCTCTTTCTAGGCCTGCCATTATCACGAGGACCACATGACTATAATGGATGGACTCGCTGGCCTCTTCAAAGGTTGCTTTCAATTCTCCTTTCTCATAACACATGAAGAAGACAACAACATGTATCATAATCACCATTTTGGGTTTGTTGGAATAATTTTTAGTTGTTTATGGCAAGTGAGTTTCAAAATTAAACTTAGGTTAGTGTTTGAATCTTTTTTTTTTGTTTCTACAAAAGTGGGCATTGATTTTGCTTTTCCCCTGAGTGGTTTCATTATGTGTTATATATGATCTATTATGTTCTGTTCCCAATTTTGTTGGTTACAAATCTCAATCACTTATTTGAATCACTCTCAAAGTACAAAATTCCAACTTTGTTTCTCTATTTTTCTTTTTTACTTTGTGATGGGGGTTGTCTTCTTTGTTTTGGTATAATGAATCATTTTCTATTTATAGCAATGAGATTCTTTTATAATACCATTCATTTGTGCAATTTCCTTTCATGGAAATGTGTTCTGGAAAAGAATAATTATTGGGTTCAGCCTAGGGGTGAACCTTTCTCATTCATCCCTTTCTTATTAGCCAATTAAAATCATCAATGTAATCTAATTTAATCATTTAATTAAATCATTAAAAAATCAAATCTAAATTTTAATGTTGGGACCACTACAAGATTTTTTCACCGAGGAAATAGAAATCAATATTCATCTTACAAAAATGAGTAATAAATCTAAAGTCATTAATCCAAAAATCTTATTAAGGGAACATGAATGTTTCTTCTATAAAATCATTAACTTTAACAAAATTTATATTTTATTACCTAACTAAACAAATTAGATAGATCATAAACCTCAAGTTCAAACCCTAAACTCCAAATCTATACCCTAATTTGGAAATAGTTAACCCAAAATAAATTATAAACCTCAAACTCAAACTCTAAACCCCAAAGCTATACCCTAATTTGGGAATAATTAACCTAAAATAAATTCTAAACCTCAAACTCAAACTCTAAACCCCAAAACTATACCATAATTTGGGAATAGTTAACCCAAACCTAAAAATTTCAATGGATTTGTAGTTTAAGTTTTTGGGTTTGGGTTAACTATTCCCAAATTAGAGTATTATTTAGGGGTTTAGAGTTTGAGGTTTAGAATTTTGTAGTTAAAATTTTTTAGGTTTGGGTTAACTATTCCCAAATTAGAGTATAGTTTTGGGGTTTAGGATTTGAATTTAGGAATTCTTTTGTGTTAACTATTTCCAAATTAAGGTATAGCTTTGGAGTTTAGGGTTTGAGTTTGGGGTTTATAATTTATTTTGGATAAATGATTTTAAAATTTAGATTTTTATTAATTTATTATGCTTGCAAAAGAATAGTTTCTCTAGTAGCTTCACCTTTCAATTCTTCATTTGGAAAGTTTTCTCTGAACTTCTCTAATGGCTCGACAGAGATGCTTGAGATGCTTGTACCTCTTTCTGTTATGATTTCATATAATAAAGATTCAATCTACAATTCATGTTCTTGTGATAATGGAAGACAATACTAAAACAAAATAAAAAAGTATGACGAAAGAAACTACACTAAGAGACACGTGAGGGAGATTTCATCTTTCAATATGAGATGATTTATTAAACTTATTTTCCTAAGATGAATAATGATGTTTAAGTTTTCATGAGAAAATTATTGATTTAATTAGATGATTAAATTAGGATGGTTTTGATTGGCTAAGAGAAAATTGGTGAAGGAGAAAGGTTCACCCCTAGAATTGTTCTCTGGAAAATTATGTGGGTTTGTCTCCACTTTTCTTCATGGAAAACCCCATTAGACTTCTTTTTCCTTCAAATTCTTGATTTTTTTCTTTTTTATAAAGACTAATTATACAAATTATAAAAATGAATTTTGAATTTGTGTTCTGTTTGGAGCTCCAAACAGAACACAAATAACATGAATTGTAGATTGAATAAATCTACAAGATGTTTATTTTTTATTATTGAAATAACTACCTTATAAATTTTGGATATATATGTCGGTACAGCGATGTTGTCCACCGGCTTAGTGTTTTTCGCTACGTCGATGTTGTATCTGACTTGGTTTCTTTGTAAAATTTAATAAAAAGTTAGATGACAAAAAAAAAATGTCGGTACATACTAGCTAGAAATTTAAATTTCACCACAATAATTTATGTCATGTTAGTTTTACACTTTACATGAATATAATTGAAGAGCAACGGATTATCTCAAATATTTGAATTTTATTGAGATTATTGCGACAATCTTAATAGGAGAGTAAGAAGATAATGTAGAGCGTCTTTGAGGTTTAGGGATAGCGAGAAGATAGAGATAGCCTATGTTCCTACTTTCACGCTAAGTTAAGGAGATTTGACAACACCACATTTTCATATATACAGGGCCGACCCAAAGTTCTTACGAGCCACAAGCAAAAATACGAAAATAGGGTCGATTTGTTATATTAAATTTGAGAGTCGATATGAGGGCCACAAGTATGAGCTTTGCCCGCTTGCCCTCAGAGCCGGCCCTGCATATATATATATATATATATCAATGTTTCTTTTTGGAAATTAAATGAATGTACACATCAATTAAGTAAGTAATCTAGAGGCACCATATTGACCCGAATCGTAAGAGATCGATCAATTGTAGAAAAGGAATGGTAGATATATAATTTTTTTTTTTATTAAAGGGTAGATATATAATTTACTAGCGGTAAGAGCTGTCAAAATGGATCAAAACCCACGGGTCCAACCCAACCCATCCCATCCCAACATGGGATGGGTATAGGTTCAAGAATGTAAACCCAAAAAATGGGTCTCATGGGTTGACCATTGGTTAATGGGTTACCCACCAAATTTTATATACATAGTTTTAAGTTTACATATATATATATATTATATAAGCTATTGTGTATATGTATATTTAAAATATAATAATAGTTTAACAAAAGTATTATATATAATAAAATTTTATATGGCTTCCGTTTTAAAATATTGGAAAGATAACTCTGAACGCTTTGGAGAACTAACTTATATGGCTTCCGATCTTCTTTGTATTCCTATCACTGCGGTAGCTTCGGAGTCGTCTTTCAGTATTGGTTCGGAGCTCGAGTTTTGAATAAATACAGAAGTTATCTTTTCCCAAAAATGTTCAAGCATTAATGTGCAGTCGAAACCGGTTGTGTGGATTTGAAACTTATGAATGTAAAGTCGTAAAGATTTAATTTATTTTTCAAACTTGCAAAATTATATACTAAATTTTGTTTATTGTTTATACTATTTGTTTGATCTATGTAGAGGATAATAAAGAACCTGAAAAGAACCTACCACACCTCCCGAAAAACGTAGGCAAGAATGACCTTAATTCGTGTTAAGGAAGCAAGATGTTTTTCAAATTATAGACTTCTATCATTTTTAATATTATTTCTTTTTTTCATTATTTTCATTTGGTTTTTTGGTTTTCAGTTATACATTATGAATTTCTATGTTTTTTTTGAATTTATTGAAATTGTTGGTGTTTTTTTTTAAACAAATCAATTTTTACTTTTATTTTAAAATAAATATTAAAAACCCAAGGAAGTTTTTTTTTTTGTCATTTAAAAATTTTATTACTTCGAAAACGGGTAGGATACAACGCCGGTTCAACAACCGGATACAACGCCAAACCAAGTCCGGATACAAAGCTTGTAAATTGTAGCGCATTCTTAATGCTTTTTTTTTTCTCTTGCCAATGGTATGATTTAATTACTACCAAAAGTAATTCCAATGCTACGTCAAAACAAAAGAAAAGTTTTCAATGCTTTCGTCATTTTCGCTATTTGAACTCAATTGGAATCCATTAAGTCGACGTAAGCAAAAGAAGCTGCCCCTTTTCAAAAAATGCCTCTATTCTAGAACAATTACATATGTTGCATAACCATTTAGGAAAAGAGTTTTTTTTTTTTTTAAAACATCCATGATTTAAGTATTGTATATCATCTATATATATATATATATGATAAAATTTAGTTCTCTTTTTTTTGGGTCAAAATTTAGTTCTCTTTTTATATATTATTTTTGACAATAATACATGAATGAAGCTTTTTTAATCGATGAGCCGATTCTAATTTAAAAAAAATTGTATGGTAAGGGAAAAGCTCGTTTACACAACTTTACTTTAAGAAAGAAAAATAGATCGTTTATGCAAAACTGGTTTTGATTTTTAGAAAGCTACTAGTCGATCTGTACTTAATCTATTTGAACTCATGACTAGACCTCCGAAAGAGATATGTACCTAACATTTGGCATGAAATAATATAACATATACTTCTTATTACAAATGATATGAAACATACAAAGTATTAAAATTCATAGAACAAATTGACTGTAGTTAGTGTGTGTATAATTGTATATAAATAATCATAATGAATTAAATATTTATACCCAAAGAAATTACTAAAAGTTAAGGGGGAATTACAAACATGCCACATTCGAAAATATTTTTTTTCAAATATGCTACCCATGAAAATTTATTGCAAACATGCCACATTTTATATAATAAGACAAAATTCTTATAAAAAAAATCTCTCTCAAAACTCAAACCCTAAACTCTACCCAAAAATTATATCCTAAATATAAAATAGTTAATCCAAACCCGAAAAATATAAAAGTTAAGTTAAAAAAATGGCATTCTTGCAAAGATTTTCAAACGGTGACATAACTGCAAAGTGACTTGTCAAGAGTGACTTATCATGAAAATTATCAAAAGTCAATTACAGTGGTTTTAGAAATACCAGGGAATATATATTTTCAAGAGTATACTCAATCAACTATTTGAAAATATAATTTGTGTTAAACTGAATTTAATCATTATTGGTTTATATTTATAACTACATTAAAATTTATTGTTCTAAGACATTTCTTTCTTTTTTAATGATTTGAAAGTATTTGAGAAGAAAAGTTTATTCAAATTTACCAATATCTAAATTTTATAATGTTAATGACATTTCAGAAAATTTTAATAGCAAATCACTCTAAAATATTAAATTCACAAAATACCAAATCATCTACAAACTTATCACTTGAATACACAACTGTGTATATCCGTCTAAAAGTGTTTTTATATGGTGGAATGGAAAAACTTGAAATTGGACCGTGTTTATATTTTCTTAAACTACATCTAATATGTCCTCATTTTCTTCAATTAATCCTTTTACAAATAAAGGCCTACACATAAAAGAAAAATGTATACCCAATTTTTGCATGTTTGAGAAAATTTCTTAATTTATAGATTTGAATCCAACTTTTCTAATTCTGATTCTCTTAATATGCAAACAAAAGTTACTATCTAATTTTAAAAGTTTCATTTTTATTATATGTTTATCTATATTTAATAATTTTAGAAAGATATGATTAAGTTGATAGAATTTATCTAACTAAATTGTACATGTCATTTTTATTAGCTAAAGAAAGATCTTTTTTATTAAAAGTAAAAGCTTATTATAATCATCAATCATAGAAAATTTTATTGTGATAATTACAAATAAATTTGAAGACATATAATTTATGAAAAAACCAGCTCTACAATGAAACTTTTAACTACCAATTATTAGTCATATTTTAAATCCCTATTTTAAATTAATACAATAAATTGTAAAGATGTCTATTAAATTTGTATAATCTTTAATATGTTGATAGCTGTTAGCAATTTAACATCTATGAAAGACTTACTTTGAGTTCTTATCTAATTTTAATTATGAAATTTCTCAAAGAAATAGTATATGAACAAAAACAAACACAATGTCCTAATTATTAAAAATCACCAAAAATAAAGAAAATAAATTCCTTTTCAAAAACGTACCCTCCGAATGGATGTTGTTTCTTGCTCCATTATGATATCTTTCTATCTCCCCATTCTAATTCATAGCACATAGACTTATTTAAGTACATTGCCTGAGTTGTCTTTCTCAACCATTAGTCCTCTACTTCAATAAAGGTACTCTCTCTCTCTCTCTCTACACACATTTTGACAACCATAGATTCTTTTGAACAAAGACATTTTGTACTATTTTAATAATCTCTATTACTGTTATTTATTTATTTTATTTTGTCTTGATTTTGCAGATTAAGGAAAGAAAAAATCTCTTCTTTTCTAGTCTTGATCCTAAGGTGAGATCAATGTCTTGGTCATTGGAACAGTAATCTAATCTTTCTCTCATTTTCTTCTCTTTTTTTTGGTGTGTGTGAGGAAGATTTTAGTGCAAGTGTCATTCTCAAAAATTTGTTTTAGGGTTTTTTTAATTTAATTTTCTTGCTTCAAAACCCTCCCAAAAGGACATGAACAACAACACTTTCATTACTAGCACCAACATCAATGACGACTACACGCTATTCCCTTGTAATGACCATTATTCCTCAGAACCATTACTATCTTTTACCCCTTCTTCATCCATTAACGATATCTTGATTCACTCCAACTCAAACAATCATCTTGACCATCATCATCAACAGCAATTCGTAGAAGCACCCTATCCTCTTTCTCAATTTGAATTTTGTCCGGATTTCGCCATCCTCGCCTCTTTCCACCCCCAAAACCATGATGATAACCAAACCATCCCAACCAATGACCATCATCATCATCCGTCCTTGAAAGAGCCTATTGGAGAATCTCAACTCGTTGAGCCCTCGGAAACCATAACCCACATAGAAGATTCCGGGAAAATTCCAGCTTCTCGAGAACCAAAAATGAAAAAAACCAAGAAACCAACTAGAACGGACAGGCATAGCAAGATAAAAACGGCTAATGGGACCCGAGATCGTAGGATGAGACTCTCACTAGATGTTGCTAAAGAGTTGTTCGGCTTACAAGACATGCTTGGATTCGACAAAGCCAGCAAAACCGTTGAATGGTTGCTGACACAAGCCAAACCTGAGATCACAAAGATCACCAAAAGCCTTACTCACCAGTGCGGCTTCAGCAGCGGCGACGAGTCTCATACCCGTAAGTATATTTTCTATTTTCGTTTTAATTCTATTTAAATTCTCATTCTTTTATCAAAATTTTTGATCTTTATGGTTAATCCAAATTGTAATCTTTCGCAATTATTCTAGGGCCGGCATTAGGATCCATGGATAGATCGCCAGATCTATGCGACCTTGCATCCATGTGGAAAGTGGACGATCAAGGCAGCAACATTACTACGACTGGTACTTACGTTAACCGTTGCCTTGTTGTTTCAGAATTACAAAAAGTTATAAAATAGGATTTTATTTCTTAATAAATTCATATTAATCTTGTTTGCATTAGAGATAAGAGGAAACAAGGTTGATGGGAGATCGATGAGAGGGAAGAGAAAGATGTCGCAACCACCACGAACACCCATTTTGAAGAAGTTATCTAAAGACGCGAGAGCGAAAGCAAGAGAGAGGGCAAAGGATAGAACGAAAGAGAAGATGATGAAGAGAAGATCACAAGTGAATGTTGTAGAAGAAGCTCATTATGATCATGATGCGATAGTCAAGAATAATAAAATCAATAGAGAGATCGAAGAACTTTGCAAGAAGGATCGTTTTGCCATTCGCAACGAATTTGTGTTGAATCAAGAAGATTGCATTTCAGACCAATCTTATCATATAATCAAGAAATTGAATCCATCATTTCCAATGCTTAATCACCATCGCAGCCATGAAGCAGCTACATCCATAGAGGTACCTTAGTGTATTATCTACGAGCCACATTTATTAACTTTTAAGATTTGTTTTTTTTTTTTTTTTGGTTGGTTTCTAACTAAATTAAGCTAGAGATAGTATAATCAAGATTTAAAGGCTAACTCAAATACAAGTATGTCACCAATGCACCAACACCAATTGATTAGTGTTTTATAACTAATCCACTAGTTAGTTTTATGTTTTTTTTTCTGGATAAATTTGAATTATATTACCAAACGGAACAAGATTAGTTTTATGTTTTTTGGGTTATTATCACATCAAAGATTCAAAAGCGCCATTATTTTTTGTTGTACTTGACTTAGTATCATCTATTTGCGCAGCAGCAACATCAGTTTAGGGATCTTCATTACTTCTCGGGGAAACCGAGAGACCTAATTTACCGTTAACTTCTCATATTATAATTTGGTAAGAGATGATGTACGCATGTGAATCTTAATCAAGTTTATATGTAGGCTTTTCCTTCGTCATTTTAGTGTTGATTAACTAAATCCATGTAAGATTTTTTTTTTTTTCAACAAATCCATGTAAGATAATCAACGCAATTTGTATGATATTTTTATTTTATAGTTCGAGTGGAATATTTAACTATGATATGTACAGCATTAAACGCACTTTGTTCACATTTTAAATGTCTTGAGTTTGTATATACAGTATTTGCTTTTAGAAATACAAAAAATGATAAGAACAACAATTGGTGTTAAATCGATTTAAATGTTTTAGCTAAAAGCGTGATGTTAATAAACTATAAACGTTTTTCATTTTCTATATTAAAAACATGATTGTTGAGTACTTAATTAAAAAACAATCCGCCTAATTATAATTAAAGTAATTGCAAAATGCAAATAACAAAAAAAATATTAAATAAATTTAAATTTTACATAGAAACTTAAAAAATAAATTATAGTGAAGTAACAATACTTTCGTTTTTTTAAAATCGCATAGAAACGGAGAAAATAGAAACTTGTATCCATGATTTGATTAATTTTATCAGTCTTTAACGTCAATTATAGTGGTCCGCGAAACCAAAATAACTTCAAAACCTTTCAGGATAATTAAGTTAAATGCAACAACTAGTCAAAGGGCTTGCGATCACTAATATGTTAGAATGGTTATGTATGCACACGAGTTCATATAGGTCCAAAAATATTTTCCAGAGACGTTACCATTTAAATAATTCTGTTATCTAAAGAACTGTTTAAATGGTAAGCAGCTATTTGCTTTGTCCTTAACCAAACCAATGATAACTTCTGTTCAGATCCATGAAAATGTCTTGCGAGCAGTCAAATTACTTAATTTGGTTTACTCAACTCCCACTTAAAAGGGTAAGTTATGTTCCCAACCCGGACTAATATTTCGTACTGATCATAAATATATTGTTTTTTTTTCCGCAGCCAGAATTATACCTGTTGAAAATATCTAAAACTTTGAAATTTTTATTGTAATTTCATTTTTGATAGACCTACCTAGTGATAAAACCATCCAAAAGTAACGACTATGAACCTGATGTTCACGCTCTTCTTTTTACTAACATAATAAATTATACATTGCAATGATCTGTTACAATGGCGCTGTATTCCATTTTAATGCTAAAATAATATTTGTCCCTTACCATTTTCCTAGTTTCGAACAAGATGTCACTTTGATTCGATGCCACTTGCAAGTAAAATTATGATCTAAGAAGTTGATATATTTGTAGTCCAGCGTAGATATGTTTTAATCATTCAAAGTGCATCTGAGCTTCATACCCTACTCACCAAATCGTATATATTCACTACACTTGAAATACGTAAAAACATATATTATGCTAGATTAATATAATTATGCCTTTTCTACGTACATTAATCAGCTTGTGTTGTGTACCTTGGTTCGCCACTTTTCCAAAATTGGTATATGAAATGTCCCTTGGTTCCTAAAAGAACTTACACCCATGGGTACGCTAGAAAAATAAAAAGAATCTATATCGTAGAATTTATCTACAACCTCACAAAATTTCGTGACTTACCAGATTAGATTATATATTTTTATATAAGCATCTGATAGATACCCATATATTGACTGTAATATCATACTGGAAACACTACATACATAGGTGGCTTCTTTTATGGGTTTTTGTGTAATAAGCAAAAATTGAATCACTTTCGAATCGTATGATCAATGATTTGACTTGATTTTTTTTTTTTTTAAATGTTAAAATTCACGAGTCACCACATATTTGAGATGTCTCTTAGTTGGTGATAACAAACACCCATGATGAGGATCAATAGATTACATTCCTAATGCCAAAACATACAAGACAATATATGGTGCAAGATATTGTGTTTTGTTTGGAACGTAAATTTTGATTTGATTATATTTGGTCCCTAGATAATTAGTAAAGGAGGAAGAGATTACAACAAGAAGGGATTAAAAAAGTCCCAAACAAGAAGTGTCAATTTTTAGGGAAGAATACAAAAAAAAAAAAAAAAAAAAATGAAATGAAATTCGATGACAGGACAAAAGTAAGTTAGATGAGTAAAAGAGACATTTGATAAAACATGATAAAGACCAATAAGTAGACAAAAAAAATATTATACATAAAAATAAATTTAAATACCAATAACATATCATGATATACAGTAGATGTCTTATATGATTATATTATCTAAACTAGTAGACAAAAACATGTCTATGTATTTAAAGTCTTGTTTAGGGTGATGCCAAACATGAAAGCACATGAAAATGCAGTTGTTTGGGACTATAGTCTTAGAAACATGAAAAGATATAATTTTATCAAAAGTATTTTTGTGTCAACTTTGAACCTATCTAATGATATCAGTATGATGGTTTCTAAAGAAGCAAATCACTAGTAAGGTAGACAAGTGTGATTGAAAATTAACGAGAAGAAAACTCAGAGGATTCCTTAACCATAAGGTTACATTATTCTCAGAGAAAAAGATAGTTAAAGAAAAACAATATCGAGTATGTGAAATGAGAATAAGAACAACAAAAGGTTGAAGTCGAAATAAAGAGGTCCCATGTCTATATTTGTCAAGATGTAAAAAACATTTTTGGAAATTTTAATATACTAGACGAAAATTAACTAACTGCGAGAATTAAAAGAAAATAATTGCCAATAACAAAACCCCATATTAATTAAATAATGTTTTTTGAGAATGTTGGAAAACCCAAAAACCGACAAATATGAAGAACTAAAATTGTCGACAAAAAAAAAAATGAAGAACTAAAATTAGAGGATTGACGGGGGGAAAAGAATTTCATTTTATCATCAAGAAAAATACAATTAACTATCTCAATAAGGAACACATCAAGAACTAAACACACAGATCTGCAAGTTTTCCCCCTCTCAATTCCTAGATTATTATAAGAGCCAAAGAAGTGTATTAACCTGCATAACTGTAATCAAACCCTAATGTGTGTGTGTGTGTGAGAGAGAGAGAGACAGAGAGAGAGAGAGAGAGACAGAGAGAGAGAGAGAAATAAATTAGAAGAAATTAAGAAATGAAGAAGAGAACAAAAAACAAGAAGTAGCTCTAGATCTGAATTACCAAGGAAAATGGAAAAATAAAACCTAGATCTAGGTTATTAGAAACAAGAACCTTGACTGTTATTACAAAAAAAAAACCAAAAGGATCCGAGCACAAATGTACTTGTTAGAGATGCAGATCCAGACATAGATTTATAGAAAACGAGACCCAGAAATTACAAAACTAATTCACCAGACTTAGTTTTTTGTTTTTCAAACCCTAGTAACTAAAAGCCCTAGTGTGAGAGAGAGAGAGAGAGTGTGTGTGTGTGTGTGTGTGGCTTTGAACGACATATACCAACCCTAGAAAGAAATAGGAGTAGAGAGACAACTGTACGCATCCGGCATCAATGGCGGATTTTTAGGGTTTCCCAGTAAATCTCGTGGATTATTTTTTACAAGTTTTTTTGTTTGTTTTGATGGACCAAATGGACAAGTGAGGGGAGACCAGTCATACCCCAGTAGAGGGAAGCGGCTCAGTATGTTACTATACAATTTGCCAATGTTAAGTCTATTTTTTATGCATTTTAAACATAATTTCTTAAAATCTACTGTAGAAATGAACCACCTCCCTTTGTTCACTGTGATATTTAACATTGACATTATTTTAGTGGTGGTTTGTGTTTTCTTTCTGAGATATATTGGTAATATATTATGGCTGCACACAAATTTTGACTTTGAATTAAGTTGTTTTTTTTTTTTAATTTCGTTAGGTCGGTATACAATTGTAAACTAAATTTAACACAAGTGCATAATTCTTTTTCTAAAAACTTACAATTACAAGAAGAATTTGGATCTGCATTTAAGAACTTGATGACATACAAGTATATACATGTTCAGCACTTACCTATACCAGCATGTAGAGCCTAATTCTCATTAATCAGAATTTTTATTTTTATTTTGCTAAACAATAATCAGAATTCCAGTAATTTGTTATTAGATCTGGAAATTTAGTAAACGGCAACTCAAAAAGGGACGACAAGTAATCACGTTTAATTTTGCTCTTTTGGTTCTTGATTCTTAAGGTCTAATTTTCTTTTCCTTTGTACAACTTTTCAGGAGTCTAATCTATATTCTCCATTATAGGTGGTCTCTTTTATTTTATTGGAACTAGGTCTTTCCCCGCGTTACACGCGGAATTTGTGGTGAATTTCAGATAAAATAATTTTCTGATATTTTTGCGTATTTGTTGGTTTTTTAATTTTGAAGTAGGTTATATCTTCAAATTTGGTTGATTTATTTTGTTTTTTGTGCTTCTAGATTTTTCTAAGGTTCTTCAATTTGCTGTGAATTTTTTTAACACATTTGGATGCAATTTCTTTGAATTATTTTTAGAACCCGTGTATTTATTAATTTTTATTAACATATAACTAATTTATATCCATATATATTGAATTGTTTATTTAGGTCTTTTCAAGATTCCATAATGTGATTTATATCTTTTAATTTTGGTTTTTATTTTTACAATTTTATAGATGTTTTTATGTTTTCTTTTGGAACTTGTTATTTGATTTAGTTTTATTGAATGGTGCTAGGGATATTATTTATTGTTTTTCATAAAATAAGAATTACTGACTGGACTTCTGTGATTAATCCGACAAAGACTTTAATTTAGGATGTTCATTATACATATTCTTATCATGTTGAAATCGATGTTTCATTTATCTATATGCAAAATAGTAGGGAAGATAATTAAATCAAAATATATTTTACAACTATTTCATTTCTTATCTCTTTAGGTAGTTTAAAATAATAGAAGATATTGTCACACTTCCACATGTATATTTATTTACAAATTTATTAAATAATGTAACAATAAAATTGTACATATAGTTTTAATCATTCATTATCCGTTTAATTCAGAAATTTAAATTAAATTTACATGTTTTTGTGTCTCTTCTGTTTTAGATATAAAAGATAGGGCATAATAATCCTAATTTTTATAGGTTTGATTTCTCTATGTATATAAAGACGACATGAAACATGATTCCAATAGTATGTACTAACCTTACTTTTTTTTTTGGAAGACAAATATATGTTTGATGAATATACAAAGATCCAGTGTAAACACTTATTGTAAATTCGTTGGAAGTTGTTGAGTCGTTCGCATGAAAACTCATGTATTTTGTTGTTTTCGATTCTTGATTTTTTTTCAATTTTACTACATTTTACATGGATCCTTCCTCGTTTATTAACCTACACTTTAGACCCTCTAAATGAATTAAATTTATCTTAAATGTTTTAATTGTAATTCACTTGTCTCTGTGAAATTAATCCTTGTCTTCTTGTTAATTTCACTTTTACGGCTCTAAATATAGTTTGTTTTTGTGATTATAGGGACGCCTTATCTCTTGGCGGCCTTCAACATCCATAATCTTGAAGATTAAGTTTGAAGATCTTTATTGAGATTAAGAATTTGGTGCTCCTAAACCTCGTATTTAAGATTAATTTCTACTCCTATTTTTCTCTTTTGAGACTTTCAGCATGGAAAAAAAAGTCCCATAAGACTTGTATAATCTTTTATCAAAAAAAGAGACTTGTATAATAGCGTTTTATTATGTTGTACCATCTTTTACTTGTTGGATTATAGTTCTTGATTTATGCCATAATATATTGTTTTGCATTATTTTTCCAATTTAACTGTATCATTTTCCCATAATATATTTATTTGGAATTATATATAATTTTATATTTCAATATTGTTGGATCCTCTTTTTTTTTTTTGATAAATTGGTATATTACAAATAAAAATGCTATATTTTATTGTAGTATTTAAATTTATGATACAAAAGCTTATATTAGAAAGTAAAAGTACAGAGTTAAACTGATAAGTTCATACAACTCTTGTATTTGAACTTGTGAATTCTCTCCATACTACTCTTAGGTCCCTTCAATCTCTGAAACTTTTTCTTCCATATCATCAACAGAAACAATTTCTCCCCTGCAACAAACTGACATTTCAAATTTGTTAATACTATACGTAGAAAGAAAAACCTCTTTTCTTTAACTTACGAATGCCATGGTCTTTTATGATAAAATACACCAAACTTATGAATCCTTCTTACTTTTTTTTACCCTGGTTTGCTTAAACTTTTTTACTACATGTTTAGTTAAGTCGGAGGATTGATGACTGCTACAAATCGATGCAAACGATGTCGTTAACACTATGAAACCAAAAAGCTTATATATTCATTCGAACTGGTCTGTTTGAATTTTCTTACTCTGCATTTCTCCTACCATTCACCTTAATAAATTTCAGCTACTCTGATTTCTCAATGAATCCTGGCACATGCTTCATGCTATATTCAAGAAAAAGGAACATGGAAGTAAATAACAACTTGAATGTAAGGATTCATCAGTTTAGCATATAACCATAGATCTCTACCTCTATATACAACTCTTGAGTAACAAATGATCGAGAGAATAAACCCGCAAACCTAATCTAACTGATGATAGACATGAGAATTATATTTTTTTTTTTTATTAAAACTCCTCAAAATCCGGCAAGAAAACAAAAATGAGTTTTAAAAAATTCTCAAAATCCATCAGCTTGGAATCAAACCTCAAAGAATGATCTGCATGATTTGAGTAAGAACCGAAGAGAATGACCTTCTTAATGGCGGTGAGAGAGTGAACGTAGCCAGCCTTGATTTGAGCATATTCACAAAATAATACATCTTGTAGCTTGCGTCATCTCTCTCTTACTCTCTCTAAGCGCTTCTACCAAGAAAAAGAATAAATTTAGATTGCAATTCATAAAATCAGCACCAAGGCTCTGCTTTGAAAGACAAGATGAGACATTTCTTCATATTGAAAACTAATGTGGTACAAAAAATTATCAGAGGTTGAAGCACTGCAAACTCTTCAGCTTCTCCATCTTCACTTTCCTCACTATCACCTGCAACCATTAGCTTTTCTAATTTCCTTTACAAAACTCAGTTACCAGATGTAGAACAATAAATCAGAGAGCTTGAAGCCAAGATTCAAAATCCATATAACTCAAATGATTGAACATAACAATCTATATGACATATCATCCACTACAATCACTGATGCATCATATAAACTATTAAATGACAATAGGAGCATTACACATTATGAGAGATGTAAAATCAAAATAATATTAATATTTGAAGTGAAAACAAAGGAAACACTCAAATGTCCATCGAACAACAAATCATACAAATCACAAATGAAATTTCGCAGACATCCGTATAATTCATTAGCCAAAATCTAGAAACACTAATGGCTTGCCAAGCATGGACCCAAGTTGAGGTTTGAAATTAAAATCCCTCAAAAAAAAAAGAGCAAATCGGGATAGAGCGCAGCTAACCGGCTAAGATGCACCGTTTACTTGGGTTTCGGCGAGAGCGTTGGAGTTGTTGGAGCCATAGCTGGTTCAGGAGAAGAGGTACGGTAAGAAGATGTGAGTGATGTGTAGAGGAGAAATGGAGTTGTCTATATATAGGATCGATCCGAGTGTCGTTCGATTGATTAAGGGAGAAGCCATCATGACGATGAGGGAGATTGAACGATGGCGTTAACAGTGAGGGAAATGGGAGAGATTTGTGGTTTCGTTGAAGGTACTGTGAGGGAGATTGAACGATGGCGATAGAAAGAATTGGAACAGGCGAGAGTTGTACATGAAAAAGATTGTGGCTTGGGCTTTCGATAAGAATTATTTTGTCCAATTATGATTCGTGTGAAGCGAGAGTAAAGCGAAGCTGAGGTGCTGACATGTGTTGAAAATACAGAGTATTATTTTAGTGATTTTTGCATGTAGCACCCCTTAGAAGCCATTTCACTCCCTTTTATATAAGGGAGATGACTCCACTACCTAAGCTACGTAGTCAATTGACCACAAAATATTTGACATAAATATATGATATTCTTACCAAATAAAGAGTAATATTGTTTCAATGAGAACAAAAGAAACTGAAAAATCCTAGAGAAAATTACGTTGTATACCATTAAATGAGAATGGTATATACGGAAATACCATTTCGGTTTAAGTCTTTCATTTGGCATACCACTCGTGCGGTGAATTGTCCGTTTTGCCCCTGGAATGCGAATGCCTTCGTCCACGTGATGTGTCAGTTATTGAACACAGCAAAACTGTCTTTTTCACTTTTGCACTACTTTATGGGAGAGATAATAAACCGTCGCATTCACTATTCATCTTCTTTCTATTTTAACTTCTCTGCAAACTTTTTTACTGTAAAAAGTTTGTTTTGCTGTGTTGTACGTATAGTGATTTTTTTTTCCGGTGATAAGTGTTGTTTATCCAAACAAACTTTGTTCTTGATTTCTTTTATCTGAATTTTACTTTACGGAATTTTTTATTTGTCATTCATCATTCCTCTGATTTATTTAAGAAATTCTCTGAATCTGAAACAATATTTGCATGTTCTTATTTGTAGTTTAATATACCAATTTTATCGACCACATTTTCTCCCAGTAAATTTGGTAATTGATGTCCTCCATAGAACGATCTGGGTGTCCATCCAATTTTCAATTTGATATTGTCCTTTGTAAAATTATTTTCTCATTTGTTGTTGTCATTCACTACAGATCTACGCAGATGTCCTCTAAGCAGTCCAACACTGTGAAGAAGGAAAATACAGACCGTCTGATAATATGTTGCTGGATGTCCCGCCGATGTCAGCCCAGATGCATGTGAATCCCGATTTCCTACCGAAACGGTTGTACGCCGCTGACAGATACCCACCTGAAGGGCGTATTAATTAGTATTCCAAGCCTCAGTATTTGCTGGATCTTGTACACGCTTTGAGAGGAACCACTGCTCGTACGTACCTACAAGCGTCTTGTTTCAAGTCTTTATTCGAACTTCCAGCCCTTATGTGTTTATTTTCTGGGAAACTCGTCCATCAAATGCTTTGCAGATCGCTGCATACCAAAAAAAAATATGAAATATGGTTTGTATTTGCTGGACAACCATTTCGTTTTTCTCTGAGAGAGTTTGGTATTATTACTGGACTGGATTGTACTCCATACCCTTAGAAAAAAATTCCAGAGAAATATTGAGAGGCTTGCGAAGTCGGAGAATTGTCACTGGAATTCCTTTTTTGGGAAGAACAAAACATCTATCCTCATTAAGGATATCGTTGAAGAGCTCCAGAGGGACCAGTTGCTTCCTCAGACCGAGAAAATGGATCCAGATCGACGTATTTGTTTGGCTCTTATTGTTATTGTTGAAGAAATATTGGTTTGCACTAGCAGTGTTGTTAAAGAATCCAAGGAGGTAGTTGAGATGGTTAAGGATTTGGAAAGCTTTGAGAGTTATCCTTGGGGTCGTAAGTCTTCAAAAAGACTCTGGAGATGGTGAAAGTGAAAGTTAGTGAGAAGACCCCGGACATGGATGAGCTTTTGAAGAAATTGAATGGCTCTCACACATCTACCCACGGCTTCACACGTGCCTTCCAGTTGTTGTTCCTGGAGGCGATTCCTTTGTTGAACACTATCATAGAGGTTGATGATGTGTCAACTATTTCCAACACATCCATGATTAAATTCTCTAAGAAGAAGACTTTCCACAACTACAACATATTGGGGGTTTAAAAACACCCTGATGTAAGTCTTCCCTCATGTTTTGGTTTACACCGTTTTTTACTATGTTTACCATATATATTGTCCTCTGTGTCAACAAATCCGTATTATGCCAATCCTGCCTGCTCCTGACCTTGAATACGACATGAATAACGTATGGAAAGACAAAGTAGAGGATAATAATGTAGTATATCTTGACAGGCTTATTGGCAGTGATTTCAAATTCATTAACACTATCTGGGAGGCATTGGATGTTGATTATGAAGTAATTCATGTTGGTTTGAAGTTCCCTGAATCAGAGAAGCTTGCCTAACCATCTATTGGTGGCAAAAAATAAAATCCTGCTGAGAAGCAAACACCGTCACAAAAACAAAAAGGAAAATGGAATGTTGGTGCAGAGCAAAGTAAATAAAAAATAGAAGAATCAAAAGGGGGCAACCGAGATGTCTTAATTGATATGGATGCTCTTATGCTTCACGTTGAACTTAAAGTGGAGGAGAAGTTTGCCCTGGAGAGGGCGACGATGAGGGATGGCATTACTGATGACATTATAAGGGCACTGAGGAAGGATCCATCATTGAAGGTTCTAGCCACACCAGCTTCTTCCACACGTGTACAAGAGATTTACAAAAAAACTTTTACTCCTCCGGGTGGACAATCATCGTCATCGATTCCGAGAGACGGTCGTCTGAGCACTGACAAATAAGTTGGTGAATCCGATCCTAAGTCACCAATTTTTGCTGATAAGACAGAAGAGGAACATGCTTCTATTTTTTAGGATTATCCTAATGTTTCCGCTGTACTCAGAAGTATCAATAAGACTGGCCAAGAACATAATAAGGAATATGTGGACCTAACGGTATACTGTCCTCTGTATTTACATATTATGAAGTTAGAACTTGTTATATATGATAATGCCGATAAAGCGATAACAAAGTCTATACCAGGGACAGAACATATCTTCACTCTGGTGAGAATAGCAACGATGAATCTGGTGATGAACATAACGAAGAGAAGACTGATGACGGTGAGGACAAGAAGGTCCTCAATCCGGTGGACCATATGGAAGAGGACAACACTTTTGTCAATGAAGTAGACATCATGAAAGAAGACAACACTATTGGTCTACCTGTCGACGCTTTGGATGAGGACAACAATGTTATCAATCCAGTTGAAAAGGCTATATATGCAAACATAACTGTACAAAATGAGGCACAAGTTTTTGATGTAAAAGTTGTTAACCAAAAAATGGTGGAAGAAAAAGAGGTGGAAAACGCTGTTGTCAGAGAAGAAGTTGGCGAGAGTGAAGATGATGAAGAAAGTGGAGACAAAGATGAAGAAGAAGATGTACATACGGGAGGTTCTGAATCATCCAACAACGAAAGTGAAACATCTGAATCTAGAAGCCTATCACATAGTTCAGATGAAATTGGTGGAACACTTCCATTGAACCAGGTTTCCAATACTCATTATATACGTTTGTTTTACATCAACAAAATTGAATGTATGTTCTTTTTGGAGTTTTCAGCTAATGTTTGTTTGTGGAATGTGTTACAGGGTCAAGGTATTGAAAATGCTATAACGGTCACTCTGCCCGTGGACAATACACAACCTGACATTGCTGTCCATCAGACAGACATCAATACAGTTGTTGCAATAGACCAATTACTAATAGAAAAACATATACAATAGGTCCCAATTTGGTTTGTTCTCCATTATCCAATGTTTGTGATGTCTTCGTAGGAAACAACTGAGCATGACTCTAATCCCATTGATTCTGAATTTCTTGGATCTCCTAAGCGGCAAAAGAGGTATGCTTGTTCATCCAGCGAAGATGACTCTAATATGTTACCTGCTAAAAGGCAAATGAAAGTACTACTTCACTTCCAGGATTCTCCTACTTTGTTGGCACCTCATGTGGATGTTGTTGGTCTAGCTGTTCGTAGGAAGTTCATATCTAAGCTCAAATCTTACAAGGACAAGTAAGTTCACTCTAGAAAAACAACATTATGGTTTAAATTTTTAGAACTCTATATGAATTGCAATGTTGTATATAGGGAATACGTAATTGATGGCCACTTTTCCCTCGTTCTTTCTTCAAGGATATTTACGACAACACTGTCTTACTGAATCATGTAAGTTTCGAATGTAGTTAGGTCCACATGTGATGTTTTTCCTGTGGACATATCTCATAAATTTATAACGCTTGTTTTTCCATCAGTACATTGACTGCATGCTAAAGTTTATATGGATCAAGCACGGTCAGAAATTACTTGGTGAAAAGACTGGGATTTTAGATTCTTCCTTCACGCAGGAGTTATGGAATGAATATCCCCATTGGAAAAAAAATCAAAGAAGAAGGAACCGTGGCCTTGGAGTAGACCCATAAAGAAATATGTTGAGGGCATTGTTCAGGGGCGTTTAAACAAGATGGGATGGTTTATCGATGTTGACTCAATATATGCTCCTATGAATTTGGGGTACAACCACTGGGTATCTCCATTCATCAATTTGGGCAACCCAACGATCAATGTTATTGATCTCAACTCTTCTTACCATGATCAGGCAGCCTTGGAGGAGAAAATGCAGCCTATTGCAGAAATGGTGCCGGCTCTTATCACTAACCTTGCTTCTTTTGCAGTTAGTGGGGGACAAGTTCCTGAGAAATTCAACATTCTTCGTATTGAAGACGTTGCTTCTCTCAACAGATCAACTGATTGGGCCCCTTTCTTTGTTAAGGTCATTGAGCTCCACAATCTTGGAGCTCTTTGCAATGGAATAACCGAAAAGCACATTGAGAAAATTTGTCCCAAGTTCGCTGTGGACATCTACGAGGAGTTCATTATGTCCCTTACTTAACGCAAATGTCTTTTATGTTTTTGTGTTTTGTGTCTTTAACACTGTTTTTCAGTTTAATGCTCTAAACTCTCTAGATCTCTATTATTTAACAATGCTTGTGTGTTGACAACTATTATATTGATTTTAACTTTCTTATATATTGTGGTTCCCTACGTTAGTCTGTCTTGTCATATTATTATATATATTTAGTTCTATATGATGTTCTGCCTCTTGTCAACTTTTTGAACTTTTGGAATAATTACACTCTGCACCATTAATGTTAGACTAAATTACTTATAACTATAAATATTGTGACACTTACCATCAACATCTCTATCACTTTACACGCTGCACAAGAAATATTAGATGAAATAACTTAGAGGGCTAAATATTCCTACACATACCATCAACATATCTATCTAATATTATAATGTAAATATTAAAACATTTGTGCGTTAATTTAGTCAGAAGAATATGTGGTTACCCTAGTATCATTTTCAAATTCTACCTTCAATTATCATATCTCCCTTACCACCACTTATATTCTCCAGATGGCTATCCATAGCTACAGCCAACCTTCTAGTTCCCCAACCCCATCCCAGAATGATTTCGATTGGTCTACCATGTCACCACCCAATAGAGCCGAGGACGTAATGAAGGACGGATACGATGGCATTCCTAGACGTTGTTTTTGTGGTGGCGATGTTGCCATCGATGTCTTCAAATCAGGTCGAGACAAGCTCAGACGCTTGTACACCTACATGCGTAAGGAGGTTTGTGTTTTCTTCCTTTAATATCTATCAAGTTGGGTCAGTTGTTGGTACTTATTTTACTCCTGCACTGGTCAGGAAAGAGGGGACCACGTTTTAAGTGGGTGGAGGATGCCTTTAAGGACGACTTTTACAAACTTCACAAGTCTGTCAATGTACTCTCACACCGCATTAACCAGATGCTTAGCGGAGATGATGGCATCCAGCTGGAACCTCCTGAGCTCCTGGAGATAGTATACCTACACTCATTCCAAATATACAACCAGATGAACAGAATTGAGGAACTGACGGCACAAATTGAAGCTAACCAAACTTTTTGGCGTGGGGTGATCCGCCATACCGCATTTCTGGGTGGCTTCTTATCGGTGATCGTCTGCGCATGTGGAATACTTGTCCATTATATGTTATAGGTTGTGGTTCGCTTATGTGATATTTTTCCTATGGACAACTATTGTCCTCGTGCACGAAAACAATATCCTCGTTTCAAGCTCTTTTTATAATTGTAATATATCTTTTGATGTAATACCCAACATTGTGTTATCTTTTATCCATTAATATCAGACGTCCTCCTTGTTTCTTTTTAATGGTGAATTATTATTCGTCAACCATTAGTATGTTGACAAGTTATGCACAAGTTAGGTGTTTAACGTGGATCACCGGTACTTGTCCATTAGGTTTACGGAAGACCTAACATAAGAGAATAAGGAAGGAAACAATGAACATTTTTGAGGAAACTTACTACTTAGGCGGACACCTAATTGTCCACATACAAGACATATCGTCGTGGGAATTCAGTTGATAAATCTTAAACTCTATTTCCAACGAATATAATTCATTGGCCTACCCAATTTCCTAGTGGCTTTGTGTCAGAACACTTACCACCGGTAGTTTCCTACTATCCATATACTTTCCTACCTATAACCATTTTTTATTCACCTGTTATTGCATGGGTCACATCAAATGACTACTCAATGCGAAATGCCTTAATCAAATTTTTTAAAATTCATGCGGTCAACGCTGCTTAGCGTGGGAGTAAAATAAGTGGATTATATTAATACATGTGGATTACAGCAAGATTGTGTCAATAATGTGTACTGTAGCGGATTTGGTAGTAGATTTGTGTCAGAACCCTTAATATCGGCAGTCCCCTAGTGTCGATATAATTTCCTCCCTAAAACCATTTTTTTCTTCGGTTAATGCATGTGTCACATCAATTGACAACTCCAAGACTCATTTGGAAAATCACTTAATTCATGCAGTTGAGCATGGGATTTTTTTGCAGTAAGAGAAAAAGGATTATATTAAGATTAATAATCTCTATTTACCACAACACATTGCCCACCACTCTCTGCAAATTGTTCTGTCATTAATGAGGACTATATTCATTGTCATCATAAGATATGTGTACATACTTATTTTAGTCTACGCTTAAAACATGCTAATTTTGGAAGAGTACATTACTGCGAATCATTCTTACGAATTCCCAGAGGCATAGCGTTTGTCTCCTTATTGAATTTAAAACCTCCCATCATCCTGATTTACTAATTCTACAATTGTTTTACTTATAATCACTCTGCTTAGCTTAATCTGAACATTAAAATCTATTGTGCAATCTGATTCCATGTGGATTCGATGCCCTAAGTATTATACGCAATCTCTTGATTTTTCAGAGTAGCTCTAGGGAAATTTGAGCATATCAAATTTTTGCGTCGTTGCCGAGGAAACATAATCCATTAGATTTTTACTATTAGGATTTTGTCTAGGTTTGTATTTTTATTTTTAATTTACTAACTAGATTTTAATTTTTGTGTTTCAGGTGTATGCATAATAGCGTCACTAAGAGCAACAAGGAGAAAGAGTTAGTTGGATTTGAGCTTTAGGATCCAACACGATTAGAACGCACCAATAGAAAAGCGACGAAAGTAGCTAAGAGGATGGTTGCGCAGAAGATTATGATTCAGAGGGAAGACAGTTTGTTCGATCTTCAGGGAAACCAGTACAACGAGCAGGGACAGATGCTCGACGCTAATGGAAACGTCGTCAAGGAGCATGTCGAGCAACAGGACAATGAGATCGCTCAGCAGGAAGAAGAAAATCTTTTGGCTCGAGAGGAAGATGAGCATGTCAAGCGACAGGAAGAGGAAATCGCTCGACGCGTGGAATTACGTCATATTGCTCGATAGAGAGCCCTTGTCGCTTCACATAAAGAAAACAACGGTGTCAATCGACATGATGGAGGTGTCGCTCGACACCCTGTCTAAAATTGCACACTAGCACACTTCAACAGACCTGAGTAATTCTATGCTAATAGGTCTGCGATTTGTCCACCTCCATTCCAGAGAAACGATTTCGAACTGAAGCCTGTGTATTTCTCTCTAGTAGCTCAAGACCCTTTATGCGGACTTCCACATGAAAACCCTATAGATCATATCGAGATGTTTGAGGATCTTGCATCTAGCATCAATGCTAATGGAGTATCAGATAACTATTTGTTCTGCAAGCTTTTCCCTTACTCCCTTCATGGGGAAGCAAAGCATTGGCTAAGGACGCTACCACCGGGCTCGCTTACTAACTGGAAGATACAAAGAATGCTTTTTAAAGCAATTTCTTTGATGATGCGAACTCAGAAGATCTTAGAGCTAAGATCGCTACCTTCAAGCAGGGGGACTACGAGGCATTCAAGACTGCATGGCAAAGATTCATGGGGTACCAGAGAGATTGTCCTCATCACGGCTTCACATATGTTCAGCTGCTCAGTATCTCAAGAGACAGCCTTGAGACTAATTGAGAATCTAGCCAACATCAACAGTACGAAGATTGATGATTTCGAGAGGAGCCAGCCAGGGAAGAACATCAATGGTAATCAATTTGCAGAGGGCACGAAGAAACTCGATTCGATGCATGATCTTCTACCTTGGAAGAAGATGGTTAATTTCGCTAAGAAAGTTGAGTCATTCGAGGCTGAAGATGTGAACTACATCAATGGATCTGGGTATCATAGTTTTAACAATCAACATGGATATGGTTCATCTTACCAAACGCCATTTCAAAGAAGCAGCTACACAAGAGACTACGGCTCATCTTCTTCTCAGAAACCTCTGCCGCAATCTGCAGAGAGTAAAATAGAGTCCTTGATTGAGCGAATTATGGAAAAAATCGAGGGTTTGAGCATTCATGTAAAGAAGTTGGACCCTCAGGTGGCTCAAACAAGTGAATCGGTAAAAAGGCATCACTCCAATATGATCAGATTGAGGACTGGAATAGAGAGAATGTCTGAAACGGAGCGTACAGAAGTTGAAGAAGAGGGAATTTTTAGATCAGAGTCACTCTCGAGCGACAGAGGAGTAATGTCGCTCGACACGATGGAGTTGAGCATGTCGATCGACGTGGATACCAGTGTCGATCGATAGGAGGAAATAGACGGTGATGATCGACAGGACACCAGTGTCACTCGACACCATCTGTAGAAAGGTCTAGATTTAGCAAAAGCTTCGGTATGTGTTGTTGAACGTGCCTACAAGCCAAAGGTCCCTTATCCAAAGCCTCCTATGAATCCATTATCTACTGATCATGGGAGTAACAAACCGTCGAAAGAGAAACAAACTCAACCATCGCTGAGAGAGTTGACTAAGATAGTGAATCCATTACAATTCACTATCCCTTGTTCGATAAATGGAATACAGCTAGAGAATTCTCTTTTAGACACTGGATCTAATGTGAATGTCATGTCTCATGCTATTGCGAAAAATCTTGGAATTGAGAATCTGCAACTTTCAAAGACATATGTCGAGCTTGTTGACACTTCTTCAGTAATTCCTACAGGCTTCATTCCTACGACGGATTTTTATGTCGTGGATAATGATAAGCCAATGGTTCTTGGTTCATCATTCCTAGCTACTGTGGGTGCCATTGTGGATTTTCCTAACCAACGCATTTCTTTCTCCAAGATCAACAAGAAGGTCTTTTACCTGCAGTACTTATCAAGGAGACTTCTTATCTAACAATCAATAAGGGAAACAAGCTGGTTGATCAACAGACAATTCCACATCTCCCAACCCACAAACCCCCCATAGATCAAAGGTACGCACTTCCTGAACTCGAATCTCCTGATTTCATCGATAAAACTTATAAAGTTGAAAAGTTTTTTACGCGCTTATGCAGGCAACGATTTTCTCGTCGAATGCTAGGTTTTTCTTCTGATGATTTTGCTGGAATACCTAAGACGCTTAAAAGGACTTCAAAACCTTTCGCAAAAATAAAGATTGTCTATCCTCAAGAGTTCAAGGAGAAAGGAGAAGCGGTTATTCAACAAATGATGGAGAACACGATGAAACTCTTTCCTGGAATTATTTCTGATAAGTCTGGGGGAGCTGGAAAGAAAGGTCGATTGAAGCGAGCACAAGCGAGTTTCCTAAAGGATAAGGGAGGTACAAAGCGTCTCAAAGATCCACAAAATGCCTAAGTCCTGACACAGTCAAGCTAAAGACTGAAAACGAGCGGTTAGTGGGAGGCAACCCACTTGTGAGTCTACTAATTATGTATTTTCTTTTAGTTTTCTTTTACAATTATATGTTGGGTTTTGTTTTGGTTTTGATTTTTAGGAGAATAGACGTGCGAATGCAAGTGAGAATGCACTTCAGAACTGTGCGTCGAGCGACGGAGCATTCAGTGTCGCTCGACACTAAGGAAAACCATCTGTTGATCAACGAAGGGCCACTGTCGCTCGACGCGATAAATATATGAGTGTTGATTGATACAAAGGTCATGTCGCTCGACACGACTCCCTTGTAACAATTCTTACTCGATATTTCACACGTTTCAATTTGTCTATTTTGCCCGCTCTGGGTTTAATAACACTGGGGACAGTGTTGTTTAAGTCTGGGGGAGGTGTTAGTTGCTAACTATGTTTTCTTTATTGAGTTTTTGTTGATATTTCGGGTCGAAACTCCCCTTCTACTTGCTTTGAATAGCACTCAAAGGACCATTTCCAATAGAAAATTGGTTGGTTTTATAAGGTGGGTAACTGCAAGTGGATCAGTTTAACGGAGCGAGTTCAGACTTCTGGAGAATGCCAGAAAGGATGTTGCAGACCTCGCCCCTAATGGACTCAAATTTCTTGTCTTGGGCGTCGGTAATCGCAAGACTTGATTCATCTTTCAACACTTGAAAGCGAGGACGGACCGCTCTTGAAACTTCTTCTTGATGATGATACAATTGTCCTAAATCAAATAAAAAAGCCTTATGACCCTGTCTTCCACAAGAAACAAGGAAATAAATAAATAAAAGTCTACAGAAAAGTGCAAGTCTGAAAATAAATAAAAAAATCATGAAGAAAAAGCTCAAAATGGCATGCATCTCTATGATATCCTTAATTAGATAAAACAATTACAGAGGGAAGAGAGAGGGTGAAACGCAGGAAAGTCTTAAAGGAAGTGAAAGAATCTAGAAGGTCCAACAATCAATATTCCCTCGATGAGACCACACCTAAATGAATGGGGTTTGCAACTGAAAGATTGAGTTTCTCTAAGGAGTTTGGATTCAATATGGAGGATTGTTAAGCTTCTAGGGACACATCAAAGTACTACCAGATATTGACTATGCGGTATGTGGATCCAAAAGGAGTGAGTACAACTGTTTTGCTTAGGGACAAGCAAAAAGCAAAGTCTGGGGGAGTTGATATATCATGGTTTTTACCGGTTTTCAACCATGATATAAGTCTGTTTTCTTGAGTCTTTTGGTGTTTTCGAGTCTTTGGTGTTTATTATTAGGTACAAGGACGTTTGGAGCATAATTGGTGTTTACTGGATTATTTTGAGCATAATGGAATGAGCAGTCAAAGTCGCAAGTTCGGATTAAAGATTTCAAGACAATGTCGATCGACACTGAAGATTGCATTGATTGATACCAAGAACTTAGTCATGTCGATCGACAGACTAATGGTGTCGCTCGACACGACCATTTGAGCGACCAGAATTTTAGCATTAGAAGATTTCTGTTTTGCGCCAGATGGCCCAGATGTTTGCAACTAGGCCCATGACGGTTTTGTAACCTATAAATACTTATTTTCAGCCATTGTTAAAGGTTAAGCTTTATTTTCTATTAGACAATTTTACTAAGAGATTATTATTCAAGTATATGTCTGAGTAATCTCCTAGTTAGGTTTTAGGGTTTTTCAAAAGATAATGAAGAGTTGTTAGAATTTATTTACTATTGAGATTTTCATCATATTTATATTCTTCACCTTGATTGCTTTAAACTCTTATTTAGGTCTGAATTGGACATCTTAGGTTGTTTAGTAGATGCGACAGCATTATTGAATCACATGAACTGAATCATTGGTGAGCAAAGATTCGATTCGCAACGACATTTGGCTTTGGATCTTTGTGAACAATAAAACCTGAATTGAATGCTTGTTTAAATTAATCTGATTTCGCAACGACAATTGGTTTTCTAGGGTTTAAACGTAGATGATATTTTCAACGACAGTTGATCTATTTTACATTAGTTTCGAGTTCTAGAATTGCACTTCATTATTATCCGGATAGTAACTTTATTCTTCAATTTGGAATCATTCCTGCGAATTCCCTAAGGCTTAGCGTTGGTCTCCTTATTGAATTTAAAACTTGCAATCATCCTGATTTACTGTTTCTGCAATCGTTTTACTTATAATCACTCTGCTAAGCTTAATCTGAACCTTAAAATCTATTGTGCAATTTGATTCCATGTGGATTCGAAATCCTAAGTACTATACGGGATCTCTTAATTTGAGAGAGTAGCTCTAGGGAAATTTGAGCATGTCATTTGACATCGAGAAGGGCACCTCTGGAAGTCAAACAGAACTTGGACGAGATTAATTTTAGATTTTCTCTTCCCACACCAACGATGGTCGCCGTTCTCCATACTCTGATCTCAAGAATAAATTTCTCAATAGGAAAAAAAAAGTAAGATTAGGGTTCTCTGTGAGGAATATGATGTGGAACGAAGAAGACATAGACTAAGCTATTTATAACCCAATTGGGAAAGAGAAAAATAAATTGAAGCGTCTGTTTCGCAATTCGCCATAAACGGTGGTCATGGGTACCACCACGTGTGTTGCAAGTGCATTTATTTAATAGGAGTTAATCATATTAACTCCTTGATTTAAATGATCATATAAGTTTTGCATTAAAAACCGTCATGACCATTCATTGCCTTTCAGGCTGAATGATCAGATATGTGCCGCGTGGATTAATCGAACGGACGTGTCTATTCAACCTTACGTCAAATCAGCTTTCTTGACACGCCTTGTCTGACCACCGACGTCATGGCCAATGGCTGAACCAGGGGGGGTGTGGTACCGGGTTTGTCACTCTCTACCGAATACTCATACGGAGCTAGGAAGATGGGCCTAAATCAATCAAGAAAGCCCATCACGGAGATTAGAAGCCAAATCCACGTCCAATCACCAACCTCGGAATACTTGGAGAATAAGTTGAGAATATATGAGAATATTGTGTAAATCTTTCTAGTTAGGATATTTTCCATGCATTTCTAGGGTTTATTCGACTGAGATCATTTAGTATAAATATGTAACTCATTTCCCCGGAAAAGGAATCCGCAACTCTCTTGAGCAATATACTTCATTGGAAACATTCTTGATCTTTTCTTAAGTTTTTCATATTGTTTTGCCTTCAAATCTTAAACCCCACTTGTTTGAGAGAGATTGAGTTCGTATACACGAACCCGGTACTTTCACATAGTCCTAGCTAATTTATATTTATATGAAACTCAACTAAATCAATTTTGTTCAACGTACACTGACTGGTTATTTGGATAATATTTTTTAGAGATGTGTTTGTGATTCTCTACTAGTTTATAATTAGGTGTATCATATTAGAATAGCATCATTAGGTGTATCTGTTGGGAATGTCCTGAAATCACACTTGTATTCACTCCAGTGACAGTTGTGATATCGAGATCTGACATACATATGATACTAGGTGGTCATTACATTTTGCTAGAAGCCGCTTATGATCTATGAGTTATGAACTCATTACTAGTATTATATGATCCTACAGGGTCACAAACCTAAGCGAATAGGATTCACTTTATAAGGGAATGATCATTAATGTAATGATCTAGATGATGTGTATTTAATACACATTATAAACTTGTTTTAAAGGCAGTGTCGATCGACACTATAGTAGTGTCGATCGACGCCAGGGTTTAACCGAAATAAGATTTCGGTTTAGTAACTTAATTGATTCTGAATCGGTTCAGGATCAATTAGGTTTTTCTCCAGGACCTATATATAGGAGATATAGGTCACGACCTGGAAAGAGAGTTTTTTGAGAAAACCCTTTTCGTGATAGCCGCCTTTAAGAAACAGAATCCCTAAAAGATCCGGTTCCAGGAACTAGCATCCCTGCGGATTCCTATTCGTGTGCGTGTGGACTATCGATAGAGGCACTACACTTGAAGTGCTATAGATCTCGATTTCCTGATTCAATTCCGCTGCAAACTCCAGGTATATTCGAGATCCGTTTCATCAGATTTAAAGTTTACAAACCCTAGATCCTAGGATTGAGAATTGCGCTTAGGTTGATTAATAGAGATTAATTTGGCAAGAACCTGAACGAATTCCTACAGTGGTATCAGAGCGTTAGGGTTTAACTAGTGATCTGTATGAACTGAATCCGGATTTGATTGTTTTTCTTTTGTAAAATCGTTTTCGTGAAAACTGTTCAAATCGGTAAAGTAACCTAGTGGTGTCAATTGACACAATGGTTGTGTCGATCGACACCTCTGCCTCTGCCTTGCGATCGATGAACCGGTTCAATTGGATTGAATCGGTTATCGTGCTCGATTAACAGATCGATTAAACCGAATGTCGGTTTAATGCGGTTTGGTTGGCGTCGATCGACACTAATGTAGTATCGATCAACACCGACCGGTAATCGACCCGGTTCAATTTGATTGACCGATTATCGATCCGGTTCAATTGGATTGACCGGTTATCGAGAATTAAATCTGGTTAGTCAGTGTCGATCGACACTAATGTAGTATCGATCGACACGAACCGGTTATTGAAATTCTGTGTCGGTTATCGAATCCGGATCAACTGGATTGATCGGTTTTCGATGAACTGAGACAGAAGAGTAAGTGTCGATCGACACTAAGGTAGTGTCGATCGACAGCTTACACAGATTGATGGTTAGTGAACCTGAAATCAAATAACCGAACCGGATTTAATGAGATTGGGTTCCTGAATGCATATATGATATGTACTGAGGATTAAATGTTCAGTTCCTCGACTAAATATCAAGTGTTCTTGTTGTCTTTCCGATCTTGTCAGCTGTTAATGCTCATTTCATTATGTGATAGGCTTGCACTGCAAGGTATCTGTAGTGACATGAGTGAGGCAGTAGGTAATTGAGTTGATGGGCTTGCAGTGCATGGCATCAACTATTACATGACAGAAGAGATTGGTTTACTTGAATGGGCTATCAGAAGTTCTGGGCCCAGAGACATCAGGTGGTTAGAACATAAGATGTTTTATCCACAACCAAGAGTCATATTGGATATGATTAGCAAAGTGTTGCTTACCTGTATAGCTATAATTCGAGTAACAGCCAATGGCTCGCTCGGATTTTAGTGAAACATGGATCTTGGAACATTATATTCTTTAGAGGAAACATAGTTTGAATATAATGCGAGTTTTCTTAATAGTTAAGTTTACTCTTTTATTGAACATCAAAACTAACCCTCTACCTCTTTTGTTTCAGCTATGTTAAGCTCTAACAACACATTCTCCCTAAGATTCGTCCTTGAGAAGGACAAGCTTAATGGATCTAACTTTCTGGAATGGTATCGGAACCTGAGAATTGTTCTCAGGCAGGAGAAAAGGGACTATGTCCTTGATAAGGTTCTCCCCGAGAAATACCGTGCCAATGCCTCGCAGACAGAAAAGAATGCTTGGGATAAGCATTCAAATGATGTGGTCGATGTGACTTGTCTGATGCTGGCTACCATGAACTCAGATTTGCAGAAGCAATATGAGAACGTGGCGTCACCCATCGAGATAATCACTAGCCTGAAAGCGATGTTTCAGGAGCAGGCTCGAACTGAGAGATACCAGACGGTTAAATCTCTAGTTGAGTGCAAGCTACCAAGTGATGCTCCAGTGAGTCCCCACGTCATAAAGATGATGGGTTATATTGATAACTTGGGGAAATTGGACTGTCCCATTAGCCAAGAGTTGGCTACTGACATCATACTGCAGTCACTGCCACCAAGCTATGATACGTTCATTATGAACTATAATATGAACAACTTGACGAAGACGTTGACTGAGTTACATGGCATGCTCAAGACAGCTGAGCCAAACATTAAGAAGGGTGCCCCTAATGTGCTTATGGTACAAGGGGGAAAAAAGTTTAAGAAACTCGGCAAGGGCAAAGGAAAGGGCAAGGCTATCCAGGTTATGAACCAGGACAATCATGCGCCTCCTCCTAAGCCCAGAGCTGGCCCTTCTGATGCTGATAAGTGCCATTTCTGCAATGAGTCTGGGCATTGGAAGAGAAACTGCAAGAAATTCCTAGATGGTCTGAAGAACAAGAAGAAGACGTACGAGACGACTTCTCCAGGTATTTATGTTATTGAAGTAAATGTTACTTCTACAGGTTCTACCTCATGGGTATTAGATACCGGCTGTGGTGCTCACATTTGTACTAATGTGCAGGCACTAAGCAATAGGAGGAAGCTGAAGAAAGGACAAGTGGAGCTGCGAGTCGGGAATAGAGCAAAGGTTGATGCGTTAGCCGTGGGCACTTATCATTTGTCTTTGCCTTCGGGTTTTGTTTTAGAATTAAACAATTGCTGTTATGTACCTGCGATAAGCAGAAACATCATTTCTGTTTCCTGTTTGGATTTAGAAGGATTTGATTTTTCTATTAAGAATAAATGTTGTTCTTTTAATCGTGATGGTATGTTTTATGGTAGCGGCCCATTAGAGAATGGGCTTTACGTTTTAAACCAATTAATACCTGATAATAACATATATACTAAGCGGTTTAAGTCCAATGACGAAAACCCAACCTTTCTCTGGCACTGTCGTTTGGGCCACATAAACGAGAAACGCATACAGAAGCTCCATAGTGATGGGCTTTTGGGCTCATTTGATTATGAATCATGTGAGAAATGTGAATCTTGTTTAATGGGCAAAATGGCAAAGGCTCCTTTCAATAAACCAAATGAACGGGCCAGTGACTTATTGAGCCTTATACATACAGATGTCTGCGGCCCAACGAGCACAAGTGCTAGAGGAAACTATCAATACTTCATTACCTTTACTGATGATTTCAGTAGGTATGGCTATGTCTATCTAATGAGACACAAGTCGGAATCCTTTGAGAAATTTAAGGAGTTCCAGAATGAAGTAGAGAACCAACTTGGCAAACGTATTAAAGCTCTTTGATCAGATCGTGGAGGAGAATACTTAAGTCAAGAGTTCAGTGATCATCTGAGAGAGTGTGGAATTGTTTCACAGCTCACTCCTCCTGGAATACCCCAATGGAATGGAGTTTCCGAGAGGAGGAATCGGACCCTATTGGATATGGTTCGATCAATGATGAGTCACACAGACCTTCCATTATCCTTTTGGGGATACGCTCTAGAAACGTCTGCGTTTACACTTAACAGAGTCCCATCAAAATCAGTTGCAAAGACACCACATGAGATGTGGACTGGAAATGTTCCAAGTTTGTCTTTTCTGAAAATTTGGGGTTGTGAAGCTTATGTAAAACGGTTAATAATCGATAAGCTCGCACCCAAATCTGATAAGTGCTTTTTCGTTGGTTATCCTAAGGAAACCAAGGCGTACTACTTTTACAACCGTTCTGAGAACAAAGTGTTTGTTGCTCGGGATTGTACTTTCCTTGAAAGAGAGTTTCTTCACAAGAAGAATAGTGCGAGTAAAGTACTACTCGAAGAAGTTCGAGAATCACAGGAACCTGCTCAACCGAATGAGGAAGAGCAGCAGGTGGAACCACAAGGAGTTGTAGAACCAGCACCTGTGATGCCAGAAGTTCGCAGATCCGGAAGGATTCGTCACGAACCCGAGAGATACTACGGTCTTCTCGTGAACGATTGTCATGACCTGCTGATCATTGACAGTGACGAACCTGCGAATTTCGAAGAAGCAATGTTGGGCCCTGACTCCGAAAAGTGGCTTGGAGCCGCTAGATCCGAAATGGGATCCATGTCAGAAAACCAAGTATGGTCCTTGGTAGATTTACCCGATGGTGTGAGACCCATTGAGTGTAAATGGATCTTCAAGAAGAAGATTGATGTGGATGGGAATATCCAGATATTCAAAGCTAGACTAGTGGCTAAAGGTTTCAAGCAAATTCATGGTATTGACTATGATGAGACCTATTCCTCAGTCGCTATGCTTAAGTCCATTCGGATACTCCTAGCAACTGCCGGTTATTATGATTATGAGATATGGCAGATGGATGTGAAAACAGCTTTCCTTAACGGAATTCTGGAAGAGGATGTGTACATGACACAACCTGAAGGTTTCACAGATCCTAAAAATGATGGGAAAGTATGCAAGCTTCATCGATCCATTTATGGATTGAAGCAAGCATAAAGGAGTTGGAATCTTCGTTTTGATGAAGCGGTCAAAAAGTTTGATTTTGTCAAGAACGAAGAAGAACCATGTGTATACAAGAAGACTAGTGGGAGCGGAGTTGCATTTCTCGTACTGTATGTAGACGACATACTTCTTCTCGGAAACGACGTTCCATTGCTCCAGTCTGTCAAGACTTGGCTTGGAAGTTGTTTTTCCATGAAAGACATGGGTGAAGCCGCGTACATTCTTGGAATAAGAATCTATAGAGATAGATTGAAGAGGCTTATTGGATTGTGTCAAGATAATTATATAGATAAGGTATTACACAGATTCAATATGCAGAATTCCAAGAAAGGTTTCACGCCTATGTTAAATGGTATAACTCTTAGCAAGAAGCAGTGTCCTTCGACACAAGCTGAGCGGGAGCGAATGAATATAATTCCTTATGCTTCAGCAGTAGGATCTATTATGTATGTCATGCTCTGTACTCGTCCAGATGTTGCTTGTGCCTTAAGCATGACGAGTAGATACCAATCTGACCCAGGTGAGTGTCACTGGAAAGCAGTCAAGAGTATCCTTAAGTATTTGAGAAATACTAAGGATAAGTTCTTGGTGTATGGAGGAAATGATGAGCTGATCATAAGTGGATTCACGGATGCAAGTTTTCAGACGGACAGAGACGATTTCCGGTCTCAGTCTGGCTATGTCTTTTGTCTGAATGGCGGTGCAGTCAGTTGGAAAAGTTCCAAGCAGAGCACCGTAGCTGATTCCACTACTGAGGCTGAATACATTGCCACTTCGGAAGCAGCAAAGGAAGCTGTTTGGATCAAGAAGTTCGTATATGAACTTGGTGTGGTCCCTAGTATCTTAAAGCATGTGGCATTGTTCTGTGATAACAATGGAGCAATTGCTCAGGCAAAAGAACCAAGGTCACACCAGAAGTCCAAACACATAGAGAGGAAATATCACCTGATACGTGATATAATTGATAGAGGAGACGTGGAGATCAGCAGAGTTCCCACAGATGAGAATGTCGCTGATCCTCTGACCAAGCCCCTCCCGCGACCTAAGCATGAGAGTCATACTGCTGCTATAGGACTTAAGGAAATTAAGATGTGATCTTGATTTTAGTGGGAGTTGTCTTGTTTTAAGTTATGCTTTGATGTTCTTGTAATCATACTTTGATGATTTTAATGAAATTTGATTTCAGTTTTAATTTAAATGTGTTTAAATGGAAGTCCCAAGATAATTTATGACATTCTATAGGTCATCAAGTTGAGGACTAGATCATGAAACCCTATGAGAATTAAATGACATAGATTATATTTGTCCCTGGTCGAGGTTGTTAATGTGGGATACTAACAACTGCGTGAGACTAGCATGTGAGGTGACTGATGACTAAGTTTCATGGAGTCATTAATAAGAGTATTAAAGTCAATCACATAGATATATGTTAGAGAACATATGATCGGACATGACCCGCTAATGAGAACTCTATAGGAAATTAAGTGTCATGAGAGGTTCTCATAATGACTATGAGGTATAGTCCTTAGACCTGAGTTCATCATGATTTCTTACATATGAATTGGTCCGCTTCGACTTTGTCAAACGTTATCTGTAAAAGGGTAACTATAAAGGCATTGATTGGGTGTATCATGAAGTGTGTGAAGGAACAGGGATGGAACAAGATGGGATTTGTCCCTCCTGTAAAACAGGAGATAAATATCTCAGGGCCCATCGAAGATTTGATACTGAGGAATGTGTGGCCACACTCGAACGAGCTGAATGTCAGTCGTTTGTTTTGTCAGTATAAATCGGAGTTCGATGAACATGATTTTGGTTGAATAAGGATGACACGGTTCTTGCCTTATGCCAGATCGAGATATAGAGACGAAGGGATTATTGGAATAGTTGATTCCAGTACAAGTGGGAGATTGTTGGGAATGTCCTGAAATCACACTTGTATTCACTCCAGTGACAGTTGTGATGTCGAGATCAGACATTCATATGATACTAGGTGGTCATTACGTTTTGCTAGAAGCCGCTTATGATCTATGAGTTATGAACTCATTACTAGTATTATATGATCCTACAGGGTCACACACCTAAGCGAATAGGATTCACTTTATAAGGGAATGATCATTAATGTAATGATCTAGATGATGTGTATTTAATACACATTATAAACATGTTTTAAAGGCAATGTCGATCGACACTATGGTAGTGTCGATCGACGCCAGGGTTTAACCGAAATAAGATGTCGGTTTAGTAACTTAATTGATTCTGAATCGGTTCAGGATCAATTAGGTTTTTCTCCAGGGCCTATATATAGGAGATATAGGTCACGACCTGGAGAGAGAGTTTTTTGAGAAAACCCTTTTCGTGATAGCCGCCTTTAAGAAACAGAATCCCTAAAAGATCCGGTTCCTAGAACTAGCATCCCTGCGGATTCCTATTCGTGTGCGTGTGGACTATCGATAGAGGCACTACACTTGAAGTGCTATAGATCTCGATTTCCTGATTCAATTCCGCTGCAAACTCCAGGTATATTCGAGATCCTTTTCATCAGATTTAAAGTTTACAAACCCTAGATCCTAGGATTGAGAATTGCGCTTAGGTTGATTAATAGAGATTAATTTGGCAAGAACCTGAACGAATTCCTACAGTATCATATTAGAATGGCCTCTCCCTATCATTTCCTTTTAGTATAAAACAATTTGAAACAACCCAAATTAATTAATACGACCAAATTATAAGTAAAACTATATAATTTTTTTTATTATTAAGGAAGACCACTAAAAATCTGAATACAAAAAATAATTTTGTGAATACAATGATTCATACGTGCACCAGGGTCAACTTTCCTTGGAACCACGTAGTAGTAAGATTCACGTATTTGCTAATTTTGGATTTGTTTGTGCAAAATTTAACCGGTTCGAATCGAAACAGTTATACGGATAGACGTTGAAGAGATGCTTTATTGATATGACGATTTTTGGTTTACATCGTTGACAATAATAATAAATATAACTTCTAATAAGAATTAGATGAGAGTCCCCTGTGAAGATCTTTCCACGAGCTCTTGGCCTAAAACCTTGTATTTTGGTCATAGCCTCTCTTTGTATACTTTGTCGTCCCTTCTTGGGTTCTCTTAGGGTTCGATCTTTTTTCTTTGTTTGTTGTTCTTCTCTTTATATAGAGAGTTTGTCGTGTTTATCTTCCTCCCTTGATAAATAGGAATAATTCCATATATATATTTATGTAGAGTTTATCCATTCTTATGAATATCCCTTTGAGATTTATTGATTCAAAATATATCATAATAGTCTAAATTCGGTTGTACCAAATTAAGCCCATGATAAAATTATGCCCAACAACTTACCCCCACTCTTCATTTCTTAATTTAAGAATTTGAAGAGTAGTAAAAGCATACGATATTTTATCACATACCTATATGTTAGCTTAGTCTCGTCTCATGGACATTTGATCCAACGATTTTGGGTCTCGTCTCATGTACGGGCTTAGATTCTCACCGCTGGTCGAAGAAATTTAATAATTGGTCTTTGAAAACAACGCCCCCATTCTTGTTGTAAGTAGCTCTTAAATATACTCCACGTTTGTTTACTGCATGAGCCTTTTCTGGGTAATCAAACACATTCGTACATGGAACGAGTAACTTCTAATCGGAAATCATTGGTGAAATAAGATACCCTGAGAGTTCCTCTAAATTGATGCTTCTTGTGGCATTTTGACGCCTTAAGCAGAGCCGTCTCCCCCTCGCTCGGTGGCATCTCTTTGCTATTACGAAGAGACGTATTTCCCATGAAGAGAGGGAGAAAGAGCGTGATGTGGTTAGCCAATCATTACCTCTTCGCGGGTTTGATGTTTTGTCTATGGTAATACCCTTTAGCTTATCGATGTGGCTTGTTACCCATGTTGGGATTCATCATAAGTCCTTAGACTTTTCGCCGCTTTTTGTAGAATAGTTTTAGTGATCGGTGTACTTTGATTTTATACATTGCATTTCTCCTTTTCAAATAGTAATTTCTTCTAACTGGCTTTGAGGTGTTCCCCCTAGTTTGTTGAATTGAAATGAATACGTTTCTAATTATCCTTGAGAGTTCACTTTCAATTATATTTGAAGTTTTGCTTGTGATGTGTTCTGGTTCAGGTTTTACATCGAAACATATAACACTTGTGTGTCACTCTGGGTCTTTGATTTTTGATGTGAACTCCTTCAATCATAATTGAGTTATCCTTCATCTTTCCATTATGTATTTGTGACCATAGCCATTGATTTATGGTTCTCTGCGTTGTAGCAACCGTAACCATTTTTATTGGTCAGTGATATAGTCTTGTAGTCATTGTTCTTATAAGAGTGCGTTGCAACTCTTTAATTTGGCAACAATCATAGTTTCATTTCTTTTAGAGACTTTTCTTCTTGTTAATTTTTGTAGTCATCCTCGGCACTTCTCTTTTTATACGTTCCTCTTGGGTTTGATAGCTCTCTTAGAAAAATTCAAGGAGTTTCATGTCAAAAGCATCCTTTTTTCTAGGTCGCACATAGTTGCATGTGTTCGGTTAGTGCTTATGCACTACTTAGTTTCTCTTCTTAGTTGGCTTTTATTTATGTCGACAAGCATCTTTACTTGTTTGGTTGTTATGATCACCTTTTTCGCTTAATTAACAACTCTAGGCGGGCACAACTGAATCAATGATTCCAGCTACATTTAAACATCAGTCAATGATTTTAGCAATTCTTTGCTTACAATTTAGACCATAGTAGTTCTAGATGAGCTATATCTTTCACAGAGACAGGATTAGTCGTTGCTCTCTTGTAGGAGATTACCTCTGTTAGGCTTAAACTGATAGTCGTCACTTATTGTAAGAGGCTTTTACCTTTGATTTCTTTTTCAGAGACATATGTCACTACTTGTTTATATTAGTGAGCTTTTTGTCTCTAAGTTTCTTTGTAGTGACAGGTCGTCACTATTGGGTTTAGGAATTTTGTCTCTAATTTTTTTAACATTGACCATGGTTTCGGGTGGCTTTTCTCGTGATCGAATCATCACCACCATATTCATTTTATAATATATCCATCGAGGATATTTATCTCAAAATTCAGTGACTGTGTCACTTGTTTTGCTTAGGAGAGATTACCTCTAATCATAAACTAATATTGCTTGAGTCTTGAAAGGCGTTGTAGTCGTTTGTAATTACGGCACTAGCCATTGTAGCTGCTTGGCCATGTGTTTATGAGGCGTTCCCTCTTATTTAATTGTTTTTTGGTATACGTTAAGGCTTTGCCTTTGTTTTTCTTTTAAGCGATTTGATCACTTCTTCTTTTATGAGAGGTCTTACCTCTTAATTATTTTTTTTCAATGACAATTGCCATGAATTTTGTTGATCAATGACAATAGCCTTCAGTTTTTTTTGAGAGGTTATTGCCCCCAAGATTTATTCCTTCAAAGAGATTTTGTCTTCGATTTGCTATGCCTTTCAATCATAATCAAAGTTTTCATAATGGTTTGAGGGTCATACCCAAATACTTCTATTGACTTTCCATCAAGATTAAAATTTTGATATGATCTTTCGGTCAAGATCAAAGTTTTGGTAATGGCTTTAGGATCACGCCCAAATTGTAGTAGTGGCCTTAGGGTCTTGTCATGATTTTATAGTGGTCTTGGAGGACCGTTGGCTTTCTAAGTGGCCTAAGAGTCAAACATGTTGCTCAAAGCTAGTTGATGTTTGGCACTTAGCCTTTACCATATGGATGGAAGTAGTCTTTTTGACTAGTTGAAGATTATCTTATTCAGGAGACTTTGCCTTCGATATTATGTAGTGATCCTTGTAACAATCTTTTCGAGGCCGTTCCTCTTGATTTGTCTATTAAGAGTGATTGTTGTCACAATCTTTTTGTGGTTGTGTCTCTTGATTTATTTTAACATGATTGTCGTCATGATGAAACGACACAAACACAACATTTTCTTTTTTGGATAAACTAACTGTAGTATCTAGTTTTCATTTGTTTGAAGGTCATGCCTTTGGTTATTTAAAGTGATTATCATCACTTTTCGTTTGGGGAGGTACTATCTCTTTTTGTTTTGTAATGAAAATAGTCATTGATTTTCATTGGTCGATGGTCGTAGCCATCGATCATCTCAAGAGATCACTGCCCCCGAGATAGATTTTGTTTAGTAGTTGTTTTTACTATTTTTCTTAGTAAACAATAGTAATAATTGATTGATCTTTTGGCGATCGTGATCGCTTTTCCTCTTATGGTGATCACAGTTTCTTTCACTGCAATTATAACCACTTCTTTATATATAGCGCTCATAGCTGCTACTTTTATAGAAATAAAGATCATTGCTTGTTTTTCTATGTTATACCTCTGATTTCTTTTGTTTGTAGTGATAGCCATCACCACCCTTTCTTAAGACAAATGTTTTGTCAATAATTGTGGTAGCTACTCTTTTTTATTTGTTTTGGCCACCACTTTTTCAAGTAACTTAAAAGAAACATGTTGTTGAAAGTTACTTGAGGTGCTTAAACCTCTGTTGTGAGGCTCTAAGCCTTTAATATAGACGAAAGAAGTCTTCTAGACTATTTAAAATGAGTGCGTAGCTGTTAGTAGTTTTAAAATTATGTCCATATCCATTGTGGATGCACTGCACTTGGCCCTATATACCTTCAAGAATATGTATATTTTCTGTTCCTGTAGATGAATGCAGTCTCTTAGACTATTGTAGATAAGCACATAGCCATTTATATCATCCATACTATACCGAAGATGAAAGTAGTAGTCTTGTAGACTATTTAAAGTGAGCACATAGCTTTTAGTTTTGCCTTAGGAACACGTCTAACTTATTCATTGTAACGTAGATGTTAAGCATGAGCATTGTGCCGTCATACATCATTATATATATATATATATATATATATACCTCTAGGTACTTAGGTTTTGATTGCTATACTTATATTTATACTATTGCCAGAACTCCTAAGCAGTAACATACTTAAAAATGGAGATGTGCTTTTCTTGCTTTCTCTCATTGATTACAAAGAATTGTTCTAGTTTCTAGATGTAGAGTAATCACGATACATAAGAGACATTACAAAATGTGACTAGAAAATTTATCTTTATTTTATGTCGGTGTGGCCGAGTTTGCGTTGTTGAACTTAAGTTTCCTAGCTGAGCCAACAACTTTTGTCAACCCTGCGAAAATAAATTATTGATTGTGAAGATATTTATTCTCCTTTAGACTTTGAACCCTAGCACATAGCAAAGAAACGGATACTTATCTTCTTCTTTTTGTCGTACAAATCCTAGTAAACCCAAATAAAACTCATGTTTGATGGTCATTATGCAAGGCTTACATAAACATTATTCTTCTCTTCTGTTTAGCTCATTGCAACTTGAAAACATATCTCCATGTGAAGATAGGTCTCGTTAGTTTATTGTTAGGAACCCTTGTTATAGGAGAGACTTTGATTTCGATTTTAGGTTTGGTCATTCTTATGTCTTTGAATCGAATGGATGGAAGCTCTTGAGCTTGAGTAAGTTCCAAGAAATCCCCACTTCCGGAACTCTTCTTAAATTCTGACTCTGATCGAGTTATCGCGAGCTTTATTCATGGGTGGTCTTGACTTAAGTGGAAATAGTCGAGTCGGTGCAGCTAGAACAATTGATTCTCCACAATGCCATAATCCATGATGTTTTAGGGTTTTGGAGTTTTTGTACGAATAAAGTAGAAGACGATGATAACTGCTTTTTCCACACAACATCTAGCTTATGTTGTTTTGTTAGGTTAGTGTTTATGCCCCCAAATCATTCCATGCTCTTCATTGTAGATCCATGAATTTATAACATCATCTCCGATATCCTTGCCGTAAGTTCATATCATCGTTAAACCATCTCTCGCATCTTCGCTCACGTAATTAAAACTGCCCCTTCTTCTAGTGCCAAACTGTTTGTGCAAAATTTAACCGGTTTGAATCGAAACAGTTATACGGATAGACGTCGAAGGGATGCTTTATTGATATAACGATTTTTGGTTTACATCGTTGACAATAATGATAAATATAACTTCTAATAAGAATTATATGAGAATCCCCTGTGAAGATCTTTCCACGAGCTCTTGGCCTAAAACCTTGTATTTTGGCCTTAGCCTCTCTTTGTATACTTTGTCGTCCCTTCTTGGGTTCTCTTAGGGTTCGATCTTTTTTCTTTGTTTGTTTTTCTTCTCTTTATATAGAGAGTATGTCGTGTTTATCTTCCTTCCTTGATAAATGGAATAATTCCATATATATTTATGTAGAGTTTATCCTTTTTTTTTATCGTCAAACTTTTCTCATTCATAGCCTTTAAGTATCAGAGCATACAATTTCAATTTGTCTCAGTGCACATTTTGCCAAGGAGTCAGCTAATGAATTCTCAGTCCTTTACACATGGCAGAAATCGATAAAAAGAAAACAAGATCGTAGAGCTAGAATGTCTTGAATAATACCGAAGACTTCCTTGATTGAGTTGGATTGATTAACTGCTCCAATAATACTTTGCGAGTCAGAGTGGAACATAATCTTCTCGATACCTCTTTCGAGCGCTTTGTTGATAGCTAGTCTCAACGCAAGAGCTTCCGCAATAAGGGGAGAGTTAACATTACGATCTGCTGTCGTTCCTTGTTCCACAGTAACTAGCTCTGTCTTTGTACCATCATGAGATTGAAATTGGAAGATCCATCCGCAGCCACCGATTTTCTTTTTTTCAGACCAAGCACCATCCATGTAACAGAGGATTACATCTCGGGGGTGCCTTCGGATAGGTTTAAACTTGGAGGGCTGAGTTGAGCCTGTTCTATCCTCCTTTTGTGCTTCTTGCCATTCCCGAGCTTCTGCCAGTGCTTTAGACGCAGTTTCATCTTCGGAGATAGTTGTGATCCAAATATTCCAACAAACCCATGGAAATAGTGGCCCATTGACAATTCCCACCGGTGGTAAGCACTCTAGTTTGTTCCCATTCTTTATGCCGGCTCCAAAGCTCGCAACACAATGAGGATCGAAAGTCGAGGAGAAAGGTATGCAATCCCAAACTTTTGAGGCAAATGGACAGTGAAACAAGAGGTGATTAGTGGTTTCTTCTCCTCCGCAGTGTACGCAACCAGTGCCAATACTAATTCTTCTTTTACCTAAGTATACACCAGTGGCTATCGCGTCCAAACCGCACTTCCACATGAACAGTTTTAGTTTTGGAGCCATTTTGACCTGCCATATGTCTTTGTTCCAATCCACATGCCTATCACTGAAATCCTCTTGGTTCCATGTATGTGCTTCCGCTAAATAATACCCAGACTTAACTGAGTATAGACCTGATTTACTTGGTATCCGCAGCTCCTGTCATGCTCGGTTTTAAGCATAGGATTTCATCAATGAACCCAGGGAGAACCTCTCTAATCTTTTCCTTGTCCCATTCAAATGAGTTAGCCATGAAGAGGTCAGACACTTTAAGATTTGCATCACCTTCACTATACGGCCCCAATGGTTTGATATTTTCCATTGCTGATATCCATGAGTCTTGCCACACTCTTGTAGATTTACCGTCGCCAATATTCATGACCAGGTTCGCTTTTATGAGGTCTCTCCCGATAAGAATGCCTCGCCACCCATGAGAACAGGCCGAAGCCGGTGCCACTTCAAGAAAAGGTATTGAGTGACAATATTTACCTCTCAGCACACGGCTAAGGAGACAGTCGGTTTTGTTGATGATCCTCCAACTTTGTTTAGCAAGGAGAGCATCGTCAAAGTTTTGGATGTCCTGGAAACCAATCCCTCCATCGCGTTTTGATCTCGTAAGCTTGGACCAAGCAACCCAATACATATTTTTCTTCTCCGAACTTGAGTCCTACCAAAAGCGGGTGAGAACCGATTGGATTCTCTTACAAAGGCTTTGAGGAAGCTTGAAACACGACATCGTGTACGTGGGAATAGAAGAGAGAACCGATTGTATCATCACCATCTTTTCGGCATTAGATAGGAACTTAGTCGAGTAGCTATTCGCCTTTTGTTTTATACGGTCCACGATTATCGTAAAGAGATCTTTCTTTCGTCTTCCAAAGTGTTCCGGTAACCCCAAGTATTTCCCTAGTCCTCCTTCATTTGCAATACCTAGATCGTTTTTTGCTCTATCTTTGGCATCTCTTGGCGTTTTTGACGAGAAGGTGATGGAAGATTTTTGTCCGTTAATCTTTTGCCCGGAGACCTTTTCGTATTTGCCAAGGATATCCGTTAGAGCTTTGCAATCGTATTTGTTTGATTTGCAAAAAAACATGGTATCATCGGCGAATAAGAGATGATTTATCCGAGGACTTTGTCTAGCCACCCGTATACCTTTGAGGAGTCCGTTGTCTTGAGCATTCTTACAAAGACCGGTGAGGACTTCTCCACAAAGAATAAATAGGAACGGAGATAGCGGGTCTCCTTGTCGGATTCCACGAGTTGGTTTAACATATCCTTGAGCCGATCCATTTATTAGGAAAGAAAACGTTGGTGTTGAGATGCATTGATAGATGAGTCTTGTCCACTTATCATCAAAGCCTAAACGTTCAAAAACCAACCGTACAAAGTCCCATTCGACACGGTCATATGCTTTGCTCATGTCCGTTTTCACGGCCATCGAACAATGTTTCTTGGCGCCAGAAGTTTTAAGATAGTGTAGCACCTCATGAGTAATCAACACATTGTCGGTAATAGCCCTTCTCGGGACAAACGTGGACTGATTTTCGGAAATGATACTGTCGAGAACAGGTGATAATCTCTTTGTAAGAATCTTGAAGATTATCTTGTAGTAGACGTTGCAAAGTGCAATTGGTCTATAATCCGAAACTCTTTTCGGTCCGTGTATCTTAGGTATGAGACGAACATGGGTATGGTTGATATTTTTAGGCATACTTCCTGTGGCGAAGAAGGTTTGCACCTCAGAGACGATGGCTGGTCCGACATTCTCCCAATTGGTTTGGAAGAAGCTAGCGGAGAACCCATCCGGGCCCGGTGCTTTATCCGAATGAATGGAGAAGATTGAGATGCGGACTTCCTCTGGGGTTGGTTCAGCCGTGAGCTTAGCATTAATCTTAGGTGTCACTCGGAGTGTGAGAGCTTGCTTAACGATATCTTCTCTTTCTGATGGTATAGACTTGAAAAGGCCCTTATAGTATTTTATAATTACGGCACTGATTTCTGCTTCCTCATGAAAGCTTTGTCCTTCTTCATTTTCAATAATTGAAAACTTGTTTATAGCTCTTCTCCCCCTTGTTACTGAGTGGAAGTAATTCGAATTCTTATCTCCAAGTGTGAGCCATAGTTGGCGGCTTCTTTGTCTCCAGAAAACTTCTTCTTCTTCATACGCAGCTTGAAGTTCTATTTGTAGAGATTTTATAGCGATTTTATTAGCCACATACTTTGACAGTTTGATATCAAGCTTTTCTTTCCTATCCTCAACCATAATTTGAGCATTCATGTGATGTTCTCTGTTCCACCTTGAAATCTCACTTCGACTCGCACTAATGCGTTGTTCAACCGTTTGGTTTGGGTTAGATGACCAGACTTTTGCTATGAGTTGTTTGATCTCAGCATTAGTAGCTAGCTTTTGGTCATAACGGAATAATCCTTTCTTCTTTTTAAATGCCATATCAAAGATAGTAAGAAGCGGTCGATGATCCGAATCGTCAAACAACAGATAGAAACTTCTTCCGGAGGAATAGAGCTCTGCCCATTTACTATTGGAGAGTGCACGGTCCAATCGGCAGTGTAGCAAGTGTTTGTTACGCCATCCTCTCCACGATAAGTAATTACCAGCGTATCGAAGGTCATAGAGATCACTCTTTGCCATGAAGCTTCTAAAATCTCCAAAGGAGCCTTCCGTTCTTGTTATACCTCCTGTCTTCTCGTCATTACTAAGAATCTCATTGAAATCTCCTGTGAGGTACCAAGCCTCGTCTCTTGAATCGGCTATGAGTGCTACCTCTTCCCATATAGCTTTCCTCTTTTGGTGATCGGGTTCACCGTAGACGAAAGTTGCATAAAAACGATTCTTTTTGTGTTTGATAATAGTATCAATATAGTGTTCACAGGATTTGAGAATTTCTACATCGAATTCAGGTTTCCAGAATAAAGCAAGCCCTCCTTTCCCTGGGTTGGAAGGCGGGACAAGTTTGTGATGTCTGAAATCCATAAACTTTAGCTTTTTGAGTACTATATCGTCGGGGTTTTTTGTTTTGCAAAGGAATAGAATGTCGGGACGATTTTTCTTCTTTAATTCCTTTAGTCTCCGAACTGTTGAGCAGTTTCCCATTCTGCAACAGTTCCAACTCACAATGGCTACGGAGGAGGATGAGGATGGAGCCGACAATCCATCGCTTTCTTTGATATTGCCGGAAGCATAGTGATCGTAGGAGGATTACCACTTGCAGATACCACATTTGAACCAATGTGTGTGTTTGTTGGGCCATTTTACAACTGGGCTTGATTAATCCTTTCCCCATTTTGAGGCCCATTTGCAGATTCGTTTTTAGCAGGGAGTCTTCTTCTCAGAGATTTCTGGACAGTAGCAGCTTTTCTCATCTTCGTTGAGGCTCCTTGGGTTTGCATCGGCGATGTCCCCAATCTCTTTTTCAACGGCGGCCGGCCACGCTTTATCTTTGTGGTCACATCCGATTGATTCAATTGGGGGAGATCTGGAGACGTACCCCGTTGTTCCTGGTCGTGATTTTCAGTTGATGTGATAAGGGTCACATCTTGAATGCGTTGTGAATACTCCAAAATACTTGCAGCCGTCGAGGCCATGAGTCCTTGGGTTTCTCCATTAAAAACTCTTTGTCGACGGGCCTCTCTTTCTGTGGGATCCTCCACATTAACGTAATTGATGGTAACGTCTTGCAGTTCTTCCATTATTAACTCCGTCGTCAATCCTAGTGGAGGAGGTGGAGGAGGAGATAGTCCATTGAACTCCAAGTTTCTCTCCAGGGGAGGTCTCCGGCTTTGAGATGTATCATTGGTAGATTGAGGAGTTTTCTCTGCAGAAGGTCTTATCTCTCTCCACTGCATCTGAGGAGGTTGAGCTACGGGGTTCACTGTCTTCATTTTATTTACATTTGCCGCCACCGGAGCTGTTTCTCCTCTGTGGTTCATGGATTCACCAGTCCTTTCTCTCTGGTGAGATTGGTATTCCGAGGATAACCGGCCTGTATGATAAGTGCGACGGTTGTATTCAGGTGATTTCCTTTGCCATCCTGTAGGTGATCTTTCTCTTGGCATTCTTGAGGAGATTCTTTCGCCAAACGGTCTCCCGTATCTATCGCGTCTATCATGGAAAGAGATTTGCTTTCCTTCTCCACGAGGTATCAATTCAGGGTTATTCTTTGATGTCGAATCCTCTTTGGCCCTTGGCAAAGCTTCCAGGTTGGCGTGCTTTCTGCTCTTTGGTCCTTTAGGACAATCCCTTTCCTCATGGGTAATGCAGAAGCATTTTTTGGAATGGTTCTTCAAGCGCTCATAAATCAGGGAGATTGTTGCTTTAACTCCATGGTCGAAGTCGATGATAGTTTCCTGTATAAGAGGTTGGAGTCCATCTACACTTACACGGATTCTTGCTGATGTTTTAGTAACCTCCATGCCATCGATTTTGCCTAGTGCCTTTGCAATGTCCCTGACCATTACTTCTTTAAGGTAATGCAGGGGGATACCCTTTAATTGGATCCAAAAGGGGATTTCGGAGGGGAAATGGGGAGAGATGATGGGCTCCCATTTTTGAATGATTATCATCCAGTTTGAGTAATGATAAGGTCGGTTTGACAAGAATTTATCTAGGTCCTCTTCATGAGTGAATCGGAACTGGAAGATATTGTTACTGAGATCTGAGCCGATAACTTCGCCTTGTTGTTCCCATCTTTTGGCAAAGCAAGAAATCATAGCCCACATTCTTTGTTCCTTGGGGTTCGTTAATCTTCCAATGAGAGTGCGGTTATTTTCTTGGACCAGATCTGAAGTGTCCATTTGAGGAGCTTTGATTCTCTTTCGAGGAGGAGAGTCATTCTCTTCTAAGATTGCTTTACCTTTTGCTGCGTATGATTGTCGCTGGTTCATGGTTCTTCAGGTGTAGAGACTTGCTGTGTTTTGATATCGGAGATAGAGGCTGATTGAGGCGTAAGAAAAAACTTAAATTTGTGGTTGACAAAGATGGCCGCCGGCGGTCCTTTAGCGGAGAAGATGAGCTGCTCGGGAAGATTTTGTTAGGAGGCCTTTGTAAGAGACAAGCTTCCTTACTTTTCTGGTTTACGAGGAGATTTTTGGTTGGGTAGGTTCGCAGGACAGGTGAGTCTTGATGCTGGAATCCATGGGAGTGGGTTGGACAGGTTCCGGTAGACTAAAAGTCACCGTCGGCCTGCCGAGGAAAAGTCCGGAGAGCTCTTTCAATTTTATTTTTGGGGGATTTTAGTGGTTGGGTAAGTTGGTAAAAAGTTGAGTTTGAATTTTTAGCTAAACTGGGTAAGGTAAGGAGTAAAGCACAGTGGTTAAAGGGGTTATCTGGTGGGTAGTCAAAGGTCGATGTTTTGCCTCAAAGCTCGTGCCTGAGAGAAAAATCAAAGGACGATTTCATTGAGAATCATCGATTTAAAGCTCAAGAGAATAAAAATATGTAGAGTTTATCCATTCTTATGAATATCCCTTTGAGATTCATTGATCCAAAAGATATCATAATAGTCTAAATTCGGTTGTACCAAATTAAACCCATGATAAAATTATGCCCAACAGGATTAAAATTTGAAGTATTTAAAAGAAGAACAATTAGTTGAACTTAAATCCCGTGAGTTTATTACAAAAATGAAATAGCCCGAGTAAACCATGCGCAAAGGTGATATAATATTAGCTTTGAACTGACTAAATTAAATTTATTTTATTTTTGTAGAGGGAGGCTACCTAACACTCCTGGATATATGTCGTGCTTCCTATCTCCCCTTCAACATCGATTCGTCTTCGTTAATTATTTGTACCAAACTGTTTGAATTTAAGGTTAATTATTCACAGTTCATATTCCACCAATTCTGTTTGAAAATGTTATTTTTTATTCGCATATGAGAGCTTTTGGTAATAAGATAGGGGTGTGAATTGTGGTAATGACTTTGAGAATTAATAAATTAAACAGAAAACAAATTATATAAAACGAAAATACAGGTCGGTATACAAACTTGATTAGTAGGTTAATAAGAAAATACAGGTCGTACCGGTCAACTACATTTAACGTCCCTCAATGTTCTGATTAATGAACCTCAATTAACAATGGCAACCACCCACGTAAAGTGTTATATTTTGTCTATGTGAATTATGATAGTACTAGTTATTTTCATTTTTATTTTTTTAAGAATCAAGTGGACTACTTGGACTTTATGAAATTCATCTATGATAACTGCTACCCAACTTAAAAGTGATAAAATACGATTATTTGATAGATGTAATGTAAGAAACACCAAAGATACAAAAAAAAATATATATATATATATATATAAAAAAAAAAAAAAGATACGACTTTTTTTTTCCGGCACCAAAGATACGACTACAAATTGCGCATCTATAACAAAAAAATATACTATTGCTCTTAGCGGGGCCGGCCTTGTGGCCATACCTATGAAACATTGGTGTGGATCCACAATTATTTTTTTTACTTTTTTATAAAATATTGTGTAAATATAGATGTAAATTATAAAAAGAAGATAATTTGTTTAGGTTTTTACGTGAATTATAAACCCCAAATTTTTTTTTGTTAAAACATTAACTATTAAATTTATATAATTAGAAAAGTAAAAAAAAAATTATATCAATAGAATAAATTAATGTTTTACCACAAAATATTATATTTATATTAATTATTTTTTTCATTTTTGTATGGGCCCAAATATCTCAAGACCGGCCCGGCTCTTACTAATCTCCAAACATTACAAGCAACTTTTTCATACAAAATTAAGGTAACCAAATTTTATCAAATAATAAACAAAGGTAAGAATATAGAAACGAATTTTACTATTAAAAATGATTATATGAACGAAGGGTGGAGAGAGAAGAATCAGAGTTTCACAAACAAAAACAAAAATAGAAAACTCAGTGGGCCCTCTTTACCAGTCACCGGTTGATGTTGAGTGACTAATTACAGATCAACTTACTAAAGAAGCCATGACGTCCACCATCACTAACCCGACCCATTTCATATGATTCACGAATGTGAGACTCGTGTTTCGCAACACGTATGGGATAATATAAGTCGTGATCATGCAACAACACTTTACAATTGTGACAATGGTATAAATCCGAAACAGGTTTACATTAAGCACTTTACACATTTAACATTATAGCCGACCTGAACAGAGCTCGTATTTATGATTTTTTTCATTTTTCAAGAACCTTGTTTTTTTAATTGGCCAATCAATACAAATTAAACCAGTCAGAATGGGCCGAAATTATTAAATTCATCATTTGTGACACTTATTTGTTTAATTGCATATTTGCATGTAAACTCTAACAAAACAACAAACCTCACCAAAAAATAGCTCTAATCACGCATTAACATAACAAAACCAAATTGAGTTTGGCTAATTTGCGTTTTTTTGTTGTTGTTATTGGCGGAATCAGCTTGTTGCAATATCTAATTATCTATACTCCTAATAAGCCTTATTTTTTGTTTGAATATCTGTTAATTAGTACATTATTTGTTAATATAAATGCTTACGCATGTATTTGCGATTTTGTGATAAGCCTATGGAATCAGAAATTATTGCATACTGGCCAACACATAAGTCTGAGTGGAGTTTTCACCTCACTTTATTGCGTTTCTGGCATTTACCCCACCACCACTAGTGCATGCTTGTCTTGATATATACATGAACGGACGAACCAAAAACTGAAAAGAAGAATAATCATCACACTTTACAAATATATAAAAAACGGATAAGAATGAGCTGACGAATTCTGCATTTTAAAATATTTCTTCGCATAGAACAAACCAAATATTCTAACAAATAAAAATTAACCAAGGAATGAATTCAAACACGTTATAGAATTTTATCAAGAGATCGTTGATGCATGTCTCTCGCATGCTCGTTAGGTTTCATACACAACACATATAAATAAAATATAATGCAATCATAAAACTCTCAATTGTCGTAATCATTCATTAATATCATATTATATAACACAAGATCGTCACAGACAAATCAAGAAAATGTCAAACACAATAAAAAGATGTCAACGCAAAATGCTACCGGATCAACCGGTAACCTAACACCCTTTTACATTAAGAAATCCTTTACATAACGCGTGTAGCTGTATAAATATACGTAACCAAGCCAAATCAGACAAAATAGAATAACATAAAAAATCAAATATTTGAGTTTGAGTTAATCTCCAGTTGTTGGAAAAAAAACGTCTGAGAGATGGAGCGATCGACGCCGGAAAATGTTTCCTCCGCGCACAAGCGCCAAAGCGTGAGCTTTATCGTCTCTCTAATGTTACTTTGTGCAAGACACGCAAGCCAAGTCTCCAAGAAGCTTAAACTCAAGCCAACTCGGAAACACACTCATCTTGAAGACTATCTCGAAAGCCCTAAGTCCATCGGTAAAGGCGAAGGAGGAAGGTTTGGATGGAGTCCGGCTAGGTCTTTTTCGCCGATGAGAACACGTCCTAAGGAGCTTTTGACGACTTTGAGCAACAAAGCGATGACTATGGTTGGTCGGAAAAACAAAGCTTACGAAGGTACGCCGGTGACGAAGAAGAAGACGGCGGTGGAGATGGTGTTGGAAGCGGAGGAGGAGGAGGAGTACGGTATTTGGCAAAGAGAGATTTTGATGGGAGGAAAATGTGAGCCGTTGGATTATTCCGGTGTGATTTACTACGATTGTAGTGGACAACAACGAAAGGAAGTGCCTCCGAGATCGCCACGTGCTAATTTGGTGCCGGAACGTCCGACCCGTTCTTATGTTGGGTCGTTGTTAAACCCGACGGGAAAAGAATTATAGATTTGATTTGATTTTATGTTTTTGGTATTATCATCAGGTGAGTGGTAAATTCTCTAGAAGTTTCGTTGTTCTCTTGTTATTGGTAGATGAGGTGTGAAATCACATATTGTATGCTTGTTATTGTGTAATTTGTATATCTGATGCGTTTGGCAAATTAAAACGTTTAGTATAATAAGGCTAAGTTTTCCATATCAATTATCAACCGTTCACTGCCATTTGAATGGATTATGTAAAAAGCGATTAAATATGGTTGAGTTATAGTTATATTTCATAGCTTTTTATTGCGGGTCGCATGTATTTATATATGGAACGAACGGAAGTTTGAATCCATTAGGGCATCCTCGTTGCACACTTAAAGAGGTCTAATGTGGTGGTCTTATAATATAAAATTATTAAAATGGTTGTAAAAGGAAGAAAGAGAATATTTTTGTGGGGTATATTGAAATATAAAATTAATAAAATTTGAATAAAGAAAATAGATAGTAAGTGTGTTTAGGAAAAGGAAGAGAGAGAATGTCTAAAATTGGACATTTTTTAGAATGTTTTGAAGAGGAAAAGAGAATGTTTAAATATAAAATTAATAAAAGTTGAGTAAAATAATGAAAAAGAATGTATAAAGTTGAGTGAAATGAAGAAAGAATTTGTGTTTTAATAATTTTATATTATAAGACCACCACATTAGACCCCTTCAAGTGTCCAACGAGGATACCTTATGCGGCAAAAAGGGCTCCAATGATAGCATTAATTAGCTTTTTTTTGTCGACAATTAGCTTTGTTAATGATTACAAATTTACGAACGACAAATTGAATTAATATGTGAAAAAAAAACAAAAAGAAAAGGGTGAATTAGGTGTATATACATAAACGTGATTATAATAAAGGAAATGGAAGTAACAGTTTCGATATTAGGGTTGACTACATCGTAACGTCGCCAAATGACCAATCTCTCCCTTGCAAACTTTCGCCGGCTATATTTGCAGATATGGAAGATCTTTTCTATATCTGGTAATACTACGGTGGTGGTGGAGATTTCACCGGTGGGGGAGGAGAAGGAGAAATTACCGGTGGTGGTGGAGAACAATGGACAACCCAATTTCAAAGCTTTTTAATTATTTTTGTGACAACCCAATTTCAAATTTCGGAAATTCACCGAATCGAGACCCGTTTCGGTGACAACCTAATACTATTTTAGTGACAACCCAATACTACGGTGGTGATGGAGATTTGACCGGTGGAGGAGGAGAAGGTGATTTTACCGGTGATGGTGGAGAACAATGGACAACCCAATTTTAATGCTTTTAGTTACTTTTGTGACAACCCAAAATTCTAGAAATTCACTGAATCGAGACACGTTTTGAATCATGGATCCGAGGCCTTGGGTTCAATTTTTTTTACCATCACCTCGATTACAGTGTTAGAACAATGGAGCAGAGAGAGAAAAAGTGAAAGAGGAACACAAATAAGAAGATGACGAAAGAGATGAGAATAGTAGGGGTTCTTTTGGATTACTAAAAAAACAACAGTAAAAATGTATTTGACCTAAATATCACAAACAATGTGTATATACAATGCAAATTCCCGAAAGAAAATCGTTATATTAAATTACTTAGACCAAATCAACGGTTGACGTAATGGCCAAATTTTGGTGTTGACTTGAGGCTTTTTGTCAGCTGACTTTGACTTCAAATCAAAACACAAAAGAATTCAGCCCATAAAATGAGAGGTGAAACTCCAACTATCTTAGATTCGTAATGATATATTTTCATTTTATTTCTATAGAAATGTTTTTGGTTAAAATACTTAATATTGCTTTCATAACATTTGCTAGTCTCGGTTCATGGATAGCCCACAATGAATCATCAACTAACTTGTAAAAGGAGGCTTTGATATTAGACAACTACATAGAATTTTCAATAGGCAACGATTAAATGAGAGTGTTTGGGTAGAAATCCGAATTAAGATTTCCATAATAAAAATGGGATCTTTTCAAGCGGTCAAACCAACACCAGTGAACATAAATTTAGACTAATGCATGAATAGGCTTTTTAATCTTACCAACACTTTTCATCCTTTTTTTGGCATGCTATTTATCCTGGAGTTGGCATGAAATTGAATTGACTCAGAACATATTTGCATTCGATTCCGTATTCCTTTTATTGGTTTTCTTTAGATTCATTCTAATTAATTAATCATTATAAATACCAACCAATTCAAAGGTAGACAATTCTCATGTTCATGAAACGTATAAATAAGGTTGTAACTGTAAATCAATTTGTTTATACATAGGAATACAAGATTCTAAGTAATCTGGTTTTCTTTTTCAAACTTTGGCGAGACTACTTTAGTTAAAACCATAAAAGTAAACTTCGTTATCAGAAAAAGGACACAAAGGATGTAACATGTAACATGTTCTTTCCTGCCCTGAAATACGCAAGTAAAGATACTCATAGCATACATGCATTGCTTAGAAAATGCGATCTTGTATAGTCTTATTATACTCTCATGTTCTTCCAAATTAATTATTGAAACATAACCGAAACACATCTGGTCGTATACGTATCTCCAAAAAAAAGGTAAAATACTCGCAAACAAAACAAAACATTACATTTCAAGTGACGAATACACGCATGGAACCCAAGGCTTGTACTTACCATATATATTCTTTTTTCTTCTTATAAACCGAAACAAAATAACAAAATGTAATATAATCATTAACCGTGTTCCTCCATAAACCGAACCGAACCAGTGATCGGTTGATACTACCATGAACCAAACTACACGGATCGGTTCAGGTCAAGACTCAAGCACCAGGGGCCGCATCTTTAGCCCTGCCGTGGAAATAGCCACCGTACTCTCTAGCGTAATCTTTGACGTGAGAGGCCGTGTCATAGATCCGACTACGTGCGTAATCCATCTGATCCGATCCAACCGGGTGCATTCCTCGGAAATAACTGTACGTCCACGACATAAAGGCCACCGTTCCTAGAAGAGATCCGGTGACCGTCAAGAACCCGCCAACGAGGACAAAAACCGGAATCCAAATAGGACTCGAGAGCACGATCAACGGTAGAAACGCGATCAAGCCAAGGGCGGTGGCGATGACGGTTGCACCGAGGAGGAAGAGGAGGATCCCGCTGGAGATAAATACAGCGAGGAAACCAAATAGTTGTGAGGAGGTTGGTGAATGAGATCGGAGAAGACGGAGAAGCGACGCAGAGAGGCTGTTGCGATCGGTGGTGGTGGTGCTACCGTAGATAGGCCTAAAATAGGCATCATCGCTTGAAAACGTTTGCGCCATTGTAGAGAGTGGTTGTTGCTTTTGTGTTTGTGACATTGAACAGAAAGAGGAAAGGGTAAAAACAAATGGAAGACAGATTCAGCTTTGAGGTGGCATTCATGCAATGTTTGCAAACACGTGGAGATCGGTCTTGGTTACATTGTCTTCAATCAAGATTTCGGTTTAAAATCGGTTTGATTAAAAATGCATTGGTTCGGTTAATTTGTCAAGAACAATGTATATATATAAGAACAATAGCCAATAAAGAACACTAAACCAAACCTTCAAGTTACAAGACAACAGGAGAAAGCTACAATGGCAAATTGTGTACCTTAATGGCAATTTTATTAGTTAGAAATCAGTAATAGCCAACACCTCTAAGCTCAGCAGAACTTGGTTGCTGCATATCACCGGCTTTTCCTAAGAACACAACTCGGCCTGCAGGGAGAAAAAAGCAGAGATCAAGATCTAATTTTTCCACTGATATATGTACAATGCCCAATCTTAGTGAACAAAATCAATTTCTTGGAGTTGAAAAATTTGTACCGTTTCTACGAATTGCGACTTCTCTTAAACGTCGAACCAATCCAGTGACTGGATCAGTGAAAATCTTGGTCTCCAGATTACCCTCCAAGTAGATAACTGTGCTGCATAGAACACAAGAACATGACACTAAGCTACCATTTTGATTCCAGCGACTAAATTTTCGCATGAAGTTCATCCTTTTTCTCCAATTGAGGCAAGGATTACGCATATATTTGATTCAAAATACCATCTCCTAGCTTCACAAGCTAAAATATGATCTGAGAAGAGAACTAACCCGGGTTCAACTTTCTTCAAGACGAGATCAGCCAATCTTTCAGGGTAAACAGAGACACGGTGCCACTGCACTGCAGAGCGATTCGCATACTCTCTCGGGTCTTCGTTAATCATCGGTCTCCGATTGTTCCTAATCCCACCAGTTCCTACAGAGAAGAGAGTGATTGTTCTACCACTCTTTAGCTTCTTCTGTAGAGGTAGCTGACCTACTTGCCCCACCAAAATTGCCTAAATTCACAAAATTAGTACCAAATTCACTAACAAACCTAATAATGATCATACTTCAAAATTCAAATGATCCTAATGGGTATGACGAATTAAACCCTAGAAAGTAGCGATTGGAATTAGAATTGGTTTTGAAGGGGAAGAAGATGAAACCTTGAAAACGCCAGAATCAAGGCCGTTCTCGAGTGGACGCTCTTCCATGACGCGTTCTTCTCCGGGGATTCGAGATGTTGGATCCGAAGCGTTCGATTCAAGGGGCGATTCAGTTTCCGATAACTCGTCAATGTCGGAGTCTTCTCGGGAGGGTATGTTGTTGTTGTTGGTGCAGAAGGACATGGAAGCTTGAGATAATCTAGGGTTGGAGAGAAGAGATCGATAAAGTTTTCTCGAAATCGTAGCCATTGAATTCGCCATTTTAGCTCTTCACTGAGATTTCGAATCGAAGGATGAATGTAGGATTCTGGGTTTAACGCTTAAACCCTAGAAGCCAAAGGGGCTCAAAGCAGAGAAAGTAATTGGATCATTTTGGGAAAAAGTCCCTAAGTTTTTCCAAATCCACTGATTTTAACCAAAACTTTCTCAAGTTACAATTTCAACCCATTGTTAAAAAACCTACTAGAGCTGAAATGGTCAAATGGGAAGATTTTTGAATTGCAATGGGAAGAAATTTACTTCTGTCGTAAAATACAATTCACACATAATCCGTTACGTATGTATGTTTTTATGCTAATTTTCACCAAATTTTCTTAAGAAATCTCATGGAAAACTCTCGTTGTCCACATAAGTTTGTAATTGAAAAAGAAGAAAGCAAAAATATCCCACAAAATCTTATATTCCTCAACAACTTCAAGTCGCATTGTTTTCACAAGTTATCTTTTTAATTCAAAAGAATAAATACCAAGTCAAAGATAAATCCATTAATCATCCCTCGAGAAGTGGACAAGACTAACAAACCTCGAAGTCTCATTCTATTTAAACTCAAAACCTCAAGCACTCACAAGCCATTAAAACAGAGAAAACAAAAAGCTTTTATATAACAAATCCCCTCTCTTCTTTTGTTGGAGATTTCTTAATATCAATCCAAAAAAACAACATGGGTTCATCGAAGAAGATCACCACTCTCGTTACCATTCTTGTAGCATTTTATACGTTTTCGTTTGTTTCAAGCACTGAATTTGAAGTTGGTGGAGATGATGGTTGGATGGTACCAAAATCTAAGACATATGGAGATATGTTTAACCAATGGGCTTCCGAAAACCGGTTTAAAGTTGGCGACACTGTCCGTAAGTATTCTTGTTTCTTTTCTTTTGTATGCAACTTTTCATATTTCAATATGTAATTTCTTGTTCTTTTTTTTTTTGGTGAAGGTTTCAAGTACAAGAAAGACTCAGTGTTAGTGGTGTCAGAAGAAGAGTACAAGAATTGCAAGGCGACTAAACCGCAACTCTATTCGAACAACGAAGACACGGTTTTCAAACTAGACCGTCCTGGTTTGTTTTACTTCATCAGCGGTGTCTCGGGCCATTGCGAAAAGGGTCAGAAGATGATCATCAAAGTTATGGAGACTGAGTCTTCCACATCGTCTTCTCCTCCTCCTTCGTCTTCGTCATCTTCTTCTTCTTCTCCTCCATCTAACTCCTCTTCTTCTCTTCCGGCGTCCACTCACAAGAAGAGCAGTGCCTTGAAAACAACTGTCCAGTTTAGTTGTTCCGGCTTTGTTGTCTTTGCGATTATGGTTGTTTCCGATTTCGGTTTGGTTTGATTACATTTGTTTTAGCTATAGGCAGGTTTATCATTTTGTTCTCTTTAGGTTTTCAGCTTTCATCAGACTGCTTTGTTCTTTAGGCAATTGACTATTCAAATAAATTCTTCCTCAACAGCAAAAATGTTATTGTTTCAGTTACTGAATTTAGTCTCCGGTTAGACTGGTTTGAATTTCAACCATCATTGTTTTCACTTTTCTCGGAATCCAAAATTTTACTTATTTATGCTCTTTTTGGATTCCTATATTTCCATGTCTTCCTAAGTTTTTATTGTAAGAAAAATATGCCACAGAGGCACTTATAATGAAAAAACAATTCTCATAGATCTGAAATATTCCTAGTATGCCAACTTGCCAAGTATTACAAGAAACAGTTCATTTAAATTAAAAACATAGCAGTGTTACTCTTTAGACAATACTAAATGGCACCAAAATGAGGGGGGCAAAATCGTCAATTTGTAGACTGTTTTAAGCCTCATTAGGTGTGGACTTGCCTTTAGCTTTGCCATATGGACTGTAAGGAGAGAAGCCATTGCGACTTTGCTGCTTCGCCTTCCTCACCTTCCCAGCTCCACTTTCTATACCAAGATTCACTTTCGGCGGCGAGGAGAAACAGAACGATGCCGCAACCGCCTGTGACACACACACAATGTCAAAAACCCGAAATATGCTAACCCAAAACCAAAAAATTTCCAAGAACAATTAGTTTTGGTTGTTTTACATGGAGATCGAGTCTGTGAACGTTAAAGATATCTTTCAAAGAGTGTGAATTGTATGCTGAAATATAAGCCCGGTATGCGTCCTTGGCTAACTTGTTCAGATTATAATCTTTGCCGACATATTTCTCCTGCGGGACAGAACAAGAAATGTTGTTAAACAACGAATCCAATTACAAATGGAAAGTTATAAACCACAAAAAGACTGAATCAGAACTATTACCAGTGCAGATCGAACATTCAAAAGCTTCTTCTCATTGAACTCAAGCTCCTTAACAGGTACTTTTGCAGCCTATGGGTAAAATTACAGATTAAGTTACACAAGTTGTTAATACATAATAAAAAGATGAAAAACACCGTTCTTACCTTAAGGTAGCGAATAAACTGAAGCTCTTCAGGGATCAAGACAAGCAAGGCCTTTCCCTTTGCTCCTTCTCCACGGGCTGTTCGACCAACCCTATGGATGTATTCCTGAAAACCACAGCATCAAGGAACAATCTAAGAAACACAAACAGTCGAAATGGAAATAGAAAAACCAAACAGAACAAAGTGTTTGTCCTACCGTTGGCTTGTCCGGAGGATCATACTGTATAATCCAATCCTACAGATGATAAAATTCAACACAAGATGATTTCAATAAAACTATCGAGTTTATAAAAGCGTTTGTGATCGATGCATGAACCTAGATGTGGAGAGACGTACCACGGAAGGAATATCGAGACCACGAGCAGCAACATCAGTACATAGCAAGATACCTTTTTCTGCTTTCATGAAGTCGAAAAAGGTTTTAGTTCTTCGGTTCTGATCCAGTCCTCCATGGATATCACAGCTATCCACCTTGATTAGTTTCATGATTTCAGCATGGAATTGTACTGACTTGCACGTCGAGAAGAACACCATAATCTTTTTATTTAGGTTCTTTTTCAAAAAGGAAATTAGAAGAAGCAGTCTTTTTTCGGTCGGAACAACACAATAGCCTTGCTCCAACCCTTCATTTGTCACCTAACAGTTTTGGAAACTTAAGTAAGTAAAATCTCCATGGAATGCTCCTTAAAATTTCATAACTAGAGTGTTTCATTTGATTCATACCTTGCGTCTACCATCATCGACATCAACATGAACAGGAGAAGTCAATGACACCCGAGCAAGATCTTGAACCTGTTACAATTCACCAAGAGAAGGTATTAAGCAACAAAAAATAATAATAATGACAATACTAATAATGACAATACTATGACGAACAGAAAAATACCTTAGAGGTCTGGGTGGCAGAGAACAGTGCGGTTTGCCTAGTCTGCAGAAACATTGTAAGAACTTTAATCAGTACACAGAGAGTAATGCCAAAAAACTTGATTTGGGTGACATTTGAACATACAAAATCCAACAAAACTATTTCGCTAGTGGGTTTTGGTTGAGAAGAATAGCAATACCATGGCAAAGGTGGTTTACACAAAAAAGAAAAGGTAACCCTGACACTGGAAGGCTAGAATTCATATAGACATCCACAGAGATGATTTACCTTTGGTAAAATCTTAAGAATCTTATTCATGTCTTCCTCAAAATTTTCTTCCAATATCCTATCAGCTTCATCGATCACAAGGCACTGCAATTTAAAGGAACATATATAAAGAAAGATACCAATTAGAATCATCTACAGCATCAAGCCGAGTATTCACATTTCAACTACCAGAACGAATACAACCAAAAATTTAATTATAAGGTAGCATTTTGTAGTTTTCTCTTTCTAATTATATCGCAGAGGGGGCAGAAATGAATCACCTACCTAGCACATTGCAAGAATTTAATTATAAAGTACAATTCATCTATGGCTCAATTACTTGTATTGCCTGTTTATGAAAAATGATGTCCATGTGGCACAGCAGTAACAGTTTCTAACATCCACTTCACAAAAAGAAGAAAAGAAAACTAAAAGGACAGTACCTTCAGGTGTTTAAAAATGAAACCCTTTGTATTTTGAAGATGGTCAAGAAGACGCCCAGGAGTTGCTATCAACAAATTTGAACCAGCTGCGATACGTTGTCCTTCTGACCTTCTGTTATTGCCTCCAATAACCATGCTAACCGTCTGTGAATGTTGCTTGAGTAGCTCCTCCGCCACATTTTTTGTCTGTGAAATATCAAAATACCGTAAAAAATGGGAATGGGAAACTGCAGTAACATACAACAATATTCAAACTTTACAAATCCGACGCAATTGCAATGAATCACCTACCCAGCACATTGCAAGAATTACAGGACTTATCTACTCACAATGACAGTATAGTTGCTGCTAAGTTGAAATGAGAATGCCTTAAGTAGATAAAAAAAAAGGGAATTTACCTGAATAGCAAGTTCCCTGGTGGGGCAAATAACAATCACACCAGTCCCGTTGCGAGGAGAAAAACGCTCTTTAAACAGCAACTCTACAGCCGGTATGAGGAATGCTAGTGTTTTACCAGAACCAGTCCTGGCAGCACCAAGAACATCTTTTCCTTCCAAAAGAGGCGGAATTGATCCGGCTTGAATCTGAAAGACAGCAAATGATTCAGAGACTTGATAACGCAATTGAGATGAAATATCAGAAAAAAGGTTCAGATTTACGTACTTGTGTCATGTGCTGAAATCCCATTTCCTTGATAGCATCGAAAGTTTGCTCAGATAAGTCTAGGGATTCAAAAGTCTCATTAGTCATTATCCCTTTCCCGACAACAACGATCTTCTCATCTTCCTCTTCCTCGGTTTCGCCTTTCTCCTGCAACTTCACTTTCTTAACCTTCTTTTCTCTCTTCTTCTGGATTTCATCAACGTTTTCTTCTACTTCGTGGGTCTCTTCTTCCGTCTTTTTCTGCTCGTTCTTCTTCCCACGGTTTCGCTTCCTTATCCTCTTCTTCAGCTCATCACTGGACTTATTCTCCAGTTCAACCATGTCTGAACTCTCTCTTTCAATCAATCAACTATCTACAGCGAAATTACAGACTACATAAATTATAAAAACCACAAATTTGAAAGTACATAATTAGGGTTTCTACATCAAACGAGTCTATAACTAGGTTCTGTATCCTAATCACTAGTCTTTAAAACGGTGAATTTAGATTGCAAAATCTAAAACTTTGCGATAACATACCAAAATAATCTAGGTTAAGTTGTGAGAGCCGAGTATTACGATAGAACAAGAGAAGACAAATTAGATTTTTGTGAATCGAGTTACTTAATTCTCCCTGGCTCGATAATACCCACTTGAAAGAGAAGCAGTAAAGAGAAGAAACTTACGGTTTAGAGACGAAACCAATCCAAGGATGCGAGAACGAAAGAGGATTGAAGAAATCTCTACTTAGGGAGGAACTTGGGAGAAAGAGAAGAGTGAGAGAACGCGGCGCAAATTGGGTTTAGGGTTTAACGGTACTTGTACAACTCGAATAAGAGCCAAAATCTCAAAATCTCATATGGTGTTGGGAAGAGGATTGTAATCTCAAATGGTGTTGAAAAAATAAATTTCTTTTTTTGATCTGGCACATATGTGGTTAAATATAATTAACACACTAAATATAACGAGAAAAACACGCTAGCCCAGTGGTTCGCGCACCCGCGTGTGACACGCGACCGGGGTTCGAATCCTCCCCGCGCGGTACAACTGGTACTACTGGTACAACTGGAGGGTTTTTTGGGAACAACTGGTACAACTGGGGGGAGCAACTAGTACAACTGGGACTACATGGTGTTTGTGACTTTTTCAACCCACCAACACCATGTAGATTAAATGAGCACCATCGAGATTACAACCCCCCTTCTTAACACCATATCAGAAATTGATTCTTCGAATAAAATGTTAATCAAAAAACTTTAATCATTTCTTTTTATAATATTTTTATTTAATTATTATCTTCTAATGTTAAACCCTTACTTTATTTAAAACTTATTCTATGCTTAATTCAGTAATTCGTATCAATGTCAAAAAATCTTTAATTATTGAGAGATAGCCTAAAGTGATTGTTATGTACATCTTATCATATTATATAAAGGAGAGTGAGCAAAATTGTAACTCACGAGATCACGACACGTGTATAATATCGTTTAAATGATGACACATGTCAATTAATTAAATATATAAGTTTTTCAATATCAAAATTGTTATATAAATAGTTAAAAATTTATATAATAAAGGGAAATTTAACATAAAACAAATAAAATATGATTAAAAATAGAAACGAGCATATTTCCATCGTTATCGTTATATATATGCACATGTTCAACATATGTAAATCTATGAAGAACATAAAATAATGGCAATGAATCAAAGTTTAACATACGTATATATATAGGGAACATAAAATAATTAACTATTACTAAAAAAAGAACTAGATCAACGCGAAGATGCAAAGATAAATAAATTTTGGTTAATAAATGGAAATTTAACATAAAATAAAAAATATATGGTTAAAAATAGAAACGAACATGTTTCTATCGTTATCGTTATATATAGTTAATAGTTATAAATTTTAGTTAATTTATTTCTATATTTTGATTTACATAAAATACATAGGACCAACACATAAATTGAAAAAATAATTCTATGAAATAATCTCAAATCCTATCGTCATATATTAAATAAATATTATATGCGATTTATTTAGTTTATTTATGGAAATAAATTTGGTACTTTGATTTGTGTGTAATGTACAAAATATTTATATACACTCAAGTTAATAAATTTACATGTATTTTGACAAAAATATGAATAAGTAATCAAAATTTAAATTTTATTTACAAAACCGATATCGTGTCACCGCAAAAAGAGGAGGTGTACATGTATGTCATAGGGAAAGGCTTGATGATGTCGAGTTGTGTTTCTAAGTGCTGATAAAGAGGGGTACTGCCGTACTGGTTCGAAGGACGCGATGCGGCCGATAGGCACATCGGCGCGGATTGGACCGACAACCCTAATCCGACAAGCCCCCGCCTCCACTTTGTCTGGTTTGTGTTGCGTCCTCGGACGGTGGTTTTATAAAGAGACTAGATAATCTCAAAGGCAGAGGATACATGACATGAATCATGTCTAATCAGGATGGTGGGGGTGTTAGAAATTATGTAGCTGAATGGAATGAGGTTGGTCCGCCAATCACCCTCACCTATCTTGGTTGTGGAAGGCAGATGTGCTTATACATGCACCTCATCTCGACCCAACCGAATTTGGATTTGACATGCACTACAAGAAAACAAGGCATTTTCCGACGGATTTTACGTCCGTCGGAAATTTTCGACGTATTTCCGACGGATTGCGTTTAAAAAAATTTTTTTTAAAAAAAAACGCATTCCGTCATAAATCCGTAAGAAATTTATGACTGATTTATGACTGATTGAGTTTTTTTTTTCAATTTAAATAAAAAAAAAGGCATTCCGTCATAAATCGACGGATATAGTATACTGTATACCGTATAGCGGATATGAGGTATACGGATACGGTATCCGTCATAAATCCGTCGGAAATTTCCGACGGATTTATGACGGAATGCTTTTTTTTATTTAAATTAAAAAAAAAAAGGAAATTGTGGACTTGACACCTAAGCAAATTTGTTTCAAAATGCTTCTTCTTTAATATATAAAGGATATATGTGTGGAAGATTAATATTCTAAGATTTATACCATATGCAAAGTATTTAATAATCCTTTTATTTTAAAAATCTATATTTAAGTTAGATTTTGATTAATTTAGGCTTGATTAATTTAGGCTTTAAAATCTATATTGATTAACTAATATGAAATACATATAAATGATTAAAAAATAATTATTCTTCATAAAACAAAATAAAAATCTAAAAAACTAATCATCATGAAATTGAGGGACGTTTCAAATTAGTTGTCATTCTACATATTTTCATAAAAATTAAGAAAATAATTAAAATTTTTACTCATATTTAATAAATTATTTTATTTGATATAAGTAATTAATAAGCTTAAAAGTATGGATAAAGATGGAAAATTGATAATAAATATGCATTGAAAACTGAAAACGACAACTAATTAAAAAAAAATTAAGTCTATAATGACAACTAATTTTAAACAGAGGGAGTATAGATTTCATGAATACTCATATAGTATATCATGCGAAACGAGAAAAGAATAACTCGTTTTGTTTTGGAATTGGGAAAACAATAAAAAAAAATTTTTTTAAAAAACGCATTCCGTCATAAATCCGTCAGAAATTTCTAACGGAATAATGACGGATTCCTTTTTTCAATTTAAATTAAAAAAAGGCATTCCGTCATAAATCCGTCGGAAATTTCCGACGGATACCGTATACCGGATATGAGGTATACAGATACGGTATCCGTCATAAATCCGTCGGAGAATGCCTTTTTAATTTAAATTAGGGTAAAATCCGTCGGAAATCGCATTTTAACTAGTACATCGCATGACATGAACCCTCAAATCAAAATGTCAAATTCTAAACAAAACAAAAACACACATCATTCTACCTCAAAATACAAGCTTCATTTACACATTAATGTTCTCTTATAAAAGTTATAATGAAACCAAGTTATTACGTTTTCAGAAGCAATTTAATATAGGTGTATGAACAAGAATTAAGATAATTATATGTAATTAACCTATTGAAATATCCAGAAGCAAATTAACCACTCTTCAAAATAAATATTTCAATTTCCAATGATTTAAGTTATCTTTTTTTATTTTATTTTATACTGAGAAAAATAAAATATTATATATAAAAAATAAATTTGAAGTTTTTGTGTATTCTTCTCTAATGGTAAACTTCAAATGAAACTTCAAAATATTATGTGTTTTTGCATTTTAGTCTTAAACATTACTTATAATTATTTAAAGTTATAAAACTTTTATTTATAAGTAACTATAACACATATATTATACAAAACTTATATTAATTAATAAAACATTACATTACCGATTTTACTATGGCTTTTGTGTTGTTATTTGGTGTGTTTTTAACGGGACAGAATTACCATCTAAGTGGATAAACCTTTCAGACTGAATTAAATTGATCAATCTAACCATAGCTCGATCAATCTGATTAACTCGGACCCATGTAAACCATAAATCTACTATAAAATAACAATGTAATTGTAAATAAAAATTATAATTTACTTTTAATTTTAAGATTACAATGTAATTTTATTTGTGAAAATTTAAATTTATAAGAATTTATGTCAAATATTTATAAGATATTTAAAAAAATGCATTCCGTCAGAAATTCGTCGGAAATTATGATGGATTTATGACGGATTTCCGACGAATTGCGTTTTTTTTTTTCCCGCATTCCCGCCCATTTCAATTAAGCCGATGTGTGATTTACCCTAATTTTATACCAACCACACATTCTCTTAAAAAAAAAAAAAAAGAAGAAGAAGAAGAAGAAGAAGAAGAAGAAGAAGAAGAAGAAGAAGAAGAAGAAGAAGAAGAAGAAGAAGAAGAAGAAGAAGAAGAAGAAGAAGAAGAAGAAGAAGAAGAAGAAGAAGAAGAAGAAGAAGAAGAAGAAGAAGAAGAAGAAGAAGAAGAAGAAGAAGAAGAAGAAGAAGAAGAAGAAGAAGAAGAAGAAGAAGAAGAAGAAGAAGAAGAAGAAGAAGAAGAAGAAGAAGAAGAAGAAGAAGAAGAAGAAGAAGAAGAAGAAGAAGAAGAAGAAGAAGAAGAAGAAGAAGAAGAAGAAGAAGAAGAAGAAGAAGAAGAAGAAGAAGAAGAAGAAGAAGTAACCGGCGGAAATTCTCCGGCGGAAAAAATCGCCGCCAGAGGATGGCGGAAAAAATCGCCGCCGGAAAATCCTCCGGCGGAGAAATTTTTTTTTTAAAAGAAATTGAAATTCTCCGACGGATACGGTATCCGTATAGGGGAATATCCGGTATACGATATACGGTTACGGAATCCGTCATAAATCCGTCGGAAACCTATTTCTGACGGATTTCCGACGGTTTTTTTTTAAATCCGTCGGAAAGCTGTCAAAATTTCTGACGGATTTCCGACGGAACTCAATTTCCGACGAGATAGAACCGACCGTGGAATACGGTCGGAAAAGAGGTTTTTCCAACGGTTTTGGCCGTTGGAAATTGCCCTGTTTTCTTGTTTTCTCGCCATATGGTAGCAAGAGGAAGAGGACTTGGAAGAGGAAGAAGAGGAAGAGGATGAGAATGATTTCGGTTTCCAATATCATATTTATGTTTAGCATACTGTTTAGCAATATTTATCTTTAGTTTTCTCTGTTTTTGAAAGATTGAATTTTTAGGTTTTTTCTTTGGTTTTGGAAGATTGATTTTCTACACTTTACTTTATGCTTTTACGTTTTACCAAGTGATTAAATAGTTTTTTAATCAATTAGAAAGAAAAAAGTGGTGTGATGTAGTTAATATAATTATTGGAAAACAAAAAAGTAAGTCAAAAAGTAAAATAAATAATTAGTTAACACAAATATTTATTGCGTCTAATATGTGCAAAAAAACTCAAAACATCAATCTTTAAAAAACAGAGGGAGTAGTATTTATATGTTTTCAAGGCACTTAGTTATGAGTTTTCAGTTTGACTTAGACGTTATTTTATGTACTTTCAGTTTGACTTAGACATTATTTTATGTTTCTAGACTGTTTAGTACTCCCTCCGTTCCCTTATGCTTTTTATTATGTTTCAACTTATTTGATTTTCTCACAAATCTATGCACATTTTAATTAAATACTGCACAAATACAATAGTCTTGGTCAAAGAATTTTATTCTTCTCACAAATCACTTCCCAAATAATATATAAGGGATGTTTTGGTGAGAGTGATTGTGGAGATGACATATTCTTCTCACAAATCACTTTCCAAATAATATATGATGATGATTATATTCCTAGCAGTAATGAAGAACCATTAGTGAAGCAAGAGTTTATAACATTCAAAATTTTATAGGTAGTGAAAGATATCACACCCACAATGCGTTCTTAATGAAGAAAAACCAAACAAAAATCTTAAAGATAAAGAGTAACTCTCATATAAGCTTAATGCTTCTCTCAAATACCAAAAACAAAAATAGAAACTAGGCCAAAAAAGAAGAAGCTATGATATAGAAGAGCCAAGCGTTTTTACTCATCATCGTCAAAGACGATCTTTTTCCCTGCATAGACAAAACAAAAAGCGACTTTATGAGACAGGATTATTCTTACTACAAGAGGCACAAAAGAAAGGTCAGAGGAGAAGAAGAAGAAACAAACCTTGGGATTGGTCAAGTAAACTTGGTTTGTTAGGTGTTCTTCCTCTGCTCCTCGGATTCGAGAAGCGGCCACGAGGCGCACAACGCGGGGTCCTGGTTGAGAAACGGCCACGTTTATCACTGTTCCTTTCATTTGAGAAAGAGCCAGCATTACTATAATCTACTCTTGGCTTAGCCTCGTTCACCACTATGCACCGTCCTCCAAGTTCACTTCCGTTCAGTTCCAATGCCTTGTCAAAACCATTCTCGAAATCAATGTAAGCCATCCTAAAAGAATATAAGAAAACCAATGTTCCATGAGTACCATCATCATCGTCATGAATATCATCATCATCATTCACCAACGCAGGAAACGAGTTACATACCCCCTGACAACACCAGTCTCACGATCATTTGGAACAGCAATCCTGCTGATCTTTCCACAGGTTTCAAAAAGCTCTCTCAAGGCATCCCTGGCCTGAGAACAGATTTTGCATTATTAGACATTTTCCACAAATAGATATTATAAAATGTAGATTAGTTTAAACAAATCTGAGGATTCTTACTTCACGTTCACTAAGAGAATTGTCGAATCCTTTAACATAAATCGTTTTACTTTGGCTAGCTTCGCCTTTGCGATTGCTGCAAATTTTGCAGTAAATCGGTATTAGCATGGAAACAATCATATACATAACCAACGTTCACATATGGAAAATCAAGTACCTGTTTCGGGGAGTAGTACTGAATCCTTTCTCTTTAGCCAAATCAAGCCGAACATCACGGCCTAGTAATTGTTTACCGTTCAGCTCCAATGCCTAGATTAAAAAAACAACAAACAATAGGTCAAATCATAATCATTTAATGACACGAAAACGACCAATAGCAACTTACCTTCTGAGCTGCTTCTTGAGAAGCAAATTCAACATGTCCATATCCCTTTAATCTGCCATTTTCATCTGAAGTAAATCTAACATCGACAATTTCACCAGCTTCTTTGAAGAAATTCTCTCTGTATTTGGGTTATGAATGTCAGGCAACCAACATTTTATCGTAAGAATCTGAAAAGAAGCGATATATACTTACACGTCATATCTCTCAATACTGAAGGAAAGATTTCCAGCAAACACTGTCTTTGATCCTCCTTGAGTCTGAGTGGTTGGTGTCTTTGACTGTTGAGACAAAAAAAGAAAGACATTACATAAAACATTATAACAAACAAAATAATCAGAACTACGAAATAATAAAATCAGAATGAAGTTTTTACCTGTTTTGCATTTGATTTCTGCTCTGCCTCCACCATTTCAACATCAGAATCCTGGTTATGATTAAAAGACAGATTAACAAGTACATTCTATGAAGAGTGGCTACTACGGAATACATAAAAGAAGTAACTTTGTTGGCACCTTTTTCTTTGGAGTAACTTTCTCATCTTCACTCTCCTCCTCATCAGAATCATCACTACTACTTTCTTCTTTAGAAGTTTTTGTTGGTGATACTTTAGACTGTATAACAAACAAAACAGTTTAGTTCTATTGACCGACACCTCCTCAACGATAAAATAATAAAGGAAAACTTGGTTAAAGCATAATTACCTTCCTCTTAGGAGGTGTCTCATCATCTGAGCCAGAGTCATACAGCTGGCTTGACAACCTCTAGTTGCTTCTTTGGAAGAGCAGGTTCCTAATTATGTCAAACAAATTTGCAAAATAAGCATATGTGATATTCCTGTAACATACAGCTAACATGTTATAATGCAGGTCCTACCTCCTCGTCGGAAGATGATTCCTCCTCGGATGAAGAGCTCTCTGCCTTAGCTTTCTCAATGGTTGCTGCTGGCTTTTTCACAGGGGCGGGCTCCTAATTATCATAGGAATAAATTCAAAACTAAGCATATGACCTTCCAATAAGAAGGAGATAATGTGTAATATTTGCAACTCATACCTCGTCCTCGTCCGAGGAAGATTCATCCTCAGATGAGGAAGCCTCTGCCTTAGGTTTCTCAACCGTTGTTGGTTGCTCCTTTACAGGGGCAGGAACCTCCTAATAATGTGACACAAATAAATTGAAAACTAAGCATATGAACTTCCTATAAGAGTGAGATAACGTGTAACGGATGCAACTTATACCTCGTCCCCATCCGAGGAAGATTCACTATAAGATCGAGATTAACGTGTAATGGATGAAAATCATACCTCGTCCTCGTCCGAAGAAGATTCTTCCTCAGAAGAAGAGCTCTCTCCCTTAGCCTTCAAGGGAACATTTTTAGCATTAGCATCAGGCTTCTTGGTTGCAGCAATCTCCTGATAATCAATTTCAAAAATAAGCCAAATGTGGAAAAACTTTCAAAGAGAACAAGTATAAATCACAAACACAAGTATAAAACTAACCTCATCTGAAGATTCATCATCAGAAGATGAGTCATCTTTCAACTTAGTTGGAGGTTTCTTAGCAACGACCTTCTGATACACATTAGCCAGAAGATTAATGTAACTAACTATCTCTTAGTGTTCTAAGCAATTTTTAACTAGTGGAGTATATAAAAGTCAATACCTTTTGCTCTTCCTCAGAATCAGAAGAGTCAGAACTGCTCGATTCAACCTTCTTCTTCGGTACCTTTTTCTCAGCGGTTTCTTTCTGAACAGAAGCAATCAACTCCTTCTGCTTCTTAGTATCCAATTTCATGTCCAAATCCTGTTCCGCACTTCTCTTATTACCCAAACAGAATCAATCAATCAAACCAAATCACAACTTATCCTAGCTGATTGATATCTCGAGACAAAGTTCCGAAACAAACCCACGAAATTACTCGGAAACGGCGACAATTACATAAACGTATAAAAAAAAAACTAGTTACCTTTCTTCAATGGCTTCGTCGTTGAAGCATCAACCTGAAAACCCCCAAAATAAAAATACAGTTTTGTTTGATTAGCTTCTAGAAAAAAATTAAACAAGGTCTCATAGACAGAGAAGACAAAGAAGAAGAAAGACGATTACTTTGGTGCTTGATTTGCCCATGATAACTGTGTGCGATGCGAAGCGACTAGGAGGGATTTTGTGTTTAGGGTTTATGAAGGATTTTGTATTTATAGATAGATCTGAGGTCACCGATTCTGGGCATAAGTGTCATTTTAATTTTCTTTTTTTTTTTCCTTATGCTTAATAGTTGATCGGGACCGTCCACGTGTAAGGCGTATCATATCTTACCATTGTTCCTGATTGGTATAACACTTGACTCCCAAGCTTCTAAAATTTTAAGTACAAAGAAAGTTTCTTTAATTTTTTTTAATCAAATTTTTTTTTTTTTTTTTTTTCACTAATATCAAATTATTAGACGAGTTATAGTATAAGTTAAAATATTATTAAAAAATACATTATAGAGGGACCAAAAATAAGAATAAAATAATGGGAGGGTCTAAAGTAATTTCATTTCCTCGCCGATGTGTTCTGTCTGGCTTTCTCCTCTTCTCTCTTTCTTCCGATAAAAATTTCCCGGTTTCTTCTCTCGCCGTCGCCGTCGCCAACGGTGATTGTCGGTAAATCGCTTTTATTGTTAAGAGGGAGAGAGAGAGAGAGAGAAGAGGCTTTTTGAATTTGTCAAATTTCTCAGATGCGTATCTGTGAATACAAAGTTGGTCAACCCTAAATACTTGTGAAGAATCGGATGCTTTGTGTCATGATCAAGCAATCCCGGATTGAATAACTGGAAAATTCCGACAACATTCTATCAGATTAAGACCGTGTCTTTAAGGTAGCTGATTAGTTCTGGTCGGCGACGTTGAACCTTGTCCGGAGATTAGAGATTTCGAATATTCCGGCAGTTAAAGCAGTCTTTGATTGTGAGACTTATCCAAAGCTAGAGGGAAACACGTTTTTTGGGTTTTTTTTTTTTTTTATTTCGTCAATAAAGAAGAGCTTTTTGGGTTTTCTTTGTGTTCTTGATTCTTCTTAACTCTCATCAATCTTATCGGATTTCTGAAGAGGACTTGTTTTTATCATCCGACCAAATTGCCACATATGGAAGAGCCTTCCCAGGTTAGTGGATCCTTCTCTCTCTCTCTCTCTCTGACCCATCTTCACGTCATTGCCTTAAAGATTTCATACTTGTGATGCTTGAGAAATGTTCAGAGAACACACAATTAGTGTTAGAGTCATTTGCTAGTGACTGCATCCTATAGTAGTGTGACCCTTGCATAGTGGGACTGTTCTCTTGCATAGGTTTGAAAGAGATAACTGTGAAATAGAGAACAAATATAACTGTTCGCTCTCTTTATTTCTTTCTCTAGGGGAGTTTTGTTACAACAATAAATGAGGATTATGAAGCAATTTGTTGGGGCTGTGGACTAAACCTTGTTCTTCCATCATACGCGCCTATTTTTAAGTGCGGCTGGTGTGGTGCAATTACAAATCAGAATCCAGTCAGACTTGAAACCAAAAGCTTTGGCTTGAGACGTTTCCGTGATCGCTGTTTCGTAGTTATCCTCGCTGTGTTTATGCTCTTTGTCATATGTAAGTTCCTCTAAAATTATCCAAAAACAACAATGGTGTTAAAATTTATATTTTGCCTGTTTCTCTGATAATATACTCTTCTGGAAAAAAAACTGCAGGTGGTGGGATTTGGGCTGCGTATCCTGTCGTGTTTTCGATCAGCTTGGCATGTGGTATTTTCCATTCTGTTACAGCAGTGTCTATGGCTATATCAACACTCACAACATTCATGCTTGTTGCTTTTAAATGCGCCGGGAGACCAGCAAATATTATTTATGGAACCCACCCTGGAGTAGGGAACGGTGCCCTTAACAACTATACCTTCTGTCACTACTGCTCCAAACCCAAGTCACCTCAAACCCATCACTGCCGCACGTGTGGCATGTGTGTCTTGGACATGGATCACCATTGCCCTTTTGTAAGTCTCATGCCTTTTGCAGCTTTCTCTTTACTTATAACATATATTAGTTTCACATAAACAGCAGAATATGAAATGGCTTTGATTGTAGGCTAATAAGTCTCCTTGTGTTGTAATTGCAGATTGGGAACTGTGTTGGTGCGGGTAATCACAAAAACTTTATAGCATTCCTTATTTCGGCAGTCATAAGCACAATCTACGCTTCTGTTATGTGTGTGTATTCCGTGATTCATATCTTGCCACCTCTGGAGAATGGAGCTGCGTATGCATCCGATCTAGCACAGCCTGATACTTTATCGGTTCTGAGAGCAGTGAAGAATATTACTCTTGCTTACATAGCCAATGCCGTCTTATTCTCTGTTCGAGGCCTTGTTCTAGTCTACCTCTTTGTGGCGAGTGTTTCTGTGGCGATTGGGCTGAGTGTTTTGCTGTGGCAACAGCTTAGCTATATCTATGAAGGCAAGACTTACTTAAGCCATTTAAGTTCTCAAGGAAGAGAGGAAGATGGTGAAAAGAGCTGCCGGAATCTTTTGATGTTTTTCGGCTGTCCACATTCGATTGAAAGGCACTTGCCAACTATAAGGAACTTGAGGAAGAGACATAAGACATGAGAAGAAGACAATATGCTCTTTCTGTTTCGTCCTGCAACATTTGGAGCTTGTTTTGGTCAATTCAGAAATACTAATCATACTTGGAGCTAACAGGTAAAGGAGAAGAGGAAAGTTTGTATCTTCGTTTGTAACGAATTCATGATCATAGCATATAGTACATTTTGTTTCAAGATTGTACATTTTTGTCTCCCTTGCATGCCTTGAACTCATGATTTACATTATCAAAGGGGTTACATGTAAAATCTTTTTAGCACACATCAATGACTTAAAACTGTAGTTTTATGCAGATCAATGTCTTAAAAGAGCTTCAGGCTATCTTTCATTCTCCATACTTTTAACATATCCCACCATCCTTACTTTTTAACATTTCCATACAATTTGTAGCAACACTAATATAATACACACCATTCTTCAAAGACTACAAAATGAGGACACAGTTTGCCACTACTTAGCCATCCTCAGATACACCTTTAACAGCCTACACTAGTCGCCTAGGATTCACCAAAAAGGACCATTACAACAGTCAAAGCTTCAAGCCCTGTTCACCAAAAGGGACTGCGAAAAAAATGGCTGCCTTAGCTTCACAAGAACATTCATACTTTATCTAGGCCTCAAGACTGCGATTAAGATGTTTAAAGTTGCCAGTCTATGGGGGGAATCTTCATTTGTTCGAGGAGCTGATTTGCTCGAGAGAAATGCCTGTCCAAAGGTTTTACCATAATGTTAATTCAGCAGTTGCGACAACATAAGCACAGCTTGCAGACAATGGGAAACATTGGTTACACTATGCATGTGAATCGGCAGGAGAGAAAAAAAAAGGTTTACTGGAGTTGAACTAACCTGCAGTTGAAGAAGCCTCTATGCGCCGACAAACCTGATGGATGAGCTGCTGTAAGTATATGATGTTTATTCCCATCTATCAACCTGCAATAATCACAAAGAAGATGCATAGGCGTAAAAAAATCTACAAGTCTAACTGGTTTTGGAAGGCCGAAAAGGGAATTTGAGTCACATTCATAAAACCAAAACCTACTTAGATTTCTCTTGAGCATATTTTCCCCAAAGGAGAAAGACAACACCTTCCTTCTGCTGTGATATACTTTGAATAACAGCATCTGTAAACTGTTCCCATCCTTTCTTTGCATGTGAATTAGGCTGTTTACTCCTTACTGTATTATTTACAAGCGACATATTTGTGAGAAAAAATTGCAGGATTTGACTATTTATATACTTATATGATGGACATTACCTGTAAGAACAGCATTCAGCAGCAAAACACCCTTACAAAAAAAGAAAGCCAAAAGTGAATTTGCTTCATCTTCTCCAAATCATTTGAGAGATGATAAAGAAACTCCATTTACCTGAACAGCCCATTTCTGTAGATTACCGTGCCGCGGGATCGAACAGCCAACATCTTTCTGAAGCTCCTTAAATATGTTCAAAAGACTAGAAGGAAGCTTTTCTCCTTCAGGCACAGAGAAAGACAAACCCATAGCTTGACCAGGTCCATGGTAAGGATCCTAAATCAAAATCCACAAAACTAGTCAAAAACATAACAAGAATCCCAAGAACCAATGTTCCTTCCAAATACTATACCTGTCCGATAATGACAACCTTGACTCGATCAAAAGGAGTTGTATTAAGAGCATTGAAAATCAATTGCTGTGGCGGATAAATCGGAGGGCTTTCAGATTCAGAAATGATCTCACGTTCGAGAAAATCAGAAAGGGTTTTGGCGTAAGGTTTATCCAATTCTCCAGGAAGAGCTTTAAGCCAGGATTTTTCCACTAAAAGCTCACTCAACGCCACGTAGCAGCTTCCTTCAGCTACAAAATCAATCGAAATCTTAAAAACCCTAGAAAATCTCTCATTACCCAGAAGAGGAGGAGAAAAAAATCAAACCTTTCGCTTTTGAGAGCTTCTCGGAGCAGATTGCGAGGTTACGCTTGGACTTAGCGACGAATTTGTTAAACTCGGCGCGAGAGATTTGGTCAGGTGTGAGGTTAGACGAATCGTCGGCAACGGAATTGGTGACGGTGACAGAAATAGCTGGGAAAGAGGAAGAAGAAGAAGACGGAGAAGATTTGTGGCGTTTGGTTGGTTGAAAAAAATCCATTAGGGTTTTAGATGTGGACGAAGCCATAGAATTTGGTCACTACGGAGAAGAGGAGATCCCAATTTTTTTTTAACTTCTCATTTTTTTATTGAGAGAGAGAAGAGTTTAATGGCGGGAGCGACGGTACAGGCCGGTTTGAACCGGTTATGAGACTAATTTTTACACAACTTTTGTCTTTAATTTTACACAAAGAGATGAGGATATAACTAAAATTGGTCTAAGATTGCTATGTCAAAAACATCTAAAAAAAAAATTAGTACAAAATCTCTAAGGTATATCTACAAAACTGAAAAATTGGGGACAACAAGAGAACTCACCTGATTTTCTTTATCTTCCTCAAAAGATTAAGCAGGTATGAATAAAGTTACAACATTTTTTTACTGCAGCTCTCTCAATGATGATGGCAATAGATGAAACCACATATTCAGAAAACATGAGAGTCCAATTTAAATTAATTCTTCTTGACTTTGTTGACATATGCCTGGAGATTGAAGACAAAGAAAGAAAAATCAACAGTTAGGATCATTTGTGTGTTTGGTTTTAGAACTAAGAAATTAAGGTTTATGTATGAAGGAACCTGAACGAGCTTGGTAAGCTTTGGTTTTGAAGCAGAGAGATAATGGTCAATCTTGTCCTGTGTTTGAGGAACGTTCCCATTTTGCATTGTACCAGTCACTTTCTCAACTACTTTCTTCACTATGTTTTTGTAACCATCTTTCTTCATCTTACCTTCTTTCCAAGCTGGTTTTAGAAGCTCCTTCACAATCTCAACTAGCGCAAACTTAAACGCACGTATTCCTTTCGGGTCTTTCCCTTTCTTGTTCTCTTCGTCGCTCCCATCATCATCATCATCATCATCATCATCGTCTTCATCTTCATCTACGACGTTCTCAGCATCTTTGGTGTCTTCTCCAGTTTTCTTACCCTCTTCGTCGGTCTTTTTGTCTCCGCTTTCCTCAGAAGCCTTGGGATTTACCTCTAGTGTCTCAATCCCATCAACATTGTTTACCATTGGGACTCCTTCAGCACCAGTGCTAATCCCAAGTCCCCATACCAGATTAGGATTATTACTCACGGAGTTACTTTGAGTATGCAACGCAGTAGTACCGTGATTTGGTTGATCAGCCATGGAAGATTCTGAATGCAAGGGCATCTGCAATACCTGTGCAAGCTGTGGAATGGGCTGTCCATTTGCAAGAATCTGCGCTATAGATGCTGAGATGTTGCTAAGCTGATCGATCTGTTCCCTGGTCACGGTATTTTGGGCCGGTACAGCCTTTTCCACCATTGAGTGATGATAAACTGTTCCATTATCAGGATTGCTCAAGTTCGAGCCTACGGAGAAATCTGCAGCAGGAGCAGGTAGCACTTGTTGACTTCCTCCAGCAGTTAGTGAGCTTTGGTACGGCAATACGTTCTGAGTGTTCTGATTGAACGTTTGAACAGGCACCATGTTCACCGGGTTACTGTAGTTCTGATGCGAAACAGCTACAGGTTTTTCAACCATGGGTTTGTCACCGTACGGAAACATACCACTACTCCTCTGATCATGAGATTGTGAACTCTGACCGGTAATGATAACACTAGGCTCTTCCTTCATGGGGTTTTTTAAATTAGGAGCACCGTACTTCCAATCTGGAGACATTTCCATGTCGTCAATCCAGCTACTACCGTTTCCTTTCGATTCTGAAATTCCCTTACTAGCACGAGAAACTTCAATCCCGCCTGATTTTCCATTATCTAATCGTTCAACATCATTCCATTTACGACCACTATGATTGTTATTGTCCTGTCTATAAAACTTGCTGTCTTGTTGAGGCTGTTTTCTCTCAGCGCCGTGATGAGAGAACCTGCAATAATTTCCATTACGACAGAATCCTCCAGCGAAAAACTTGCATGGAATATTCGAACTCCTACGGAATTCACCCTCACCATCACCGTCACCATCCCTTCTTTGTATTTCTTTCTCACCCGCCAGTTCGCTTCTGTGCCTTCTCAATCTCGGATCTGAAACACCATCATGTAAATGCTCCCTTCTATAACCATCCTCCGGGAAATCAGTACCATCATACTCGGACGACCTCGCTCCTTTCATCATTGCCTGTTCTCTGAATCCATCGCCGTGATATTTCATCTCCCTTGGCTTCCTAAGTTTATCTTCCCAACCATAATCGCTGCTTTGATCACCGCCCCTTCTAGGCGTAGGCGAATCTCGTGTTCTGGTCTTGTGTCTGTCATAAGATCCTGCATCTCGCCTTGCTCTATAGACCGGGCTTCTGCTACGGCTTCTACTTCTGCTATAACTTCTACTACCGCTCCTAGAAAAAAAAGAGACTTAAAAGTAAAAACTCAAGAACAATTTGTACTTACTGTAACAACTCAAACACACTAACCTGTGAAAAATTTGTTGCCTAGTTTCATCTTGTTCCGAATAATAACTGTTATCGTTATTCTGACCAACTCTCCTTCTAATCCTACCATCGCCGGGATTCTGATCGTCCGCAGCAGCAGCAGACCTTCTACTACTATTACTCTCTACGTTGAACCGAACAGGCTCAGGCTCTTCGTCGCAGTAATAAGAAGCTGATTTTGTATTGATGCCAGAATGATTATGATGTGTGTCTTCCTTAGAGTCCCATTTCGAAACTCGTTTCCTTCCCGAACCGCTCATTTCCAACCCCTAACCAAAGCTTGCAAACTAGTAGCACCAAATATCAAAGAATCTGCAGAAAAGAAATACACATAGAATGCAAAATTAAGCAAACGAAACAGAACAACTTAATGTAAACCTCTTATGTGGTAACAAAGTAGATTTGATTCTGATCTATCAAAATTTCTTCGTAATACAGAATTAGTCTGTTTATAGCTCAAAGAATATATTTTTCCAACAGTAAATCATTCATAGCTAATTGAATCCAAGACAAAAAAAAAATTCAACCATTAAATGTTATGCGAGTCCATTAAACTCAGAATCCAAGAACAAAATCTTATCTTGCCAATTAAAAAAATTGATCTTGAGATCCTAATAGAAAATCAAATGAAGAAAGCCCAGTCGTGGAAGTACACCAACAGGGACAAGAATTGACCCGAAATTGAAATTAGTACCAATTGTTTTCTATGTAATTCAACTCGCAATATCTCAAAGAGCACGAATTAAGCAGAAACCTAAAAATATAGGCTAAATTGAACCTGATTGGAGATTTAATAGACAAATTGAATTGAAGAGAGATAACCCTAAAACCAGAATTAGACAAAGAAGAGAAACAAGACTCACTTGAATTCGAATAGGGATTGCCATAACCAAACCCTAAGCCCAAGCGAACCCTAAGAAACCGTAAGTTTTACTCCGGTTCTTCGAATCTCCAACAAGTTCTAGGTCCTTTTTTTTCTAAAGAGAAGTAAAAAAAAAAAATCTACAATTTCTTCGCTAAAGATTTTGCTCTCTGTGTGTGATAGGTCCCACCCACTTAGGCAAAAAAAATCTAAACCGTTGATTTAAATATTTTTAATCCCAGCCGTTGAATTACTTGTTAAAGAAGCCGAACAGAAACTCTTTTATTGGCTTGGAACTAGTTGGATCTTTTGTACTTTTCCAGTTTTCATTCGATTTGATTTTTTTCCTTTTTGTTTCAACAGATGATTGGAGAGATAGATTTAATTAAAAAGCTTGCCATTGATTTTTATTCAACAAACATTAATGATATAGTATCAAAATCCCTCAGAATATCAAAAAGAGGAAAAGAGTCTTTCATGAAGACAAAAATAAAAGCACAAAAAACCCACATAGCATCCTTAATCACATGACATTCAGCGATTAATAAGACCAAATTCAAAAAGCAAAGTGATTGATAAAAAATATCTCACTTGATCAAAATTGCAACAACACCTAAATTATATATAGTTATTGTTATGAATATGCTTCTAAGTTATAGAAGAAAATTTGAGAGATCAAAATCACATAGAGAAACCTAATATGGAGTGTAGGTCGATCCAAATCGAAAAGCCGGTCCTGCTCTTTGATTCGAAAATTGAGCAAGCTGATGTGAAATACCATTGGTGTTACTGTTGTTGTAGCCGTACATGTTCTGGAAGCCATTGATCCCAGTGTCTTGCACCCCACGTAACCCTAAATAATCTTCAGCATTCAAATTGTTGTAGCTTTGCAAGTTAGGGTTTTCAAACTGGTTCATTCCCGTTTCTTGGACCCCTAAGCCAGAGTAATCGTCCACTTTGCGATTCTGGTTAATCTGTCTCGAATGATCATCAACACCATCGTTGTTGGTTATCATGTTTTGGAACCCATTGAATCCATTACCTTGTACCCCAAGTAACCTCGGGTAAATTGTGAGTGAACTCGGAAGAGGAGCAAGAGATTGGGATTGGTTAAAAGCCGGCGCAGAGACTGGCATCTGCGAGAAAGCACCGTTTCCATGATACATGGGAACCTGGTTTGAATGTTGTGGAAGATGATTCATCATAGGAGGAACATTAGTAATCATCCTTTGTTCTTGAACATTCATGTAATTAGTGTTCTGCATCATCGTCCTCTGTTTCTGAGCTTCAACAACACCTTGAAACCTATGTTGCAATCGGAGTTGCTTATTCTCCAAGGCATGAATCAGCTCCGTGAGTTGTTCTACAGAGTAATTATCAAACCTAGGATCCCAATCCGGGTACTTGAGGTGATTGGATTCAACTCTCACCTTCCTCTTCTTCTTCTTCTTCTTCTTCTTCTTATCCTTGGAATCTTCTATATCAATCTTCTCGAGAAACTCACCAAGATCGACGCTTCCTTTGCGTCGCTTTGTCTCGCTTAACTCGATGTACCTTCGAGCCATGTCTTTGACCTTTTCTCTATCTTCAGGCCATGTCCTAAGCTTTCCGTCTGATCCATAATAGATGACGCAGACTTCGATTCCACAGAGAATTGAAAGCTCGTAAGCTTTTTTGAAGACGGTCTCTCTTCTTTTAGCTAAGCTTGAAGTTTTCGAAGAAGAAGCTTTCTTGAATAGGGTTGGTTGGATTTGAGAAAACTTTAGGGTTTTCTTCTCTGAAGTTGCTGATGAAGACGAAGAGGAGGCCATCATCGTTTCTTCTACTTTGTGAATTGAATGAATAGTTGTGATGATTTACTTGCGAATCTACATATATATAGAAAAGCTTATTGATACCCTGTCTCTATCACAGTCATTAATGACGAAATATTATTATGATTCTAGTAAAGATTTGGTTTCCATTTTTTGAAATGATGTTTCCTTAAACGAGGTTCAATGTTAAACGAGGGTTTATGTTTAATAAGGAAGACTTTACTTTTTTGGTTTAACCATAAGGAAAACTTGATACATACGTATACACCCAGATTTATATGTATACATAGGTGCACAAAGAGATTAGTGATGGTAATTACAATGTTTAATAATAATTATGTTCTTTAACTATAAAACTTATGGACAAGAGTTGAATGGCCCAATAGTCAGATCCTCAATGTCACCGAGACTTAAGTAATGGATTCGAGTTCTCACATAGAGATAATACTAGATGACAAACTAATCTATAATATTTTTGTATAAATAATCTTAATTGCTTGTATTCAAAAAATAATTTTAAATGTGAAGGCTCTAGATGTATACAGTCAAATAACATATATTGACATGTAAAGACATAGTTAATACGACATGTCTTTCCATCATGTTGTTTAAAATGCCAAAAAGAATGTTTTTATTCCAATTGTAAACACTATATAGGAAGAATATTTAGTTATACATTTGATATTTACCTAATCTCGCAGCAAAAACAAGCTCATGAAAATTCAATAAAATTTATTTATGTTTATATATATTGCGTCGTCACAAGTTATGGCCGGGAAGTGAGGATCGCTGGAAGGCGGTTATAGCTGGTGGTGTCGGAACAAAAGACTCATAGTCGGTCCAATTTGATTCGCCCCAATGCCGCAACATACTTTTCCAATTACACAACTTATCGATGCAAATCTTGAATCTCGGATCTTTAACTCTTATCCTCCAGTGTCCATCGGAATAGTTCGCCGCCTCGGCTTGCCGCCGATCATATTCTAGCTGTGCCTTTTGCTTAGATCGCAAGTAGCAGAATTGATGAAGCTCCTACAAAGTATCATCACATTTATCATATAAACCAGGATACTTCAAATTGATCATAAATGGTAAACTACTTGTTCAAGTAATTACATTTTCAAAATTCTATTTTCACCACTCAAAACTTTCATATAATTTCAACACTTTCGCATTTTTATAACGTGATACAACTATAATCATAACATATAGTCTAGTCAGAGCCGACTCTGAAATCTAGTAGTTTATGTTAGTGAAATCACTCTATCATTATCCGGAAAACCCGCATATTGCTAAAAAGATATCAACAATCTAAAAAGCTATGCTTTTTGGTTTTGTGATTACTCAACCGAAAATTGTCCAACTTAAGTTTTCTGCCATTGTAAATATCATTCTATAATTCATATGACATAAGTCAATCACTAGAGATGTTTAAATGGGCTCAAAACATAAGTCATCATCAATATATGTATGCAATATAAATGAAATAATGTTTTTATTTTTGTCGAAAATTCGGCAGTTAAGTATATATTTTTTGAAAGTTTGGAGATTTCTATATCTAATAAGGGTCTCTCAACGTCTACAGAAATGTGTTTATGAGTTAAAATTAGGTTTCAGACAAAGATGTCATCATGTGATGTATCATACCTGAGGCATGGCGTCGTGGACCATCCACCATCGTCGGTGAGCAATATCTGTCGCGAACTCAACAAATATGTCAGAATTGAAGTTACAGTCATAGTCACGGTAACAAAGCCACGGTTTCATTCCTAGGTAATGAAGAACATAAAGTACAGGAGGCTCTGCTCCAAAAAGCTCTGTTTTCTTGCGTCTCACGTCTTCTTCATCACCATTCCAAAAATGCTTCAAGAAATTCATATGTTTCGGAATCCGACGCCACCATGTGAATACTTCGTTCAAGTAACCTTGATCTCCACCATTGCAAGACTCAATCTCGTTTATATGTTCCATCAAAAGCTCAAACGTACAGTTACACGGCTCGATCACCATCACTCCTGAGTTAAACAGAGTTCCATTGTTTCCTGTAGCTGAGATCTCAGGCATCGAGAACAAGAAATCGATGTTTCTCAAGATTAAGAGATCCGCGTCGATGAAGATGATTTTGTCGTAATCAGTGAGCTGCCATAGCCTGAATTTGCTGTAGTTCCACTCGTTGTAAGCATCTTTCTCTGCTTTAGGGTTTCGAATCCTCTGTATAGTCCGGATTTGCCAACCCGCGGCTTCTAGTCCACTTCGATGATAACCGCTGATGTTGTCATCGACGAGGATCACGAGATCCCTCGTCGAACCGGATTGTCTTATGCTTTGAGCCGCCGCAATTGCTCCACAAACGTAAACGTGAGCGGAATGAAGAATTGTTGCGTAAGCTTCTCTTTTAGGGTTTCCTAAGCTTGGTCTCTCTGTAAAATCCACAGAAGAAACACGGAAACTCGGTAACTTAGCGATGGTTTTCAAATCGAAACAAGTAATTTACGGATTTGGTTATTCACCTTTGATGCCGAGAGGAAGAGAGAGCTCACAAGAACCTAATGGAAGCTGAAGCTTGTCTCTCAAGGTATCTAGATTAGGTTTATACAACCAAACATCGCCTCTCCTAGACACGAGATCCTTACACCGAAATAGATTCGGAATCGGGAAGCATCTAGAGACAAACATAACGTGACCCCTGAAAAACCCTTTAGCCGAAGCAGCCACGGTTGCAGCAGCCATCTGCAAATGCAACCTCCCGACGTCTCTCGACCAGTTCCCTTCTTTCCGACAAGGAAGCTTCACGACGATTACATTGAGTCTTCTTGTAGGTACATTGATCTTTGGGAGATTAGGACAAACAGGGACCTCTTTTTCTTGCTCCTCATCGATCCACTCCGGGTAGAGTGTGTCCCAAGTCACGTTCTTGTCTGCGCAGTCTAGATTTAATACGACGACGTTTTCTTCGTCAACATTGTCCTTAGTCTTGGCTACCTCTCTCCACTGTTGGATCTCGTTCGAATCGAAGTTCAAGACACCGATCGTATGTTCTTCTTGGACGCTCTCTAGGGTTTTGGTCACGTCGTCCCAGTTGATGTCCAGGTCCGAGACATAACGTGGATCTTGTCTTCTCCATATCCATCTAATAATTTCCACATATGATCGCATTAATACACCTAATCTTGATTGTGTTTTGTGTTAACCAAAACTTTTGGGAGATCATATTTGTAAAATATTAAATCAAAACGAAAATATAAAGAACTTTTCAATGTATATATACATTTGCATTTGAGCAATTTTGAGGTCTAAGATTGTTAATTTTAGCAATGGAAAAAGGAAAAAAAATGAAGATTTACCTAGAAGAAGAGTGTGAAAAAGAGTGATGATAATTTTTAGGGGAATAGATGATGGTGAAGAGTGTTGCGGAGAGAAGGATAAACAAGAGAAGCTTCACAATCTGAATCTTGCTGCAACAACAACTACTGTTTTTGTCTTGTGTCGGAAAATTTATGATATTAAAAGGTTTCACCAAATCCGATCTACCATTGCCTTTGCTGTTTCTCCGGAATCTCCTCTTGCAAATTGCTTCACTGCTAAAAAAACTTTATCGATGATTTATTTTATCTATATTTAAATTATGTAATAATGAGAATAATATGTATTTACATGGAAGCGGAGAGGCGTCGCCGGGAGTCACAGGTTGCGGCGGTGGCTGTAGCAGCAGCGGGAGAGTTTGCCATATAAAACTGATGGATTGAGACACTATAATTGGACAAGGAAGAGAAGAGAGCAATATAGGTGAGACATAACGTGTCTTTTAATCTTCTTTGTGTATCACATTTCCTTCTGTGTTTATGTAATTAGGAAAAATGTATTTTGCACACTATCTTTAGTTACTATTTACTAATATATATATTTATTTATTCTTTAATTTTTCTAAGAGGTTTTGAATTTTGTTTACAACATGGGAAACATGGTTTAATAAATACTGGAGTATTATGTTTATAACTTGATTTTCCCAATAAAGTCCAACATTTATGCATTTGTCAAAGCAGTTTCACGGAAATGTATATTATCTAGTTAAAAATTTTACGGAGGATGTAAAGTTAATTGTTAACAAAGTATAAAATGTTTTTAAGAAACATGATTTTTTAAACCAAAAAGAAAGTATGATTTACAATTATGGATAATATTGCACGCTTTAGTTTAAACTCCGTTCTAGTTTGTAACTTTCATATGATTGACATATATATGTCCACCAACCTTTGATTTCTTTGTAAAGACAACCATAATTTATTTTCAAAATTATAATGATTTTCAAAAAGTAAAGATGTACATTCGTTTACTAGATTTTATAACATACATACACCAAGGAACTTAACTCAGCTGATTAAGCAAAAATTAAAATTATGATAGGTTAAGTCTTTGTTATTTAATTCTAGAGAGAATTATTTTATGATTTGAATGTAGAGCTGACGAGAAGTATTGATGCACGCGTACATTCGTGATTAGTTTAACATTGTACTTAACCAATTGTATTCACTGAAAGTTCTCTGATTCTAGGTATTTTGGAACATTAACCAAATATTATAAGAAAAATTCCCTAAATTACCATACTTTAAAGTTTGTTTCCAAAAATACAACTAATTTTCAAAAGTTTTAAAAATGTCACTAATTTTTAAAAGTTCCAAAAATACCACAAACACAAAAATTAATTTTCAAGGATTTAAAATTAAAATTTTTGGGTTTGGGTTAACTATTGTGTAACTAGGATATGATTTAGATTTAGGGTTTAGAGTTTAGTTTTGAATATTTAAAGTTGATTTTAATTTTGTAGTATTTTTCAAACTTTAAATAATTAGCGGTGTTTTTGAAATTTTAAAAAATTGGTGATAGTTTTAGAACAAAACTTTAAAATGTGGTATTTTTTAGAATTGCTCATATTTTAGTGACGTATTTTAATAACAAAGCAAACGTTACAATTAAAAGTTGACGATACTAGAAAAGATATATAATGTGTTGTTAAACCTTGGTGGCAAAGAAAGGTGAAGATAAGGCAACATAACAAGACAGCTAAGCACAATAATGCATTGATTCTTGTCTTGCAAAGTTGCAAGGTTTAGAGGTCCTTTCATGAACTGCTTTCACCAAACTTCTTACTGTTTTGAATTTGTTTTTATTTGTTGATTTATCCTCAATTATATTAATTTTGATTTTGTGGTTTAACTAACTGAGATCAACCAACTACCGCTTGATCAGTGTAAGTAATTAAGCTCAGATTATATTCAGACAACTGAGTTTTTTGTTTTAATACAATTATATATTTGGTCAACTGAGCTACTAAGAAAATCATCATATTTTCGCTTATGAAAAAAACCAAAGGCACTAATTGAGAATCAGAATAAATTAAAAAGAAAACCACAAATGTGATGAAAAAGTATATTTGATAATTGATAATTCGGAGTAAATGGTACGAGATTATATAATTTAAATAATTCCAACCAAAATTTTTTTTTAATTAATTAACTTCTAAGCTTCATTAACACTTGGAAAGACCAAGACACGTCAGGACACGTGCTAACCAGAGGACTGAATGAGTAGCTGAATTGCACATAAGCGAAGGTGGGGACTCGAAAGTTCAAATTTGCTTTTGATAAGTACCTTGCACCCATCGCTACGTATGATTCAAGATATTGTATAATACAAAATTTATTCAAATAATCAAGTATTAATCTAAAAATAAAAAATCCCAATGCTAAATATGAGTTTCTTCAATTGTGTTCGAGAAATACTTAGATACACCCCTAGGGTGTATCTATGGGTCCACCCCCTTCCCCATCACCAATCATTTATCCACCTATTATCTAAAAAAATTAGAGTTAAAAAATAAATAAATATATATATATATTAGGTTTGGGTTAACTAATCCCAAATTAGGGTATAATTTTGGAGTTTAGGGTTTAGGGTTTGAGGTTTTTAATTTATTTTGGGTTAACTAATCCCAAATTAGGGTATAATTTTGGAGTTTAGGGTTTAGGGTTTGGGGTTTATAATTTATTTTGGGTTAACAAATCCCAAATTAGGGTATAGTTTTGGAGTTTAGGGTTTAGGGTTTGGGGTTTAAACCCTAAAATTCTAGTCTCAAATTAGGGTATAGTTTTGGAGTTTAAACCCTAAACTCCAAACTATACCCTAATTTGGGAATAGTTAACCAAAAATAAATTATAAACCCCAAACCCTAAACCCTAAACTCCAAAACTATACCCTAATTTGGGAATAGGTAACCCAAAATAAATTATAAACCCCAAACCCTAAACCCTAAACTCCAAAACTATACCCTAATTTGGGAATAGTTAACCCAAAATAAATTATAAACCCTAAACCTTAAACTCCAAAACTATTCCCTAATTTGGGAATAGTTAACCCAAAATAAATTATAAACCCCAAACCCTAAACCCTAAACTCCAAAATTATACCCTAATTTGGGAATAGTTAACCCAAAATAAATTATAAACCCCAAACCCTAAACTCCAAAACTATACCCTAATTTGGGAATAGTTAACCCAAAATAAATTATAAACCCCAAACCCTAAACCCTAAACTCCAAAACTATACCTTAATTTGGGATTAGTTAACCCAAAATAAATTAAAAACCTCAAACCCTAAACCCTAAACTCCAAAACTATACCCTAATTTGGGATTAGTTAACCCAAACCTAATATATATATATATTTATTTATTTTTTAACTCTAATTTTTTTAGATAATAGGTGGATAAATGATTGGTGATGGGGAGGGGGGTGGACCCATAGATACACCCTAGGGGTGTACCTAAGTATTTCTCATTGTGTTCTGGCTGTAGTAATCACATATACGTACTTTCGGTGAGCATGTTGTTGACAAGTGACATTGTATTCGAAGCAAAGCAAAGCAAAGGTATTTCGTATGTTGTACATCTTTCCTTTCCAAGGACCTACACTTTCACCATACTGTTATTTTTTGTTGACTATGTATTTAATTTTTACGTTTGAAATTGCAACAAAGTAGATAAATATTGGGGAAAGAAGAATTTTTTTTTCTTTCTAAAGTCTTGTTTTCAGTCAAATAATTGAGATCAAGGTTCTTCTGAAAATAAGTTGTCCAACTTAGAGACAGACGTTCAAAAACATTATTTTGAAACAGACAAAAAAATCTAATATCGAACTATTACCGTTAAGTAGTAAACTAAAATCTACGTGCTGTGAAAATATGATGACGGAGTAGAATAATAATCGATATGAGTGATGAGGTCGATGTGAAGGTTGGAAAGGGATGGTAAAGTTTTGTAATTTTATATTTGCTTGTCTTAAGATCAGGCATGTTGATGAAGTCGGTATAATGTTTTCGGATGCTTAACGCTAGAATACGAAATTAATTGCGTATTTTTTTATGTTTCTTTTGTTAATGACATTATTTCCTGCAAAATTAACGTTTAAACATCCAAAGCAGTCCCTTCACTTGTCTTTACTTTGGCTCACATAGGCTAGAGTTATTGGTTTTTGTTTTTGGTTTTATAGGCTAGACTTACAAATCAGTTAAAGTCAGGAGCGAATCGCCGACCAAAGGGACAAGATCATCAACATTAATATCTCGAGAAAAGCTTAAAAGTTCGCCGGGGTTGGCGAGGCTTATCAAAAACTCTAGGGCAATAAGTCGAGCAGAAGATCTCAAGTAGCACCGGAAACTGAAGAACACCAAACATCCCAACAGGAACCGCCGCGAGTAATATAAACGGAGCTGAAATCCACAGCCCATTTTTTTTTCCAACTAGAACCATGAGTGTCACGAGAAAACTCACAATCATGGTCGCCATCGAAAGAAACAAAGTCGCAAGACCCACGATCAGTTTCGTGGGAAGTGATAGAAGAAAATCTTCTTCGCGGTAACGAGACTTGAGAATGCCGAGGAACATGAGGAGAGACATGCATGAGGTGAAGAGAGAGATAGCGTCGGAGATGATGAAAACCATGAATAATATATGGTGGGTGTCGTAGTTTTCAGGGACAGTAAACGCGGAGGAGAACATCATTGTGGTGATTAGAGCCGCGACTACGGTGCAAGAAGTTGCTGTTTCTTTCATCCACTTCTCTCCTTGATCCACTAGATCCTTGTGTTGGTCTTTAAATAGAGCATGTGGAGTTTTCTTCTGCTTCAGGTTAACCATTTTTCGATGCTTCGGTTGCACTAGCCTCTCCACTTCCTTGAAACAAGACAGCAATAACATATTCTTAGGATAATGGTCGGAGGAAGAACATTTGCAGAAGCTACAAAACAGACTTATAATCCCAATGTCTTGTTGCACTTAAATCAGTATGCCTAGTTTCTTGTGTAGCAAGAAACAAGTATCACCTTAAACCATTGTAGTTCCCTTTGCATCTGAAGAGCTGCACCAGGAATAAGGTTAAGCCGTGAGGCTGGAGCTCGATATGCGGCATGATGAAGCATATTGTTATGGAGTTTGTCCCAAGCTGTAGCGACGATGTTCTTCTTAGCCCCCATATTGTAAATGAGGCTAAAGATCTTCTCTTGTCTCTGACTTACCGCGTAGAAGAAGAGGTTAAGACCATAACTATCTTTGAACCATACTATATCAGGATAATGCTTCATCACTTCCTCGATATACTCGACGATACCATTCTCTACGGCCTTGAAGAGAGCTTGGTTTAGACCCGCGTCCTTCTGTTGAGTCACGTCCAAGTTCGGTATCTCTTGGCAGATACAATCTAGTATCCTTTTGGCTCGAGCATGTCCTAGCTTCAGTTTGTATATGCGCCTTACGTGTGGAACTGTCAATCAGAATTTTCGATCAAATTCAACAACAAGGGCGCATAATCTTAGATGATTTGTACTGCTTACAAAGAAATTTGAGGTGTTTTAGCAACATGTCATGAATCCGATGATGATCTTGTGATTTGCTGTATTGATGATGATGATTCAGAACTTCGTGACGTTTATTTATCTTCTCTATGTAAATACCTTCAAGAGAAAAACCATGATTTTTACATTATAGAATATGCAATCCTGAAAAAAACCTAAAGCCTCATAAAACAAAACTTCCTACTAATAATAATGATAAAAGGTTACATATAATCTTGATGATAATATTTCTCCTCTACTAAGCATAATACTCACTAGAATATATCCAGCGTTGCCAAAACGCAAGATTGGTACCGCTAGGGAACGCAGAAGGCGTTTGAGCAAGTGCGATGATCGCTGTATCATTATCGCTGTCTCGAGTATAAGCAAGCTTAGGATACCTCCGAATCAGATCCAAAGCAATACCTTTATTATACAAGTACAACACAAAGACACATTACTTAGCCACATCTTATGAACCATATAACATACGAATATCAATATGTATCCTTAAGAACTTAATTACCATATAGTCCATCGACAATACAATTAGTCACCAGCATCGCTCCGTTCTTGCCTTTGTGTTCATCTGACTCATCACAAGGCTCAAGATCACTGAGAGGTGTGTGATTGTAAAGATACCGAACCAGATCTTTGTGACCGTACAACGAAGCCACCACAATCGGTATATGCTCTTTCTCATTCCGAACACTAACCAAATCGGGACATTTCTCCACCAAACACTCCGCAATTCTCACAATTCCACCAGTCGCTGCATAAGTAAGCGCGGTGTAACCATTATCATTCTTGATCTTCAACACTTGCTCTGGATCATGAATTCGTCTAATGATCTCTTCCACGATCTTGATGTGACCCGACAAAACGGCTTTATGGATTGGTCTGTCTCCATTAGAGGTTAAGCTTGCGTTTAAAGCGTCAGGATTTCGGTCCAAGAACTCTTTCGTGGCTTCCAAGTTACCACTGTCTATGTTCTTGAAGAGGAAGAGATAGGTTGAGTTCTCTTGAGGTATCTCGCCTTGTGCTTCATCGAGCTGCATACTATCTGACTGGAAACTTATGCGGCCAGTTTCAGATCGTAGACTGTCTGCTCTGAAACCTTTTGGATAACCTTTTTCTGTATCCATTTCTTGGTTGCTTCTTCGACAAGAAACAAGACTGTATGTTTGTGTCTCTGTGTAAACTTGTTTCTTATGTAATTTCTGTAAAATTATATAGAGCTTTCCACTATTCGAAGTTCGAACAGAGGCATGTGTAAAGTGTTAAAAGAGTGGTGCCTTGTATTTTAAGAAAACTTTAAAGGATAAAGAAGGATTCAAGTTTAATGGTCACAAATAATCCTTGACCGTTCGTACCAAGAAATGTTTCAAGATTTCAAGATTTCTCTTCTTTTTATTTTCTATTTTTGTCTGATCTTTGCTTTTAGCTTTTATAAAACATTGAGCTTTAGTGTTACTCAATTTTACGCCATTGCGAAGCAAGGAATTTCATTTCAGTCTTCTAACAATGTGATTGTAACTTATAAAGTAAAATTTTAAAACCTGAACTTCGAATATTTTAAATAAATTTAATATCGTTAAAATGAAGTAGGAGTATGTTTTGTTGATCTTCACTTCTTCTTGTATGTAGATGTTTTTCTTATACTAGCCCATTAATCAATTAGGAAAGTAGATATATTTGGACAAATTTAAGAACTTCGATGACTCGAATTTGTAAAGTTTGTTTTCTAGAGGTGAATAAGTTACACAAACATCTTTATAAGTTACACAAACTTACAAAATAAGACTATATAATTGTTTGAAAATTAGATTATATGATATTGTCATCATCACAAATATTGAAACCTTTGAAAGAAAAAAATTTGTTTGCAAAATTGTGAAACGGAAAAAATGATTTTGTTCTACATCGGGTTAAAGGAATTTACAACTTAAATGTGTTTCTTTGAACACAGTGACATCCTTTGGTTATTTGTCTTCCTTTAATATTTTTGTTATACAAAAAAAAAAAAAAAAAAAAATCACAACTGTCGTCGAATTGATAACGACAAGATTAATTAGTTGAAATTACATTCGAAGCAGACCTTATCTTCGGAGACTCAAAACCCCTCCTCTTTGCCGGTATTAAATTATCATCGTCGTCTCTTCTTAGATCTCAATTCTTCTCTCCGGCAATGGCGATTCCGTTGCCCCTCACTTCTTCTTACTCGCCAATCTCAGCTTCTTCTTCTTCTTCTTATATTTCCCGAACGTCTTTCGTCCCTTTCACATCTCGCCATCGTGGTTTCTTCTCCGATCAGAATTTCAGTCGGCGTGTACTTATCAGCTGCTCTTCGTCTTTGTCGTCTCACAATGGTTCAACTCCAGAGTCTATGAATGGAAAGTAATGTTAATCTTCAATTTCTAACCTTACGCACACCAGCTGTTTGTGAAAATTCCTCAATGAACACACTTTTGGCTGAAAATATATTTCAAAGTCTGATTTTTGGTTCAAGTAATTCTTTAGCCATCAGAAACTCTGGCTGCTTTTGTTAAATTCTCTGTGATTTTTTTTTCAGTAGCTTAAACGGTCAGTCATCGTTTCCTGGAATGCCTTCGTTCGATGGAACATCAAACCCACCGCTTAAATGGAGAAGGGTTTTGCTCAAAGTCAGTGGAGAAGCTCTCGCTGGAGATGAGGAGCAGAACATTGATCCAAAGGTTTTTTATGATGCACAAAAATAACTGTTTTCTTTCTTCTCTACTTCCTCCTTCATAAGTCTCATCCAGTTTCATATTAACCTCATTAGGTCACTATGTCCATTGATCTGCTCAAATTTACCTAGAGCTAACTCTCTCAAATTAAGAGATCAATGTAGTACTTTAGGTATCGAAATCCACAGGGAATCAGAAAACACAATAGATTTATGAGTTCGAATTATGCTAAGCAAGATTATAAGAATGCAAAAACAAAGCAATAAAAACTGTTGTAAATCAATTAGAGAAAAGCGCACAGGGAAATCTCCAGTGAATCAAAATTGCATATAAATCAATTGATAGGATTATTAAAGCACAGTTTTTGAACATGAACACGAAAGTAAAACAAACCAGCTTTCGCTGCGAATATTATCTATGAATAAATCCTAGAAAACCAAATTCCTTTGCGAATCCTATGAATCTAAACAAGCATTAATTTCAGGTTCAATTGTTCACAAAACCCTAAGCCAAATTCCTTTGCGAATAGGAATTTTGCTCATCAAAGACTAGATCAGGAAATTAATCAAACTCTCGTTTCTATTAATTATCCTAAGATCAGATTTCAGTTCATGACGCTAAAACAGCAATAAAAGCAAGTCAAGATGAAGAACATTCTAATGATATTATCCTAACAATCAGATCAGATCAGCAATTTATCAAACACTTTCGAATAACCCTAAACCTAACAAAGGAAACTACTCAGACATATCGAATAATGAAAACATGGTTTTATTAAAAGATAAATCAAAGAGTTAAGTAAAATAAAGCGTAAGTCTAAACAATGACTCTAAAAACGTATTTATAAGGTTACAAAGTCGGCCAGAACATAAAAGTAAACATCTGGAAACTTCGGCTTCAAACGGACTTCTGCGATTAAGAACTGGGCTTCTGCGAACAGGGTGTCGATCGACACTGATAGGTGGTGTCGATCGACACCAATCTTCAAAATCGGATTCTTTGCTTCTCATGTCGTAGTGTCGAGCGATGCTCAGTGATGGTGTCGCTCGACACAGACTTCAAATCTTCATTCCGAACTTTGCATTTTGCCACTTCATTCCGCGAATTCTCCAAAATCTCCAGTAAACATCTTTTAAGCTCCAATCGTCCTTGTACCTGAAAAGACTCTAAAACCAACACAAAACATAACAAAGACTCTAGATATAGGACTTATATCATGGCTTAAACAGGGTAAAAACCATGATATATCAACTCCCCCAGACTTAACTTTTTGCTTGTCCTTAAGCAAAACAGTGTAATCACTTCTTTAGGAACCACATACCTTTGCAAAGCTAATCCGGTGATACTTCGATGTTTCCCTAGAAGCTTAGCAGTCTTTCAGGTTGAATCCAAACTCCTTAGAGAAACTCAGACTTTCAGTCGCAGGCCCCTTAAGTTCAATTAGGTGCGGTTTCATTGAGGGAATATCGATCGCTGGACCTTCTAGATTCTTTCGCTTCCTTTAACACTTTTCCCGCGTTTCACCCTCTCTCTTCCCTCTGAAACTGTTTATCCAATTAAGGATATCATAGAGATGCAATGCCTTTCTGTTGAACTTTTTTCTTGTGATGGCGGGTACCTCAGCAGAGGGTCCTTTACCACCAAATGCCTATATGAATTCGGGCTTGCACTTTTCTGCATTGAGAACAGTCTAAATGAAGAACAAACGGATAACCTCAACAGATCTTCGATTTTATTGATTTCTCATCAAAACCCATGAAACCTCCAAATCCTAACAAGTAATTTACTCAGAAATAGATGATGAAATCATAATAACTGAATAGAATTGCATAAAAGAGTTAGAGTAGAAGATACAAAGAGTTTGTAGGTGAAGAACACATGGATCTCCCTCCAAGATCTTCAAAATCTCTCTCTCTCCGAAATAGATCTAGTTTTAAGATAATATCTAGATATTTTACAAAGAAAACGAGTAAAAAGTATTTATACAAGTGGTAAAATTAGGTTTACAGAGCGCCCGTCGATCGACACAAACAATATGTCGATCGACACGAGGGCGTCTGTGGATATTTTCTTCGTCTTTAAAATTCTCCGTCGATCGACACATATGTACAACTGTCGATCGACAGGGACCTTTTAAAGGTCCCTATTCCACTTGTATCTCTTCAACTCCAAAATGGTCCAAAATGCTCCAAATGTTTCCATTAAGCTCTAAATGACCATTTCCTGCAAAACACTGCAAAATACATACAAAATACCACAAATACTAATATAAACCCGGTTATATCATGGTTAAAATCAGGTAAAAACCATGATATATCACCTGGGGACCGTGTCGATCGACACAACATTAGTGTCGATCGACACTCACGTTTCTGTCCCGATTCTGACTATGGATTTTCATGGTGTCGATCGATTCTCCTGTTGGTGTCGATCGACACCTTCAATTGAAGTTCATTCTCACTTTCAATTCGAACGTTTATTTTCCTGAAAATCGACACCAAAAACAAAACCAAAGCGTAAAACTGAAAAAGAAACATAAAAAGAAAACATAAATATTAAACTTACAAATGGGTTGCCTCCCATTAAGCGCTTGTTTTCAGTCTTTAGCTTGACTGTGATGGAACTCGGAACTATGGTGGATCTTTAGGAAGTATCGGACTTCCTCTATCCTGAACGGAACCGGCAACTTGTTTCAAACGGACCTTCTGGACAGCTCCCCCAGACTTATCAGAAACAGTCTCAGGAAAAAGTCTCATCGTTCTCTCCATCATTTCCTGAAGAACTGCTTCTCCTTGATCTTTAAGCTACGAAGGAATGATGATTCGCATCTTTGCGAAAGGCTTTGAACTCCTCTTAGGTTTCATCTCTTCTTTTCTCTTTCCTGCAAATCCATCAGAAAAATCAAGCGTTCGAGGAACTCGAACCTTGCATGAGCGCGGAACAGGCTTTTCATCTTTAATGAATGTAGAAGAGACAGAATTAAGTACAAGGGGTTCATACTTGGGCTCTTCATGAGGTATCTCAGGAGATGGTTCTGAAACGACCACTTCTTCAATGATCTCAGCAGGAATATCTTTCGAAGGCTCCTTGATTGGTTCGTCATCCAGCGATGTATCCACGGAGAAAGCTTGACCATCAATGGTGGATTTCCTTCTTGTTGTCTCCATGTCAAAGTCCATGACAATATCACCTAGATCAAGCTTTATCTTCCCTTTCCTCACGTCGATTTGAGCGCCAGCAGTAGCTAAGAATGACCGTCCTAGGATCAAAGGATCTTCAGGCTCATCTTCGTACTCCAAAACTACAAAATCCGCTTGAATAATGCAGTCCTGAATCCTGATAGGCACATCCTCTAGAATTCCTTTTGGGAATCTCCTCGACCGATCGACTAGAGTAAGAAACATCTTAGTAGTCCTGAAATTAGTCATACCAAGATCAATAGCAACAGATAATGGCATTAAGTTAATTCCTGATCCTAAATCACAAAGAGAGTGAGGAAACTGCCCTGTCGAGATGGAGCAATTAAGCACGAAGTTTCCTGGATCTGGCAGCTTGACAGGAATCCTGCTTTGAATCATTGCGGTTACTTCTTCTGAGACTACTATGTCCTTCTTCTTCTTCCTAGGTACTGGAGGAGTATTCAAGAGAATCGCTCTGATATCTCTAGTCAGCAGTGCTCCCTCCTCAGGACTAATACCATTAGCTGCAAGCCGCTTGACGTATCTTCTAAGCGCAGGAGAAAGTTTAACTGCATCGATCAAAGGCATCTCAACCATGACCTTATCAACGATCCGCCTGCAAAATGCTTCTTCAATCTCCTGCTTGGACCTTTTAACTCTGGGGAAAGGAACCTTGGCCTTGTGGACGTTCTCCTCAGAAGCAATCGCGATAACCGCAAAATAGGCTCTGTCTGGACGGGGTGTCGATCGACACTCTTTGTAGTGTCGATCGACACTAGATCTTCTGTCTCGATCTCAGATAACTCCACAAGTGGTGTCGATCGATGCTCTGGACCGGTGTCGATCGACACCTGCTCTGCTGTACCAAAAATCTCATCCAATTCTGCGAAATAATCCTTCGTCTCAGTGTGAATAGCATTGCAAGCGCTCCTTGGGTTTACATCGGTCTTCGCAGGAAGGAAACCATCTTGTCTCCTAACAGATTCAGCAGTCTGCGCAACTTGTGTATCCAATTGCTTCATATGAGCGCTCAATGACTCGAATTTCCCATTAAGGTCTTGGTAGACTGAGTCCAACTTCCCATTGAAAGTAACTTCCAACTTCTGTTGTCCATCTAGGAGTCGCGCAAGCATAGTTTTCACCTCGTTGTCTTGCTCAGGAGGTTTCTGGTAGGACGAGGAACCATAGCTTCTGTTGAAGTTGTTGCTCTGAAAGGGCTTCTGATAGCCTTGCTGACTTCCATACTTCTGAAATCCTGAGCCATTGATGTAATTCACATCCTCTCCTGCTGTCTCAACTTCCTGGGCAAACTGAATAGACTTCTTGCCCACAAGGATACTTATCATAGAATCCAGCTTCGCGTTCATCTCAGACAAGTGCTTCCCGCCATCTTTGTTTTCGCTCAACTGTTTCCTCTCAAAGTCAGCGTTCTTCGTGCTGTTGCTAGAAGCCAAGTTCTCGATGAGAGTGATTGCATATGCTGGGTAGTTGGTATTGAAGTTACCACTACTCGCTGCATCCAGTGCCATCTGATACCGCCAGTCTACTCCCCTGTAGAAGATGCCTAACAATTGAACGTCTGTGAAGCCGTGGTGAGGACAATCCCTCTGATAGGACTTAAGTCGCGTCCATGCAGCCTTAAAAGCTTCTGTAGGACCCTGCTTGAAAGAAGTAATCTTTGTCCTCAGCTCTTCTGATCTCGCATCATCAAAGAAGTTGTTCAGGAACGCGTTCTTTGTGTCCTCCCAAGTAGTAAGCGATCCAGGCTCAAGCTGCTTCAACCAGTAAGAAGCATCCCCACTAAGAGAGTATGGGAATAGCTTGCAGAAAAGATAATCGCTAGACACTCCTTGAGCCTTGATGCTGGAGGCTAAATCCTCGAAGTTCTCGATGTGATCCATCGGATGCTCATGTGGAAGGCCATGGAAAGGATATTGAGCTACTAGTGAGTAGTACGCAGGCTTCAGCTCAAAATCATTCCTCTGGAAAGCTGGAGGACGAATCGCAGCTCGATTCGCGTAGAACTGATCAGGCCTGTTGAAATCAGCTAGAGTGCGGTTCTGGACAGGGCGTCGATCGACACCCTCCTGGTGTCGTTCGACACCTGGCTGTCTGTTGCGTCCAGCGATCTGATTCCCTTGTTGCTCGGCGTGAATCCCATGCGGGTGTCGAGCGACACCGTTATGGTGTCGAGCGACACCAGCTTGATTTTCGAACACTGCTCCTTCGTCAACTGGCTCGACAATCTCCTCGACGATCACAATACCATCGTCGTTAATCCTCTGCCCTTCGGCGTTGTATCTGAGACCTGCCGGATCACGCAGAACTCCATCCTCTCCAGGAATCAGTATAATACGTTCTTGAGCAGCCATTCTAGCTGTTCTTCTGTTCTCACGTTCCAAACGCGCAAGTTCCTCGAGATTGTAACCAACTAGTTCCTCGTGTCGATTGCTCCTGGTATTGCGGTTTCGCATGTACCTGAAACGCAAAACAAAAAGAAACTAGCAAAACAAAAATAAAAACAAAAACCTAGACAAAATCCTAATAAAATAAATCTAATGGTCTAGACTCCCCGGCAACGGCGCCAAAATTTGATCTGCTCAAATTTACCTAGAGCTAACTCTCTCAAATTAAGAGATCAATGTAGTACTTTAGGTATCGAAATCCACAGGGAATCAGAAAACACAATAGATTTATGAGTTCGAATTATGCTAAGCAAGATTATAAGAATGCAAAAACAAAGCAATAAAAACTGTTGTAAATCAATTAGAGAAAAGCGCTAGGCACAGGGAAATCTCCAGTGAATCAAAATTGCATATAAATCAATTGATAGGATTATTAAAGCACAGTTTTTGAACATGAACACGAAAGTAAAACAAACCAGCTTTCGCTGCGAATATTATCTATGAATAAATCCTAGCAAACCAAATTCCTTTGCGAATCCTATGAATCTAAACAAGCATTAATTTCAGGTTCAATTGTTCACAAAACCCTAAGCCAAATTCCTTTGCGAATAGGAATTTTGCTCATCAAAGACTAGATCAGGAAATTAATCAAACTCTCGTTTCTATTAATTATCCTAAGATCAGATTTCAGTTCATGACGCTAAAACAGCAATAAAAGCAAGTCAAGATGAAGAACATTCTAATGATATTATCCTAACAATCAGATCAGATCAGCAATTTATCAAACACTTTCGAATAACCCTAAACCTAACAAAGGAAACTACTCAGACATATCGAATAATGAAAACATGGTTTTATTAAAAGATAAATCAAAGAGTTAAGTAAAATAAAGCGTAAGTCTAAACAATGACTCTAAAAACGTATTTATAAGGTTACAAAGTCGGCCAGAACATAAAAGTAAACATCTGGAAACTTCGGCTTCAAACGGACTTCTGCGATTAAGAACTGGGCTTCTGCGAACAGGGTGTCGATCGACACTGATAGGTGGTGTCGATCGACACCAATCTTCAAAATCGGATTCTTTGCTTCTCATGTCGTAGTGTCGAGCGATGCTCAGTGATGGTGTCGCTCGACACAGACTTCAAATCTTCATTCCGAACTTTGCATTTTGCCACTTCATTCCGCGAATGCTCCAAAATCTCCAGTAAACATCTTTTAAGCTCCAATCGTCCTTGTACCTGAAAAGACTCTAAAACCAACACAAAACATAACAAAGACTCTAGATATATGACTTATATCATGGCTTAAACAGGGTAAAAACCATGATATATCATCCATTGCAAGGGAGGTTGCAGCAGTGACTCGGCTTGGCATTGAGGTTATTCTCCAACATTTTTGTTCTAGTTGTTATTGAGTAACTGTAACCATGGATTCAGTGATTCTTAGTGGTTAGGTATTAAGCTTTGAGCTCTTTCTTAAGCATGATTAATTACTACTCCAAATATTGATGCTTGCCTGTGTACAAGTTACTAACTGTGTTGAAAACCAATTATTAGAAAGTCAATTGATGCTTTAGACTTACATTAAGGATTATGGGTCTTGATCCTGGACTTTACAATGCTCTGTCTTGATCTTGTTACGCCTTTACAACAGGTTGCAATCGTTGTTGGAGGAGGAAATATCTTTCGTGGATCCACCTGGGCTGGGTGCAGTGGCCTTGATCGCTCCTCTGCTGATTATATCGGGTATTGTCTCTATTCTTGACCTCCGGTGCCACACAAGTCTCTTTTACTGACCTATTTATTACCCCTTCTGTGGAGGGTTATCTTGTTTCACTTTTTCCAACTCTCTATTGGAGGTTTTTGGTCTCATTGGTCCATATAAAATTTGACAGGATGTTGGCAACTGTGATGAACGCGATATTTCTTCAAGCGACAATGGAGAGTATTGGCATCCCAACCCGTGTACAAACCGCTTTCCGCATGTAAGAAGTCGCAGAGCCTTACATAAGAAGACGAGCAATTAGACATCTAGAAAAAGGCAGGGTTGTGATATTTGCAGCTGGAACAGGCAATCCGTTTTTCACAACGGATACTGCAGCAGCTCTTCGCTGTGCTGAAAGTAAGTATAGAGGTCATTTCCATTCTAAGCTTTCTCCAATGATTTGTTTCATTATTCGAATCAAACTTTTTCGCCTTTGACACAGTTAATGCGGAAGTAGTGCTGAAAGCAACAAACGTAGATGGTGTCTTTGACGATGATCCTAAACGAAACCCAAACACTCGCCTTCTCGAATCACTAACGTACCAAGAAGTAACATCAAAGGACCTCTCTGTAATGGATATGACTGCTATCACTTTGTGCCAAGAAAATAACATCCCAGGTTTGCTTTTTTAAAAAAAAAAACTCTCTCAAACTCTAAACCACATGATCATCTGAAAACTCAACAAGAAACGTTTTCTCGGTCTGTGGTTTTGCAGTTGTGGTTTTCAACTTATCGGAACCTGGAAACATCGCGAAAGCAATCAAAGGAGAGAGAGTCGGTACACTAATTGGAGGAACTTGGAACTCCATTGTTGCAACCACATGAAGAAGAAACTTACAAACTTCTTCTTCTTCCTCAATAGAAATGTATCTTAGGTATATATAGTTTGCAGAAACTTATACATTCTAGGAATATGTCTGAAAGTTAAATAACACTTTATAATTTACATTCAAAACTCATTTTAATTAAACCCTTTGGGCTTTTTTGGGGATAATGTCAAAATGAATATAAATTACATAACAAAAATAAATCTATTAAAGTTTAAGGATCCCAAATATGCCTAAAGACATCAGCAAAAGTAGGAGAAGCAGCTAAACTTGCATAACCTGGACTATACATTAAATACGGACTCATAAATCCCGCCGGCGAAAATAATCCCGGTGGTATCGCCGGCGAGAACATCCCACCTTGTGAGAATATTCCGGCAGAAGCTGCCGGCAACATAGCCGGTGACGGCGAGAGTATTCCCGGTGCATAACCACCGAATTCAGCTGCTTCATCCATCGCCGTAGCGATTTCCACCGTCTCATCTCTCGCCGGAGGTTCCTTTCCTCCTCTCGGACTAGCATTCTCCGTCGCGGCTAATCTCGCCGCCGGTGAAACATCTCCGCCGCTTGATTCGAGGAAAACCCCAGAGGAAATCCCGGTGAGTCGCTGGACGACGTTCATGAAATCGGAGGTTGTGGTGTGTACGACCTTCGGCGAAACGGCGTAGATAACCACCGGCTCTCGAGCGGCGTACGGCGGAGCTTGGTCGCGATGTTGCGGCGGCGGCGCGGGGTGCTTCGGTGGTTTCTTAATCTTGTGAGAGTCTTTGTGTACGCTGAGAGGGGAAGGACGAGGACCACAGATCTGAAGCTGCCGTTTCTGATTCTGCTGATCGGAAGTATTACCGCCAGCGAAAAACTCCGACGGATCCATGAAGCAAATTGGGAGAAATTTTCTCTTTTCGCTAATCGAATTTTGTTTGTTTCTCTGTGAGTGTTTTTGGTAAGAATTGAATGTTTGTCGACGAGTAAATTGACCAAAACAACAAATCGAAATTGTTTTTTCAGAGCGATTAGTTTGACTTTGAAACTGTTGACTTTTTGTGTATCCAATCCCCAACTAAACTTTTACAGCACATGGTGAGCTCAGCTCAGTGTAGGAAACTCCCTAATAATAAATTTAATCATCATTTGTCTTTGTAGAAAATTAGTAGGAAAGTTCTTAGGAATCTTTCATTATCAACGGCAACATTTTAATTATGTTTTCAGTGGATTACCATACATGTGATGTTTGGTTTTTTACTATTGGATGTTCTAGAATTTACAAATCATGGTAACAATCAATTTTTAGTACTTGAGCTACTACTGATGATTACATGCTATAGAAGTAACAAACCTAAGACCTATAATATGAGTTGTGAATGGAAGAAATAGAAGATTCTTTTCGTCAAAAGTCAAAAGACTCAAAATATCGTTTTATACTTGTTTTTTGTAAAGACGATTAATTAAACCATTTAATTATAATCTATTTTAAAAATATCCAATCTATCTATATTTTAAAATAATCTTTCGAAATAAAACAGAAAAATAAAACAAATTTGAGATATATAACATTTTTTGTTGTTGTTTTAACCTCTGTCGGATATTTCTTAGGGCGTTTGGTTCAGTTATTTCTGTAAATTCGTTTTTGTGATTAGTAGATTTTGGTGATTTTTTTGTTGTTGTTGCTTTTTCACATCATTCTTTTGATTATGGTCTTTTTTTGTTAATATCATCAATTGCACAGGAATATTTTTGTTGAACTTGGAAAGTCGGATAAACGGGCTTTCATTTGTTTATTCCAAGCCCATATTAGAAATCTAGTTTGGCCCAATAACATTGCTAGTCACTTAACTTTCCTCGTTAAACTTTCGTGTGGCATAATAATTTCAGAGAATGTAATTTCAGAGAAACTTACGTAAGAATGTAATTTTTTCCTCAACGTTACGTTGTAAACAAGATCTTAAATAGTAACAACAACAAAAAATAGCCAGAACATATGATTTGTGGAAATATTATATTAGGGACAAAAGTCTCACAGTTGGAAGTTAGAATGAATTTTAAATAATATATAAGGAATATGGGTCAATCCATTAGTTTTGAGTTGGAAGGCCACATTATTGGTTCAATGACTAAACACAATGTTTATATACCAAAACTTAATCAAATAATATGAGAAGGCATGAACTGATTTCTTGAGTGCATGAAGATCAAATAGAACATGCCAAGTGTCGACTATATAGAGCGCCACATGTCACACTCTGAAAAGTGCTAGGCAACTATTATATAATAGATAGATAGATAAATAGATAGAAGATAGATAGACTTCTTGCATATTGTAGGTGCAAACCGAGCAATTAATGCTTTTGTAAATTTCATAATGAATCGTCTGCATAGATTATGTGTTGTGTGGTAAATTGTTTACTTTTAGATAGTTAGATTCGTTTATTATAGACGACAAATTAAATTTATAAATCTTAACTATTCTTACGAATATGATATATATATATATATATATATATATAATGTAAGAATCGATCAATACAAAAAATAAAACACATGTGGCTTATATCCGATTATTTAAATCATCTTGAAAGATTCCTAAATTTTAAAAAGTTACGTGGATAGATTCCTACCATGCAAAAAGATCAATTTTTGGTGTCTTTACAAATAATAGACTTTATCTTAGAAATAAAAGAGAAAAAGTTGCAATTCAAATGTTGAAGCAAGTACCATCAAATCAAAATTCGAATAAAAGAGAGAATAAAAAAAGCAGGTGGGTGTGAGAGAGGCATGACCAAAAAATGTTGCAACGTCCTCTAACAACAAAAAATGTAAAAGGTAGTTTACAAGATTTAGACATGAGAGACTATTTTTAATTAGTCACTTCAATCCAAAGAACCTCATTCCTTTATTTTGGTTTAGTAAGCAAAAATTTTATAACCATCCATTTTACTCATGTTAATACAACTTTTTGTCAGATTCAATGGACCATATATTAGATTAATCGTAGTACTACTGTACATGAAGCTGTCATTTGAATTAGATTGTACCAAAAGTATTTAGCCAATATAGAATTTCATCTATGGCCTCAACTATCAAATCAAACTAGTCAGATAATAGTCACTCTAGATTCCTTTCCTACCATCTAATCTAGTTACAAATAAGTACAATATGATTCTATAAGGACTTGAGTTAGGGTCCGGTTGTTTCGAAAGAAAATATGTAGTGTGAGAGAAATCACCTAGACTTGGACCGAGGTTAAGGTTCGAACGTCCTTATCAGGCCGGCCCTGAGGTGAAGTCCAAGAAGCAAATGTATTATGCATCACCTTTTATCTATTTTTTATGGGCATCAAATACAGAATTGTTCTCTAGGTAAAGTGGTTCATACGGTTACCTACTTCCCTTCCATGTACTAAGTTCGAAACTCAACTGTGTATTTTAATAGTTTTAATAAGTTTTTTTTAAATAGCTAATGTAGAGGACATCATTTTTCGGACTGGCGTTAGACATCATTCACTGTTGGACCGGCCCTGGTCCTTATTATGGGATTGGATTATGACAATGTCAACGTTCATCATATTATTATAAATCAAGTGCATACTGAAAAATTTTAATCTATGTACATGCAATTGCAAAGACTGGGAAACATATATGATATATTTTGATCTGTGTTAACACTGCTCTAGTTAGGCACATTCGGAATTATTTGCATTAAGGTACACTATCTATATATATGGTAACCCAACTATGATTTTATCGGAAACAGTTTAAATAATTAATTTGTTAAATCTTTCTTTGTTAGAGTGTCAAAATGTTGATTATAATCTTTGTAGGTACGGATGATCCGAGAACCATTGATATATATCAATAACTAGATAGCCGGCCCTGAGGGCAAGCGGGCAAAGCCTATACTTGTGGCCCTCATATTGATCCTTATATTTTTTTATAATAAATCAGTCCTTAAATCCTAAAAAAAATTTTAGGATAATGATCAAATCGACCTATTTTTATTTTTTAGCTAGCGGTCCATTGAAACTCAGGGCCGGCCTTGTGACACAACCAGATTTAAGTACTATAGAAACTACTTAACACAGCTTTAAAAAGGCGGTGGACGCCAATGTCATTGGATATTTCACGTGGTTTCAAATGGTTATAGAGGTATACTTGAAGTTGCGTTTAAGTAGCGAATTAATGAATCTATACCGGGAAATGTTAATGATTTTTATTTCGTATAGGTTTAGAATTTATACTTTATGGTTTAAACAAGTTTTGAAATGGGATTTGTCGACATAGTTTGTGTCGAAAAGCACTATAATCTTCTCCGAAAAAGCTCAGCCAGTGAAGCCAACAAAGAGATATGGTTTCCACACACGCACCGAAATACACATTTCTAACTTGGCAAGCCATTCAGAACAGATTGACGACGAGTGATACGATGAGACATTGGAGTTCTGGATAGATAAATTGATTGTAGCTTGTGCCATAATAGAAATCATCTCTTCTTTGAATGCCAAAATCGGGAGTGATATGAACCTCAAAGCTGCTCGGTTCAGACTTCACCACAAACTGAGATCAAACGGTCAATCTTCTCACATCGAATCAATCACAATACCTTTTGTTTTTTTATTCGATATGCATTCCAATCATGTTTTTTTCGATAGATATGATCAACATCCTCACTAATTGCGCAACTTCCCCATAACGCCTCCTATTTCTTTTTTTGTCACGCTATATATCATGTGTATATAGTGTGTGGCCAAAAAAGAAATAGGAGGCGTTATGGGGAAGTTGCGCAATTAGTGAGGATGTTGATCATATCTATCGAAAAAAACATACTAAACCGCATCAACTCTATTTCTAGCATTGGAGAATACGCTTGCATGGAAGCCATGACCCATGGACATGTGGCTTTCAATCCGGTAACAAACAACACAGACGTCTTCAGCCTTCATCTCAAAATTAAGATTGTAAAGCATACGCAAATCAAGTACTTATCAAAAACAAAAAAGATTTGATTTGAACACAATTTTACATTAAATTTAAAATTAAGAAACGGGTTCGAAAATCAGAATTGGAATGACTAGAAATATAATGTGATTTTCTAGATGGATCAAACACCTTAATCATGTATATTTCTCTATGCATCCTTAATGCAACAACTTAAATCATATAATCCCACAAGATAATCACGCTAACAAAAGTTCTAGAGATGTCAAATGGGTTGACCGCGTCCAAATGGACATTTTCTTTTCGCGGACAAGTATTTACCATGACCAACAACGACCATGACCAATAATGACCGTGACCAACAACGACCATGAATAAATGGGTTGTCCATTGGAATCCGCTTGTATGTGTTTCATATAGATTTTTTGTTAAAATTTATGTGAGATGTATATTTCTACCAAAAACCACAAAATGCACATTTTCACCAATAAAATTTTTTTCGCCAAAACGGTAAAATTATATTTTTCCGCAAAACCCGCAAATCATGCTTTCCCGCCAAAACCACAAAATCAACAAAATCATGTTTTCTCGCCAAAACAGTAAAATTATATTATTTCGCCAAACCAGCAAAATCATGTTTTCCCCAAAATTTTGTTTTCTATTTAAATCCCCAAAAATTTGTTTCCGTAAATTTTCCCGTCAAAAACGCATTTTCCGTAATTTTTCCGCCAAAAACTCGTTTCCGTAAATTTTCCCGCCAAAAATATGTTTTCCGTAATTTTCCCGCCAAAAACGAGTTTTCCGTAATTTTTCTGCCAAAACGTGTTTCCGTAATTTCCCGCCCAAAAAAAAGCGTTTTTCGTAAATTTTCTTGCCAAAAACGTATTTTCCGTAATTGTCCTGCCAAAAACTCGTTTTCTGTAAATTTTCCCTCCAAAATACGTTTTTCCGTAATTTTTCCGCCGAAAACGCTTTTTCTGTATTTTCCTGCCAAAAACACGTTTTCCGTATTTTTCCCCCAAAAACTCGTTTCTGTAAATTTTTCTGCCAAAATGTGTTTTTCCGTATTTTTTTCCGCCAAAAACAGGTTTCCGTAATTTTTCCGCTAAAAACGTGTATTCCGTAAATTTTCCGCAAAATATTGAGAATGTAGAAAAAATATGATTTTTTTTTGTTTTCCCCCAAATTAATAAAACTCTAGCTTTCTTTTAGTTTTTTTTGTTTATTGGGCTAACCATGACCACCCAATAAAGCCCATTTTAATAATAGAACAAAATGCGTTATGTCAAGTTGGACATTTGACGACGATTAGTGACCCTTTGTGTAATGGGTTGGGTTGGACAATGGTCAACCGACCAATTTGAAAGCCCTAAACAAAACTTTTGAATATTAGTATAGTGATCACACTAACAAAATTTTTCTTATGATATACAACATCTAAGTTTCATTTTGAAAACAAAGATACATACACATAATTATTAAAACTCAAAATGGAGTGATATGAGTGGTCTTAGTCTCATAAGCAGCCAAATCAGAAGCAGATATATTATTATTAATCTTCATCACTTTGATTAGATCCTTCGCCATTTGTCTCACCATCACCGAACAATTGCTCTGTATCACCACCAAAAGCTTCGTCACGCCGTTACATCTCTCCACCGCTTCAACCGCCGTCTTATCTTCCCGGAAAACATAACACAAACACCACAGGATCGTCACCGCATGCTCCGTCGCCGTCGTCGATACTTTTAAAAGCTTATTCACAACTCCTTCCACGCATCTTCCTTTGCAAATCTCCGATCTGCCTTCTCGCTTTGACGACAAAGTCTCTAACAGTTTCAGAGATTTCTCCGTCACGGCGACGCTCGTCGTCTCCTCCGTGAGAAGAATCTCTTTGATCTTCGTGATTGTCTTCGCTGCGATTAGTTTCGATCTCACTCGTTTCGATTTCGAAATTGTGATTAGGAACGACAAACTCGCTTCGATTAAACAAGGATCTGAATCTGTACTGATTGATTTGATCGATTCTGGTAAAATCCCGTCGTGTTCTGCGATTACCAGGTTCGATTTCGCGTCGACGGAGATCCAATCCATAACCCTAATCGATTCGATCTTCGATTCCAGATTCCCGTTTCGAATCGCGACGAGAATCGCCGTCAAGCAATTCCCTCCTTTCGCTAACATCAGATTCGATAACCGTTCCCGATCTCCTCCTCCCTTGATCGCGTCCAAAATCGTAACCGCCGGAAAAACAAGCTCCGTATTCGCCGTCGTGGCGATGATATCGACGAGCATTGGTAAGAAATCCTTCTTCCCGGAGAGGAACTCTTTGTTCGCGTCGGAATCCTTCACGAATCGAACGATCCGTAACAGAATCTCTAAACGAATCTCATCGTTTTTCTCGAGACTCAATCTCTTCAACGAATCGTTCAATTCTTCCTTCGTCGGAACCGCGTTCAAACTCGCCGGATCCGGAGGCGGAGAAGCAGCGGAGTAACGGCCGATTGAGTCGGACCATACTTTGATAAGACGTTGAAGAGTGAGATTGGGAACGAAATCCTTTGTTCGGAGAATCTGCATAGTAGCGGGACAAGTGTTGTTTCCTCCGTCGAGCCATCTCTGGATACTGGCACGATCGTAGGTAACGCCGGTGCAGAGACTAACCGGAGATCTCATCACGTCGAGAGAAATCGGACACTTGAAGAAGCTAGGCACTGTAATGTACGTTTCTGTTTCATCTCTCCCCATCGATTTTTTTTCTGCGTTGTGCAAAAGAAGCCGAGAAAAAAAAAAAAAAAGAATCAGAGAAAATCTGGCGAGAAAATGCGGGAAAATGAAAAGAAGGAGAGAAAGCGATGATATGGTACAAGTGAAAGGTTGGGAAGGAAGTGAGTGGAGGTGGGTTTAAAGAGACCGAGTCAGACGCACGCTTGCGTCACCGTTTTTAAATTATAAAAGAAACATATATTCTCTCTTTTTTAAAAAAAAAAAAATCACATTATTCTTAATTTTACACAAAACATTTGGCACTAAATAGCAAAATTTATCAATGTAATAATTAGTTAGATCACAAAATTTTAATTCAAAACTGGTAAAAATAAATGGCAAAAAATAATATACGTACATTACATGTCAGTAAATAAATGACTAAAGAAGTCAGTATTCAAAATAAATGGCAAAATTTAATTCAAAAAGTCGAAATAAATGACATTAAAAAACTCCATATTTAGCGGGTGATTTTAACAAATACGTATGGGATAATATATGTACATTACGTGTTCTATATAAAAAAAAGCATGTTATATTTAAATATATATATTTTTTGAGAAAGATGTTATTTAAAATTTGTGTCTAAAAAGCGTACATGAAATATGAAACAAACAAAATCACTTACAGCCATTTTATGAGTTTTGGCAGATAATTTGTTTTCGTGGTTATTTTTGTTAATTTGTGTCCAAAATTTTATCATATCTAATGCATATGTTGGATGAGAAGTCACAAAATAAGAATAAATAAAAATTAAAGGCTGGTTTTAATACGAAACATTCAACTAATTTCTGGTCTTGGGTCTCACTACCCAAAAAAAAATTCTGGTCTTGGGTCAAAGATCAAAGATCGCTTCCGGGTCTGCAGTTGGGTCAAGTCGTAACCGTTAGATCTGTTCACTTTGACCACCGGTGCCGATCTTTATACACGTGTGAGTTTGGAGACCAGAAGCGTGTGTCGATGGTGGGACCCATATCTGCACGAGGGGATATTTCCTTCTCCTCGAGAGCACATGGGCTTGGTCCATGTCTCTCTTATTTTTAGTTCATTTTAATGAGAAAAAATATATTTAAATGAAACTATAATTATTATTTTATCACAAACCAAACAATCATTACAAAAAGTAACGTTACAGTATTTGTGTGACTTAAAACAAACTCCGAGTCAGCAAATACTAAAATGTGATACAGAGAGATATACAAGCTGAAATTGGTCATTCGCGAATAATATTTTGACATTTATATGTGCATATTTAAATGAAATCTTCAAATTTGAGTTAGTGTTGTTAAATGTTAATAATAAATTGTGTTGTGGCTTCCACTACGAAGAAATAAAATTAATAATTTTAGGTGTTTGATTCGGAGAGAAAAGCAAAAGCGTTTCGTTTCTTTTAGGATTGTCATCTTCTGGTCAAATAATGTTTGTTAGATAATTTAACTTTTGTGATAAGCAATAACGTATATAAAATTAGAAGTATTCGAAGATCCATAACATTTTAGTTGTCTGAAAAGTTTAATATATATAGAGATATATATTACACTTAGACAGTGTAATGTGTCTAATGGAGCTGTATAATTGGCTAACAAACTATAGGGGTTGCATTAATCATAATTCAAATGCAATTAATTTGAGTTTGGTCCTTGTGTTTATTTGTTAATTATTGCATTAATTGTCCACGTACGGTTGTGCTATTCCCTTTTGTATAATACATTAGTCAAAATGATAAATTAAGAGATGTAGAAAACTGATAAAATAAGGTTGGGGTGCTTTGCAATAAATAATACTTCTTATGTTTCATATTATTTGTTGTTTAAGATTTTATACACATATGAAAAGGTTATATAATTTTTCATTTTCTCAAAATAAATTATATATTATCATCAATTCCAAAACAAATCAACCAATAAAAAATGAATCTGCAGAATTTTAACAGTCAAAAACAACCAAATTACATTTAGTTTGCATAAAAACTATAAAACATCATCTAATATGAAAAAACAAATTCTTTAAAACATCATGCATTATGAAATGGAAGGAGTACATAAGTTTTAATGATTCGATTTGGTTATAGTCTATTTTTTCACATATATATATGTTTTTTTTTTTTTGCTAACCAATTTGATTGAAGAAAAGACTCAAAAGTCAATTACAGGGAATATGCTAAGAAGTCTTTAGAGCTTCTTTAGCCAAAGCGTCTGCGGGCACATTCGCCTCGCGAGGTACATAAACAAAGTGTAGTAAAAAAAAATAATCTAATCAAACAACAAATGTCGAAAAGAATGCTTTTTAGCTCATTTATCACACCTCAATTCATTAGAAGCGTGACAAGAGATTGGGAGTCCGAGAGTAAGTTGAATTCTCTCATCTCCGCGTTTGAAGCTGCGATTATGGCGGCTTTAACGGCAAGGCCTTCCGCAACCAGTGCCGACAACACGAAACGGGGTGTGGCGGAGTCTTGTAGCAGAGATACATATCTCTGTTTAGAGAAGATCTACCTGATGCCACTCTCCATCGAAGCCACATTCCAAACCGCTTCCGTGATGCAGTTCAGTTTGGTGAAATATATATATGTTGTTCTTTGCTCCTTTTTCTTGAACATTTCAACTAGTTTTATCCTTTCACTAATCAGTTATTTGTTCTAGGCATGCATATAGTCCCTTTAAATTTAAGAAAATACTCGGATTTGAAATTTTGAACTTTTTATCCTTGGATGGTTAAAAGCATATGGTGACCAAAAGTTGATGGCCTAATAGTAAAATTTAGGTGTTGAATAAATTTCAGTTTTTCATAGGTAGGAGTCGGCGGAAATGCTTGGTGACTCTTGAATAATTTATTTTGAATATTTTCGTTATAATTAGGTCAAGTCTTTTAGACCAAAAAAAAAAAAAATTAGGTCAAGTTTTGATTAGGGTAACATCATAAATAATAGCCGTTAAAACTTAAAATGAGTTGTAAGATCTTAACAGTCTTTTAATCGATACATCACCTTTCATTGAAAATATCCGTGTATTGTTTTGAAGTGAAATGAATGGCAATTATGTAGCAGTTGATTAAAAAAAATCTCAATTTATTTGTTGGTTCATATAATCATGTTATACCAAACGAATGAATTGAGTATATATATCCGTAAGCAAATAATTGCTAATTGGGAAAATTAATATAGGGTCGTCAAAAAAAAAAAATTAATATAGGGTAAAATTGCACCGAAAGAAAATGAAAAGATAATGATGCGAACGTGCATCATTGTCTACGATTAGCAATTATGCGAAATTTGAAAAATTTACACCAAGTTCTATTATATCACACTTTAATAAATTACCTGCACTCATTATCAGACTCATCCATTATTGCTCTTGGTGGGCAATAATTTTCATTTGTCCTCATATGTAATGATAGAAAAAAAAAAACTTTTCTTTTTAGCAACTAAATGTATTTCTAATCAACAAAAAGATGGTACTAATGCATTTTTAAAGAAGTATACTAATGTTAAATGGATAAAAACAAAGTTTTACGTAATATGTTGTTTCTTGTTCAAACTTTAACTCTTACTTTTATATTTAATTATTTGTTAAACCATAAATATAAATTATATAAATAGCAAGTTGTATGATGAATTGTGCACACAATAATGTTTTCAAACAAAAAACAAAGATGCTGAAAATTCTATAAACCTGAATGCACAATTTACAGTAATTTCCATGTTATAAGACTTCGATCTCAAAACCACTCAAGTCGGAGCTTCACCTAAGCTAAATTATAATTAAGTTTCCAAAAAAAAAAAAAAACCTAAGCTAAATTATCAAATACGAATACACAAGATCAACGACCATATATGTTTTCCTTGAATTCAGATATACAATGAGATTACAAGTACGGTTACAAACTTTCAGTATGGTGTTTAAATACCAAAATACAATTCCGCATGGCACGTATGCAAAATTAGTTTTAAATGAATGTATAGTCTAAATAGTTGAAAATTAGTTTTGTGTGTAGATAGAGATATGAAGAAGAATCGAGTTCCAAAAGTGTGGGGTTATTGTGTTTCATTCAGAGGTTGCCAGAGGCAGAGGCAACTCTTTTGCATCACATGAACAAAAACATATCCAATGCCATGTTCCCATTCGAAGTCAACATCATTCCAATTCTCTTTGAGTTATCTATGAGGAATTTTCTAGAATATTTGTAAGGAATTTTATCAGATTTGACCAGCTTTTTCTTCTTCGACTCAGATTTGAGAATAGGTAATATTTATTTTGGTCATCAACTGATTTTATTAATAGAATACAAAATATTCTTACAAAGGATTATAATCTGGAGTGTCCTAAATGTATAGATCGTGGGTAACTTAAACTACACTCGCAAGTAGAAAGTAAAAACTTGAAGACGGGTAAAAAAATCTAACGTCTAGAACTTTAAACATATCTTACAGTTAGATAGAATATTATAATATGGAGTGTCGTAAATGTATAGATTGTGGGTAATTTAGGGGGTGGTATTGGATATGAAAATGTAAATAAATCTATGAGAATTCAATTGCAGAGTTAATCACAAGATTTCCAAGTATTGTATGGGTTTTTAATATAATAAACAGGAATTCAATATTTTTATGTTTCTAGCTTTTAATAGAATACAACATAATTTAAGATAATTTTAAATGTTACGAATTCTTTTGAAATATTTTCAAATTTTATAATTTTTTTTTTAAATCCTTTAAAATCTTGTAATATAATTACTGCAACGACAAGCCGTGACACGAAGCGATCTGTGTCGGGGCCTCCGAGCCGAGTTTTTGGGTTTTAAGAAAATGGAAGATTGAAATGAGATGGAAACCATTGGAGAGATTTTTAAAAAACTTTGAAAAGCCAACGCAAAGAATAGACTTGAAATTTTCGTTGACTTTTTTTCTTTCTATAATGAAATTTGTCATTTTACTACTTTCGGTGATGAAGATGGAGTTAGAATCAGAAAATAGTATTACAAACAAGATTTGTTGTCTTATCACCAAGTTCATCCATCTAGCAAAGTAAGCAACTTGAAAATAATACTCCCTCCGTTCCTTGGAGATTAATTTTCTAGCATTTTCACACAAATTAAGAAACAATAAATTGTGTTTAGTAACTAGTGCAACTTTTTACAATAAACACTTTTTCATAAGAATGAACTAATAGCTATTCTCTAAATTTAAATAGTCTCATTTAATATTTCTTGGAACTTACAAGTTGTTAAATAAATTGATTAAAAAAGTATAAAAAAATCTACAGCATCAATCTTTGTGGAACAACCAAAATATGCTAGAAAATCAATCTCCAAGGAACGGAGGGAGTATTCTATTACAATGCAAGCCCTGCAGCAATAACATATATTGATGGCTGAACAAACTCTAACCAAAACAACAAAACAACATCAGTGATTTTCTCCAACACTATGTATGCTCTTTTTTTTTTTTTTGGTAACCAATGTATGTTCTTTTCAAGTGAACGGAAAGGTCAGAGTACCCGTTCAGTCATCTGGCTAAAGTACTAACTAAGATTGCAAAAAGAGTGAGAAGAATCCCTCTGCTTGTCACAAAGATGGATTGTGGTGAGCTCGAGAAGTTTACCCTCTGCACTTGATCCCTGCAAATTAAACCGGCTCAGGAAACACGTATATCTTGAAAAATGTATGGTGTCAAGTTAAAAGAAGCAAAACATAGATAAGGAAATATTATAAAATCATTATGATTTTGAGGAAATGATTACACGGCAACAATAATAATTTTGAGGAAATGATTCTTTCCAAATGACAACCTATTAGGGTGGGAATTGATTCTTTAGGTTTATGAAGGAATGTTTCTTTTAATTTCTATTCAAATCAAATTGCCATAAAATCTATCTAACATTGAATAACACATACATTTAATGGAAATACAAAATCAACCAATTGAATAACACTAGAATTTTAGAAAAATTTAAATTCAATCAAATTCCTTTAAACTCCCATATCCAATTGAATAACACAAGAATTTAAAGTATTCTAGAGGAATGAAAAAACCTATAATCCAATAACACAAACATTTAAGAGAATTAGTGAAATATCTAATTGAATAACACTAGAATTTTAGAAAAATTTAAATTCAATCAAATTCCTTTAAACTCCCATATCCAATACCCCCACCCCCCGATACCGACCCCCCCCCCCCCCCCCCCCCCCCCCCAAAAAAAAACTACACTCGCAAGTAAAAAGTAAACTTGAAGACGGGTAAAAAACTGAAACAACCCGACTCGTTTTTATTTTTAAATAATTCAGAATAAATTTTTTTTTTCATAAATACTTAATTCCCAAACCAAACAAAATCATGAGATAATCAGCGGAATAACATCAACTAATCAAACCAGGAATTAAACCAATCAAATAACCAAAGTTCCACAATACCAAATGTAAACCAACAACTTAACCAACAATTCTAAACCTCAACAAACCATAGCTAACATCTTAATAAAGAAAATCAATAAAACATCATAACAACCGAGACCCTAGATCATCCTCCTCTTCATTGCCATGATTCCACGGTCACACCTTGTTTTTTCCTGCACCACATAGGAAAAATAGATGCGTGAGTATTATCATAAATACTCAGTGAGACGGTTCTCCCATCTACCGGCTATACACACAAACCAGATAAAATGTCAAGACACCAAACAATTCAAGCAACTAAACAAACCGAACACAATAAGCATTCAACAGCTCATGTGTCGATCGACAACCGCCTGGTGTAGAGTGCACTCGCTCCTGGTGTCGATTGTCACCCGACGCTGCTGGTGTTAATCAATACTGCTCGTAGAACCCTTAGAATCGAACCTATCCTCTCTTGGTTCGATTCTTTCTGGATCCAAATCGATCACCTGCAAAAAATAACATCACCAAACACATAAAAACAGCAAGAAACACACAAGGAAATCTCTAATCCAATTCTCAGTTCAATCCTAACACACAATTAGCGCATCAGAACATTCTATAAGGCTCAGATAAGTCATGGTCACGTACTCACCTTTGATTTGGATTGAATTCTGGACAAGGATGAGAATTTCCACATATCAGTGGTTCCTCCACACGCCCAAGGTTACTGATCTCCTTCTCTTTCACTTAGAATCACCCAAAAACCCCGATCTCTTGCTCCTTAAGCCTCACTCAAACCACCCAAGCCACAATTCTCTTTTCTTTCTATCTGGGAATCAACAAAACTCTTTTCCGCAGAGGAAAGAGGTTGGTCGAGCTTTTTAAAAGAGACATACAATTTCCCAAACTCAAATCAACTAAACCGGACGATTTAGAATCAACCCGGTCAGTCCAAAAATAATGGCGTCGATCGACACCCCACCAAAAATCTTGGTTTTTGGTCCACGGGCGTTACAAAAACTCTAATGTCTAGAGTTTTAAACATATCTTATAAATGATTTTCAGTCAGATAGAATATTATTATGAAGCCAGTAAAATCGGAAAAATTGACTAGATCAAGTTGAACTAGCTAAGAAAATTTTGATAAACAATTTTTTTTTTGCTTTTATATTATAGTTTAGACAATCATGGATAACATTAAATTATGCTTGATAATAATGTGGGAGATTAATCTACTCCATATCAATGGTTTCATTTTTAATAATCAGTCTATCTATTTCTGACATTTGTTATCACTAGACGAGAAGTTATTACTACTTTGTGTCAACTTATAACTTATATCAGAAACTTGGACTATGTTTAAAATGTTCGAATAGTACGCATGAAATTTATCATATATTCTCCTTACATATAGAGGAGGACGGCCAATCAAAGCTTTGTAAAAAAATGTAAGAAATGGAATGGATGACTATGAGTGGATGTAAACGCAATCGCAGTGGTTGAGGTGGCCACGATATAATAGTCTATAATCCCTACAGAGTTAACTCTCACATTATATACACCATCGTGTCTTAAGGCCATATAAAATTATTAAAACACACACTCTTTTTTCCTTTTACTCAATTTTATACCTTCTCTTTCATCATTTTATTTAACTTTTATTAATTTTATATTTAAACACTCTCTCTTCCTTTTAAAAACACTCTAAAAAATATCCAATTTTAGACACTTTTTCTTCCTTTTAGACACTCTCAACTCTCTTTACTCAAATTTTATTAATTTTATATTTCAATATACCCCACAAAAACACTCTCTTTCTTCTTTTTACAACCATTTTAATAATTTTATATTATAAAAACACCACATTAGACTCCAAGAGGTCTACAATGTACATGCTCCCTTACCTCTTTGAATTATACTATTGTAATAATTCATTTTTACTCTCTTTCAGGAACTATCTCAAACTATATGTTATTACAAGTCATATCCAATAAAAAATTCTTATACATTAATCGAAGTCTTTTTATTTATAAAATAGTTATATATTTTTCTTACATGACTGAAAAACCCGTGCATCAAGAGGAACATTGTGCTCCAATTCAGAGTGTTCAATCGGCTTTAGCAACTGAATCTTGGGTCATAATCAGAGCATTGCAAATGGCAAAGGACAAGAGCTATCAAGACTTACATGTATGCTCGGATTCGTAGATTTTAATTAATCTACTTCGCAAGAAGGAATCGCATACGGAGATCCATAGCCTTTTGTTCGGGATTAATATGTTAGCTTCGAATTTTCAAAAGCTATCTTTTTCATATGTTTCACGAGAAGCCAAAATGTTGGCGGACTCGTTAGCTAAACGAGCTATTTTGGCTTGTAGCTTGTAGATAGTTTCGACATAGTAAAGATTCAATTTGTGATCCAAAAAAAAAAAAGAAAAAAAACTTTGAAAGAAGGGATGATGAAAATAAGATTTGAATGATGAAGAATTTCACACGCTACGGGTAAGTAAGGAAGATGATGAGAGTAAAATGAGGAAGCGCAAAGTAACATAGGAGGAATATTAATAATTCATTTAGTTTTAAAAAATATATTAACTGTCGCGTGCGATTACCTATAACCAAGGCCTATAACTACATAACAATTCATTTTTGGTTATATCATGGAATAAAGTCATTCTTTTGCTCCTTAATATACGGGAAGACTTTTGATCACTCATAATCAAGAGAAGCAAAATTTATAATTGAAAGGATTATTGACAAAAAGGAAATTATGATTTCGCACGTATGAAGGGAGGGTGATTTCTGCTATAATGGATGTATTGGTAAAATATTTACTAGAGTATAGGTTTATATGTGACAAAAAAAAAAAAAAAAGAGTATAGGTTTATACAGGGACAGAGGAAATTTCGTGTTACTTGAACTATAATATTTTGGTAAAATAGTTTGTTCATGCAGTGGTTTCTCGTTTATCGGATTTTTAGCTTTGTAAAGTTTCAGTAAACATTTTTATTTTTGGAGGAGTTTTAATTTTTATACTGACTTTGTTTTCTGAAGAATTCTAGGTCATGTGTAATTTTCGTTTCCAATTCCAATATAATATCTTTAGTGAACACAAAAATCACAAATCGTATTATTATTCAGTAAAAAGAAAAACTTTTAGTAAAGTGACATGGCATCATCAACAACAACAAAGAAAAACTTTTAGAAAAGTGATATAAGTAACCATAATGGGTACTTATAAGCCCATTTAAATGGGCTTGAATTTGATGATTAAAGAAGGAGGGCAATTATGTATTTTCTTGTCAAAGCAAGGCATTTTAATTGCCACGGTTAATCTTTTTTTTGTAATAATTGTAGTTTCACTGCTAGTGGCCGGAATTTGTAATTTAGAAAGAAAAAAAAATCTAAAATACGGTAATTACTAAGAGGAAACGAATACGGTAATTGTAAAATACGGTAAGAAACGAATCACTAAGAGGAATGATGGTCACATGGGTGAGGGAGAAGAGCCAAGTAAGACTTTGGATCACGGTTCAGATCAGTCTAGCAAAAGGAAAGCGATAGACAACTCGGAGATCTCTTCAAAAATCTCCAAACCAGCTGCGGGTTTGATGGTTCACCAGAAACCATCCAGTTCGAATATATGACGACGCTAAGTTGGAACTGTCAGGGATTGAGAAACGGCCTGACAGTTCGACGCCTAGAGGAAATGTGTCGTGAACATTTCCCGGATTTCCTGTTTCTCCTAGAGACTAAAAACTCTAGTGATTACGTGCATGGTCTTCAAAGATCGTTGGGTTATGACCAGAGTTTTTTGGTAAACCCAGTGGGTCTAAGTGGAGGTTTAGCGTTGTTTTGGAAGAATACTCATGTGGTGGACATCTTATATTCAGATAATAGAGTGATTGATACAAAGGTAACGATGGGTTCAATCATCTATTACTTAACCTTTGTCTACGGGGATCCAGTGAGACAAAGGAGAGGCATTGTATGGAATATGTTAAGTAACATTGGTTTACATCGGAATGCAGCATGGTTTGTAACTGGAGATTTTAATGAGTTACTTAATAATTCTGAAAAACTTGGTGGTACAATTAGACATGAATCAACATTCTTTCCGTTTCGTTCTTTTGTTCGAGACTGTCGGCTTCAAGAGATTCCCAGCTCTGGTAACCGCTTTTCATGGGCAGGTTGGCGTGAAATAACATTGTTGAATGGGGAGAAAGAAAAAGTCTTGATTTAGTATCGATTAGACAGAGCGTTTGGAAATGCGGAATGGTTTCAGTTATTTCCCCATGTGAATTGTGAATATCTAGCAAGATGGGGTTCGGATCATAGACCCATTTTGATTAAATTTGTTGCCGACACTAATAGAAGACGAGGAAGGTTCTGGTTCGATAAACGATGGTGCACAAAACCGGAGGCATTTGAGGTGATTCAGAGAGGCTGGAACAAACACCCTGCTAATATGAACCGGTGTGTAGCGGATCGGATAGCTGACTGTAGAAAGGAGCTATCTAAATGGAAGAGAACAGCATATGTCAACTCTAGAGAGGAAATACAACGATGTAGAAGCGCTCTAGACCAAGAATCTTCAAAAATCCAACCAAATTGTCAGAGGTTATGGGAATTAAAAACAGAGCTTGAAAAAGCGAACCGAGAAGAAGAAATCTACTGGAAAGAAAATAGCAAAGTGATGTGGCTAACAGATGGAGATCGCAATACACGATTCTTTCAAGATAGTGTAAAAATCAAAAGAATGAAAAATCACATTGCTTCCTTACTGGATACAGATGGAAATGTTCATTTTGAGGAAGAGGAGAAAGGAAACATTGCCGTAGAATATTTCAAGAAACTATTTCACACCACAAACCCTACAGACTTCACAAAACTTTTAGAAGGGTTGGAACCGAGAGTTTCTATGGATATGAATAGAGAACTAACCAAACCGGTAACTGATGGTGAAATTCGGAAAGCTGTTAAAGGAATTAAAAGCAACAGTGCTCCCGGCGCGGATGGCTTCTCCGGCAAGTTCTTTCAATGCTTCTGGTCCATCATCGGTCCACGAGTTATTAAAGAGGTAAAGCAGTTCTTTATAGATGGACATTTACCACATGGTTGGAATTTCACATAACTTTGTCTCATCCCAAAGAAACCGAATGCCAATGCAATGACTGATATTCGGATAATCAGTTTATGCTCTGTGACGTATAAGAACGTCTCGAAAATTCTGTGTCAACGCTTGAAGAGGTTCTTACCGAAGCTGATATCGAAATCTCAAGGAGCATTTGTTGCGGGTCGGCTTATCTCTGATAATATTTTGATCGCACACGAGATGGTTCTGAAGGAATTTGCACAGGTTTTACAGGTTTAATCTCTATTAAACAACCTAGTGAGAATTCAATTAGCCTAGGATCTAGGGTTTGTAAACAATGAATCTAGAACAGATCTCGAATATACCTGGAGATTAGCAGCGGAAGAAGATCATGGATTCGAGATCAATTAGCGCTTCAATTGCTGCGCCTCTACTGTTAGTCCACACGCACACAAACTAGAATCCGCAGGGTTGCTAGTACCTGGAATCGGATCTCTCAGGGAATCCTACGTTTTCAGAGGTGGCTATCAACTAAGACTGCTCTCAATTTTGTGCCTCATATCATATATATAGGCACATGAGAAAACCTAATCGTCTAGCAATTAAACCGGTTCAAATTAAGTCATTAAACCGAAATCCCTATCTCAGTTTTTAGCCCGTGTCGATCGACACACTAATGTAGTGTCGATCGACACCTTCTCTAAAACATGATTCTTATGTGTATCAAATACACATCATTTGATCATTACATTAATGATCATTCCCATATAAAGTAAATCCAGTTTGCTTAGGTGTGTGAACCTGTAGGATCATATAATACTAGTAATGAGTTCATAACTCATAGATCATCAGCGGCTTCTAGCAAAAAGTCATGACCACCTAGTATCATATGAATGTCTGATCTCGACAGTACAACTATCACTAGAGTGAATACAAGTGTGATTTCAGGACATTCCCAACAATCTCCCACTTGTACTGGAATCAACTATTCCCATAATCCCTTCGTCTCTATATCTCGATATGGCATAAGGCAAGAACCGTGTCATCCTTATTATAGCCAGTATCACGTTCATCGAACTCTGATTTATACTGATCAAAAATAAACGACTGACAATCACCTCGTTTGAGCGCGGCCACGCATTTCTCAGTATCAAATCTTCGATGGGCCCTGAGATATTTATCTCCTGTTATATAGGAGGGATAAATTCCATCTTGTTCCATCCCTGATACTTCACACACTTCATGATACACCCAATCAATGCCTTTATAGTCACTTGTTACGGATGACGTTTGACAAAGTCAAAGCGGATCAATTCATATGCAAGAAATCATGATGAACTCAGTTCTAAGGACTATACTCTATAGTCGTAATGAGAACCTCTTATGACACTTATATAACTATCCTGTAGAGTTCTCATTAGCGGGTCATGTCCGATCATATGTTCTCTAACATATATCTATGTGATTGACTTTAATACTCTTATTAATGACTCCATGAAACTTAGTCATCAGTCACCTCACACATCAGTCTCACGGGTTATCAGTGTCCCACTTTAACAACCTTGACCAGGGACAAATATAATATATGTCATTAATCACTTATAGGGTTTCATGATCAAGTCCTCAACTTGATGACCTATAAAATGCCATAAATTACTTTGGGACTATTATTTAATTATCCAATAATCAAATAATACATGAAACAATTTCATCATGACATAACCAAAGTATGTCTATATGAACATCATAATATAACTAAATCCATTACAACTCCCACTAGAATCAAGATCACATCTTAATATATCCAATACCTACCGCAGGAGGCTGAAACTCATGCTTAGGTCATGGGAGAGGCTGCGGCGCTCTTCTTGGAACCCTTTCCAACAAACCGTAGGCTGCGGTGCTCTGCTTGGATCCCTTTCCAACAAACCGCACCGCCATATAGACACAAGACATAACCAGGTTCCGACCGGAAATCATCTTTGTCCGTCTAACCACTCTCAACAAAAACCATTACTTCCTCAGTTCACCAAGCTCCTATCCTTAGTATTCCTCAAATACTTGAGAATATTCTTGGTAACTGTCCAGTGACTTTCACATGGATCATATTGGTATCTACTCGTCATGCTTAAAAACACAAGCAATATCTGGACGAGTGCAGGTCATGGCATTCATGATAGATTCCACTGCATACGCCTAGGAATCCTACTCAAACGTTCTTGCTCAGCCAGTGTCTAGAGACATTGCATCTTGCTAAGATTGATGCCATGAGACATTGGTTTGAGGCCCTTCTTGGAATCATGCATACTTAACATGTCCAAGACCTTATCACCATAAGCATCTTGACACGATCCAACTAGCTTACCCAATCTATCTCTATAGATTCTTATTCCAAGAATTCACGCGGCTTCTCCCATGCTTTTCATTGAAAAACAACTTCCGAGCCAAGTCTCTAAAGACTAAAGCAATGGAACATCATTTCCGAGATGAAGTATGTCATCTACATACACAACGAGAAATGCAACTACACTACCACTAGTCTTCTTGTAAACACACGGTTCCTCTTCGTTCCTGATGAAGTCAAACCTTTTTGACAGCTTTATCAAAACAAAGATTTCAACTCCGTTATACTTGCATTCTTTCCCAGCATTATTAGGATCTGTGAAACCCCAGGTTGTGTCATGTACACATCCTCTTCCAGAATTCCATCAAGGAAAACTGTTTTTCACATCCATCTGCCAAATCTCATCACCATGATAAATGGCAGTTGCTAGGATAATCCGAATGAATTTAAGCATAGCTACTGGTGAATAGGTCTCTTCATAGTCATACCATGAATTTGCTTGAAACCTTTAGCCACCAACTTAGCTTTGTATATCTGGATATACCCATCCACGTCAATCTTCTTCTTGAAGATCCATTTACACTCAATGACTTTTGCACCATCAGGTAAATCTACCAAGTACCATACCTGGTTTTCTGACATGGATCCCATTTCGGATCTAACGGCTCCAAGCCACTTTTCAGAGTCCGGGCCCAACACTGCATTTTCAAAATTCGCAGGCTCGTCATTGTCAATGATCAACAAGTCATGACAATAGGTCACAAGAAATCCATATCTCTCATGATCGTTACGAATCCTTTCGGATCTGCGAACTTTAGGCACCACATGTGTAGGTTCTAGAACTCTTTGCAGATCCAGCTACTGCTCTTCCTTAACAGGTCGAGTAGTCTCCTGTGATTCTCGAACATCTTCGAGTTGTACTTCACTCCCACTGTTCTTCTTGGAAAGACAATCTCTCTCAAGAAAACATAGTTCTTAGCAACAAACACTTTGTTCTCAGAATAGTTGTAGAAGTAGTAAGCCTTGGTTTCCTTAGAATAACCAATCGAAGTAGCACTTATCGGATTTGGGTGTGAGCTTGTTAAATGTTTTACATAAGCCTCACGACCCCAAATTTTCCAGGAAAGACAAATTGGAACATTTCCAGTCCACATCTCATGTGGTGTCTTTGCAATTGATTTTGATGGAACCCTATTTAGTGTAAACGCAGACATTTCTAGAGTGTATCCCTAAAAGATATAATGGAAGATCTTTGTGACTCATCATTGATCGAACCATATCCAATAAGGTCTGATTCCTCCTCTCGGAAACTCCATTCCATCGGGTTGTTCCAGGAGGAGTGAGCTGTGAAACAATTCCACACTCTCTCAGATGATCACTTAACTCTTGACTTAAGTATTCTCCTCCGCGATCTGATCGAAGAAATATTCTCCTCCGCGATCTGATCGAAAAGCTCTAATACTTTTGCCAATTTGATTATGTACTTCATTTTGGAACTCCTTGAACTTTTCAAAGGATTCCAACTTGTGACTTATTAGATAAACATAGCCATGCCTACTGAAGTCATCAATAAAGTACTGGTAATTCCTCTAGCACTGGTGCCCATCGGGCCGCACACATCTGTATGTATAAGGCCCAATAATTCGTTGGCCTTTTCATTTAGTTTGATAAAATTGGCCTTAGTCATTTTGTCCAACAATAGGATTCTCATTTCTCACATGATTCACAATCAAGTGAGTCCAGAAGCCCATCACTATGGAGCTTCAGAATCCGATGTGGCCCAAAATGACAATGCTAGAGAACTGTTTTGTGTTTATGTTATAGACAGGCATAGATTGGTTTAAGACATAAAACCTATTCTCTAATGGGGTGCTACCATAGAACATATCATTAAGATCAAAAGAGCAACACTCGTCCTTTATCAAAATAAAATCACTCAAAATCATACAAGAAAATGAAATGACATTTCTGCTCATAACAGGTACATAATAGCAATTATTTAGATTCTAAAACCAAGCCTGAAGGCGACTACAAATGGAAACTTCCTACAGCTAATGTAGCAACTCTTGCATCATTCCTGTTGAGCATCTCCACTTGTCCCTTCTTCAACGTTCTACTGTTGCTTGGGCCCTGCATATTTCAACAAATATGAGCACCACAACCGGTATCTAATACCCATAAGATAGAACTTGAAATAACATAAATACTTGAAGAAGGAGTCTCATACATCTCCATTATCTCCATAGAATCTTCCATGTATTTCTTGCATTTTCTCCTCCAATGCCTTGGCTCCTCACAATAGCTGCATGTATCATCATCAGATGGGCCAGACTTAAGTTTAGTGGGAGACTCGGGCTTATCCTGATTCATAATCTGGACGGCCTTGCTCTTACCCTTGTCTTTACCAGGTTTCTCAAACCTTTTGCCCTTCTTGATGTTAAGCTCAGCTATCTTGAGCATATCATGCAGCTCAATCAACGTCTTCGTCAAGCCATTCTTGATGTAGTGCTTGATGAACTTATCATAGCTCGACGGCAGTGACTGCAGAATGATGTCAGTAGCCAACTCTTGGCTAATGGGACAATCCAGTCTCCTCTGGTTATCAATATAACCCATCATCTTTATGACATGAGGACTCACTGGAGCATCCTTTTGTAGCTTGCACTCAACTAGAGATTTAACCGTCTGGTATCTCTCAGTTCGAGTCTGCTCCTGAAACATCGCTTTCAGGCTAGTGATCATCTCGATGGGCGACGCCACGTTCTCACATTGCTTCTGTAAGTCAGAGTTCATGGTAGCCAACATCAGACAGCGCACAGCGACCACATCATAGTAATGTTTATTCCAAGCATCATATACTGCATGTGAGGCATTGGACCTTAGTTTCTTGAGAATGATTCTCAAGTTCCGATACCAATCAAGGAAGTTGGATCCATTTAACTTGTCTTTCTCAAGGACGGATCTCAACGAGAAAGAGTTCTGATTAGACATAACTGTAATAAGAAAAAAAAATTCAGTTATGATATTCAGGAAATGAGAAATCTTAACAATTAAGAAAACTCGCATTATATTCAAAACAATGTTTCCTGAAATGAATATAATGATCCAAGATCCATATTTTACCAAAACCCGAGCGAGCCACTGGCTGTCACTCAAATCTCAGCTATATAGGTAAGCAACACTTTGCTAATCATATCCAATATGACTCTTGGTTGTGGATAAGACATCTTATGTTTTATCCACCTGATGTCTCTGAGCCCAGAACTTCTGATATCCCATTCAAGTAAACCAATCTCTTCAGTCATGTAATAGTTGATGTCATGCACTGCAAGCCCATCAACTCAATTACCTACTGCCTTACTCATGTAACTGCAGACACCTTGCACTGCAACCCTATCACGCAATGAAACGAGTCTTGACAGCTGACAAGATCGGGAAGACATCCAGAACACTTGATATTTTAGTTGAGGAACAAAACATTTAATCCTAACACATATCCAATATGCATTCAGGAAGGTTTAGAATCTCATTAAATCTGGTTTGGTTATTTGATTGTAGGTTCACTAACCCACAATTTTCGTAGGCTGTCGATCGACACTACCTTAGTGTCGATCGTCACTCACCTCTCTGTAACAGTTCTTCGACAACCGATCAATCCAATTGAACCGGTTTCGATAACCGACCCGATAACCGGTCAGTGTCGATCGACATTGACTAACCAAATTTAATTTTCTATAACCGGTCAATCCAATTGACCGAATCGATAACCGGTCAATCCAATTGAACCGGATCGATAATTAGTCTCTGTCGATCGACATAACGATTGTGTCGATCGACGCTAACCAAACCAAATCAATTTTGCGATAATCGGTCAATCCCATTAAACCGAATCGATAACCGGTCAATCCAATTGAACCGGGTCGATAACCGGTCGGTGTCGATCGATACAACATTTGTATCGATCGATGCCAACCAAATCGCATTAACCGTAATAAACCGGTTTCAATCGATTTCTAACCAAGCGCAATAACCGATTCAATCCAATTGGATCGGTTAACCAATCGCAAGGTTGTGTCGATCGACATAACCATTTGTGTCGATCGACACTTGGGTTTCTGAAACTTTGATCTTACGATCGAAAACCCTAAAATTTTAGCAAAGTCGTGTCGATCGACACAACCATTGTGTCGATCGACACGATCGGTTCTGTTCAACTTTAACAAAACGAATTTCAATGAAAATTTGATATAGCAAGCATCCTAAACATCACATGTTTCAATCTGAATTCTCTAATTCAATTATATGCGTTTAGATTCATTAGTTAAACCCTAAGTCTCTGATACCACTGAAGGAATTTGTACAGGTTTTACAGGTTTAATCTCTATTAAACAACCTAGTGAGAATTCAATTAGCCTAGGATCTAGGGTTTGTAAACTCTGAATCTAGAACAGATCTCGAATATACCTGGAGATTAGCAGCGGAAAAAGATCAGGGATTCGAGATCAATTAGCGTTTCAATTGTTGCGCCTCTACTGTTAGTCCACACGCACACAAACTGGAATCCGCATGGTTGCTAGTACCTGGAATCGGATCTCTCAGGGAATCCTACGTTTTCAGAGGTGGCTATCAACTAAGGCTGCTCTCAATTTCGTGCCTCATATCATATATATAGGCACATGAGAAAACCTAATCGTCCAGCAATTAAACCGGTTCAAATTAAGTCATTAAACCGAAATCTCTATCTCGGTCGATCGACACCTTCTCTAAAACATGATTCTTATGTGTATCAAATACACATCATTTGATCATTACATTAATGATCATTCCCATATAAAGTAAATCCAGTTTGCTTAGGTGTGTAACCCTGTAGGATCATATAATACTAGTAATGAGTTCATAACTCATAGATCATCGGCGGCTTCTAGCAAAATGTCATGACCACCTAGTATCATATGAATGTATGATCTCGATAATACAACTATCACTAGAGTGAATACAAGTGTGATTTCAGGACATTCCCAACAGGTTCATGGTCTCCGAACAAATCCAAGATGTAAAAGGAATTCATTGGCATAAAAACCGATATGTCCAAGGCATATGATCGAGTATAGTGGAATTTTTTGGAGACATTATTTATACATTTGGGATTTAGTCAACAATGGATAACTTGGATCATGAGCTGTATTTGGTCCGTAACGTTTTCTGTTCTGCTTAATGGAGAATCTCACGGTCATATTACCCCTACGCGTGGAATTAGGCAAGGCGATCCACTATCACCGTTTATTTTCATTTTGTGTGCAGAAGCTCTGGTTCATGTGATGAACAAAGCGGAGAAAGATGGAAATATATCGGGTATGAGTTTGACAAGGAACTGTCCACCAATTCAGCATCTCTTATTCGCAGACGATAGCTTCTTCTTATGTAAAGCAGCGTTGAGTGAGTGTACCGTGTTCTTAAAATGCTTGAAGTTATATGGTGATGCATCAGGACAAGACATCAACTTTCAAAAGTCGGCTATCACCTTTGGGGCACAAATTGATCCGTACATGAAAAGGTTGATTTCAGAGCTGCTCGGAATAGATAAAGAGGGTGGTGATGGTAAGTATCTCGGGTTACCAGAGTGTTTTAGTGGATCCAAAAAGGAATTACTAGCTTTCATCGGTGAGAAATTAAAAAAAAGACTGAACGGGTGGTATGCCAAAACGCTTTCTCTTGGGAGAAAGGAGGTACTCCTAAAGTCGATTGCTATGGCCTTACCGGTGTACGCGATGTCTTGTTTTCAGCTAACTAAACACCATTGTGAAAAGATCACGAGTGCAATGGCAAGTTTTTGGTGGAACGCATACGAGAAGAAGAAAAAGATTCATTGGGTGGCTTGGAAAGAGATGTGCAAGTCTAAAGAGAATGGTGGTTTGGGTTTCCGAGATGTGAGTGATTTTAATCAATCACTTTTAGCTAAACAAGCTTGGAAATTACTTAATGACCCGGAGTCACTGCTAGCTCGGGTGTACAAAGGGAGATATTATGCATCTACTGAATTCCTTGAATGCGGCAAAGGATACAGACCGTCTTACGCATGGAGAAGTATTCAACATGGAAAAGAATTGCTTAAGAGAGGCTTGATGAAATCCATCGGTAATGGGTTAAATACCAAAGTGTGGCTAGAAAAATGGGTTTTTGATGGGCATCCTAGAAGACCGTATAACAAGCAGAGGGTTATGGATTTAAATTTGGAGGTATCGGAGTTGTTACATCAAGGAAAACAGTGGAATATGCAGAAACTTTGACATTTATTTCCCGAACCAGAAGTGAAACGAATTTTGGAATTGCCGATTAGAGGAGCATAAGATAAGCTTACTTGGGGTTACAGGGACAATGGAGCATATAATGTTAAAAGTGGATATTGGTTTCAAGCTAATTATCCCTTGATCCCCAACTCTCCTCCTAGTTTGGAGATGAGCAATCGCATAAGATTAAAACAGAGTGTGGAAGTTTAAGACATCTCCAAAAATTCGCATGTTTTTATGGAGAGTGTTATCAGGAGCATTAGCGGTGGCGGCCAGGTTAGCGTCGAGAGGCTTGAATGTGAACACTACTTGCTGTCTTTGTAATGGAACCGAGGAGACGATCAATCACATATTATTCTTGTGCCCGGTTGCGGAGGAGTTCTGGAGATTAACATTGATTCAAATACCAACATGTGGGTTAAGCATCAATTTGGAAGAGAACATGAGCTACGTTTTTGATCTAATGGAATCGCAAGCGGTTCATGAACAGATTCGAGGTTGTATTCCGTGGTTTTTGTGGAGTATTTGGAAGAATAGGAATTCAACTCTTTACGCGCGGACCCAAATTACGTTGAATATAGTGGTTCAAGAGACTATAGAGGAAGCAAAGAGTTGGATAGCCCTCAACTGTGCTACAGATAGCAGGCCGTCGTCACTGCCTCGTGATCGTATTCGTGATATAAAATGGCAAAAACCAAGACAAGGAATAGTCAAGTGTAACTTGAATGGGAATTGGAGGAACAAATCGCTACATTGTGGAGGAGCTTGGTTAGCACGTGATCACAATGGTTCAATTCTTTTTCATGCGCGAGAAGCGTTTACCAAATCCCATAATCGAATCGTGGCGGAATTCAGATGTATGATATGGGCATTACAAAGTCTTCATGACTTGCGACTCAAGAAAGTGGTGATTGCTTCGGATTGTCAAGCCACTTATGATGCTTTGATGAAACCAAATGACTGGCCTCGGTACAGAGTATATATTGAGCAAATCCAACGCCTTGTCTTGGGTTTTGATTATTGCTTTTTTGAGTTAGAAACGCAGGTGTCGAACAAGGTTGTAAGAGAGATAGCGAAGAGCGTCACTAGAGATGGTAGATTTCATTCGTATCTTGCCATGGGTGGTCCGACATGGCTCCATAGTCTTATTGCTCAGGATGCAAGCTAGAGTATCTAATATCCCTCCTTTGGGCATCGATGCTTGTTGTTTGCTCTTTCTTTTGTTATTGTTTTCAGTAATTGCCTTTCGAACCTTGGTTCCAAAATTATTATTGAATGAAATTCCAGACGGTTAAAAAAAAAAAACGGTAATTTTGACATTGGATTTACACCAAAGTTTTTTTTTTAATCATCTCGGTATTGATATTAAAATTCGAAGGAAGAGTGTACACCACAATTCAAAGAACATAATAAAAAACAGAGCATAGACATCAAAACACTAAAAAACTAAAAGATGTTAAAAAAAAACCTTCACGAGCTAGTAAATCGTGTAGCCATGCCGGACCACCAGTCACTAGATAGGAATTAAAACGTCCATCTCGAGTAAAACTCATCGCAATCGCACGACATGTAGTATTAGCACCTATCGATTCAAGTTTAAAGGAACACGACACAAAGACAGAACGTAAGTTTAAAATTAAAGTTTAATGCCAAATTAGCATGAAATTTGGTTAAAGAAGTTCAATTACTCCAATGAATGAATATATAAGACTATAAACCGATTTGTTTGTGTAATGGTGAACCAATAACGTAGATTTGATTTTTAGAGAATCTATGTATATATGTTCAAATTCCAACACCAATGTAGATTAAAGATATTCCGACCAAAAACAATTATAGATTAAAAGTATTGTTAGAAAATGGTTCCATAAACGACATGCATAGTTACTTATCACGTACGTACATCGGTACATATAACATCATGTATACGGTATTCCAATTAAGTGTCCAAATTTCTTTTATCATAAGAAAATGAACATTGATTATGCACATGGATGTCGTATTGCATAATTTGTATAATGTCTTTGTATCATATATAGCATACAAACGCATCGAAATTGGCATATAGAATGCAAACATCATTAATTATTCAGATTGGTAGCGTCTGTATAAACGTACCGCCTCTTTATAATTTGTAACGATTTAAATTGTACTAATCACCAAAGCGATATCAAAAACTTTATCAACACTATTACAACTTTTTCTAAACAGTTTTGCACTATTACAGTTTAATCTATATAGTTTTGCACTATACTGTACAGCTTACCGCTCCAGCTCTCAAAAAGATTGGGTTACCAATCGGATCCATTATTTGGACAATCCTTTATCAAAAAGGAAAAATAAAATTAAAGTTATTGGACAAATGGTTGGCTCGCCAGTCTCTACATGCGACACTGACCTGTCTAACCATATGAGATTACACTAACTAATAATAAAATCCAAAGACAAGAAACAAGTACTGAGAATATAATAATATTAAAGGACAAAGGAACTTGTTCCCACTTCCCATAATCTGAACCTTAACTTTGGGGATTTGGGACCCAGAGACCTTCTTCATTGACCATCCATATTGCTATTATAAATTATTATTTCTCTGAACTAGTACTACTATTACCTCTTTCCATGCATTATAGTAACATTTTTTATGTAAACCATTGTGTAATATAACGCATGCTTAGCTTAGGCCCCTATTTGTTGTAACTAATTTATGTAACATTGGATTTAATTACAACATTTGAGAGAAAAATATAGCATTGGAATTACCATGGCATATAATTTATTGGCTGCGTTAACTCACCACCAAAATTCAGTCTATTGTATGTTGTTAAAAAAACCAACTGTTGATAAAGAAAAAAAACATTTACTTTTTTTTGTGTGTGGAGAGATTAGAATTTATAAGTATTAGCATAAAGATTAGAACTTATAAGAACTTAAAAGTGTCTGTATTGTTGACAGGAATAACCTTATTATCTTCACACTTAGATAGAGACTGTAGAAAAAGCTTTCCAAAACTTCTTATTTGAATTAGAATTAAAAAAACAAATTTGTTCATGGGTGTAATTTATAGAAAAGAAAAACTAGGTCTCAAGAACACTATTCTCTCCTTTTCGGTTAATTTTATCTGTTTCCTTATAGTCGGCTTCTCATGTCCCCCGGTCCACCTGACAATGCATATATAAAAAAGAATAAAATCCAAATCCACGATTTTCTATTATATAATCAAAAATTTGGTATAAAAAAGGGTACATTTTCCACGCAAAAGAGGAAGCTTTTACTTGTAATAAAAAATAAAATAGAATACAGACGCTCTATGATGTCGGTGAGATTGGTCACTCCGTTTAGACAGAACGGTTAAATACTAAATAATTTTTAATAGAAAAATATTATATATTATTTAAAATAGAAATAATAATTTGAAATTTTTTGTTTGATATTTATATTTATATTAAAGTTAAGTATATATCTATATTTTTCAGAAATAAAAATAAAAAATTTTATTTAAAAAAAAATATAAACGTCTGTTTGATAATTGGACGGTTGCAAACAGACATACGTCCAAACGAGGTAACCAAAGCCGTCATACATTTACACAAGTGACTGTGGAGTGATTCAAACAAATAAAATTGCAATAAATGAAGTTTCAGTTTCCCTTACCCATTTTTTTTTTTTATTGGCCATTATAATTGTTCCAACCAACGAGAGACCTATTCAAAAGGAGTTGCTTTCAAAAGCTCATCTCTCTCTCTCTCTCTCTCTCTATCTGCTGATCTCATCACTACTTACCATCTTTTACTCCATCAAAAGCCTTCAACCAAACACACTCCAAAACCCAAAACCCACTTTCCTCAAAATTGAAACAAACAAATCATCTTTATTGATCTCTTTCTCTGATTCACATTTTGAAACAAACAAGAAATGATCCATAGACGTTATTGGAGTAGAAGATTATCAAGAAACCCAAAACCTCTTCTTCTTCTTTTGGTCCTCTGCTTCTTCTTCTTCATTAACCACTGTGACGGCTCGAGATTTTCTTCATCAAGCGTTTTCTACAAACACCCTTATAGTGATCACAACAAAATGATGAGAGGCCATTTCTTAGGGTTCTTGCCAAGACACTTCCCTGTTCCAGCTTCTGGTCCTTCACGAAAACACAACGACATTGGTATTCAAGCCTTCTTGTCGCCATGATCACTCTCTCCAATCTCTCATTTTCTATATATATATATATATATATATATATATATGTAATGCATGCAATGATACACAAAAACACGATCTTTGACATGATATTAGGGTTTCAGATGTTTGACCCCTTTAAATGTTCCTCCATCTTTTGGTTTATTTTTGGTTTGCATGTAATTCTAGAGTAGGAGTGAAAGCTGATTATTGTGATTAGGTTTGGGATTTATTACTCTTACTACTTTTCCCTTTTTTGTATATGTAATCCAAATTTACGAGATGAGATATTAGATACAACAATCTCGTAATTTTTTTTTTTTTTAAATTACATCTGTCCTTTTTTATTATCTAATTAATCATACTATTACTTGTAGTAAATATACAAAAGCTGTTGATTAATTTATAGTAGCATTTTGTAAAAGTTTAATTGGTAAAAAAGAAGGGAAAATGTCGTCGTTTACTTCAAAAGAATTAGACCAATTCACTACCAATTCTAGAGACCACCGTGGGTCATCTTTTACTCGTTCCACCAATTAATGGGACATGAAACGAAGAAAAAATATTGTTACATTATGTAGAAAGAACACTTTATTTAAATATTCAGATAGTGTAACAGATATTAAAACTAGAGGCAAATAGGCAATGCATGAAGCTATTATTATATTGTGAAAATAGTATATAATATTTAGAAAAAGAAGAAAGAAGTGAAAGAAGATAGCCCAAAAAGGTTTGGTTACTAACGTAAAATCGTAAAAAACAATAATAGCCTTCGTCATGTACAGAGTGTCCAATAACCCATCCCGCCACGCCCGGACTGATTTGACACTCGTTTCATTTTCTTTATTGATCTATAATTCTTTTTATAACCCATTTTTTATTGAGAAATTAGCATGTATATTGAAAAAAAAAATTATAATTAACTAACTACCTAAAACCAAAAAAATGCTCACATATATTGTATATTTATATATATATTACCATTATAACATCTCACCTCACCTCATTTCTCCTTCACGTTTCTTCACCTCCACTCACATGTGAGAAGGGCAAAAAAAATAACAATTGTTATTTACCTAATTAATAGATTTGGGGTATATATTCTTAATTATTAATCTGATTTTGTATATTAAGCAAATTCACCCAATTGCACAAAATATTTAATTTAAAATTACATTGGGAAGAATTTTTCGTTAAAAAAAGCACATGAGATTTAGGAAATATTATGTACGTGTAAGCAAGAATTTTTCTGACAACGATTATCACCAATTACTTTGAATACATTTTTACATAAATGCATGTACATGTTTTCACTTTAAATTGTTTATGGTATAGTGGAAAACCACGATTAAGTAGAATATATTATTATAGAATTAAATATGATCACTTCACTATAGATACGAAGCCGAAAGATGTGCCGTTTAACAAAAAGCTATGCTTAATTTTCCGCCGAAGGTTCTAAACGCATTAAGAATGTTCAAAAGCTAAGCTTTGTTTTTCCCTCTCTACATAGAAAAAAGAACACCAAAACTCTATAATTCAACCAAGATTACGAAATCTTTTCCCCCATTTGATTAGTTTACTATATTCCTATCTTTCATAAATCACATTTAAGTATATAGTTAATTATATCTCGAACAATTATGAAATATGATGACTCGTTTAATTGGAAGAGAAAATGGCGAACACGGCATGATTTGTAGGCTATGATGGGAATAATGGTATTACACGTTAAATCGTAAAGAATGATTACAATATTACCCGATAATTCCGCAATCGATTCTAAAATTACAAATACACGTATGTACCTTCTTTAGAAAAAAGAGTATTCATTATTATTTCACTTTACTACGAAGAATTATTCACCCCAACCTTTTTTAACTTCACTTTATTAAACCAAATAAGGCAAATTAAACGAAGTTCTAATAGTTTCTCAAAAGTTAGTTCTACTCTACTATTAATCGATGTTCAATCATAATTAGCCTAATACATCCTGATCCAGTCCAAATTAGTAACAAAAATACATCTATAAAATTCTCATCAACCAAAGTTATGAGAGGTCATCTATTCTGATGACATTTGTTTTTATGATATATTTTATTGAAAAAAAAATGCAATGTATTTTAATAATTTTAACAAATAATTCTCAAAATTTAATAGCCAAGATTAATGTAAATTATAATTCCAATAAGTTAATTCCAAAAATTATCTTTTTTCTTTCTTGGATATCCACAAAAAATTATGATTCAAAACTAAATGATTATGATTCCAAACTAAATGTGTCATTGTAAATTTTTAAAGGTTTAAAAATTTGATTTATTAAATCCATCAATAAACTATACAAAAAACGTTTTAAAACATTAGATTTTATATAGGTAACTATGATTTTAGGGAGAATTTTATCAATGCTACGGTTGATTTTTTTTTTTTTTTTATAGATTGCCATTATGACAACCACATTTGCAATACATGCCAGTTTTTACAAAACAAAGACAAAATCATTAAAAAAAAAAAATTCTCTCTCTCACAAAATCTGTTTTTTTTTTCTCCTTTTCTCTCAAAAATGGAGGTGATGAAGAAGAAGAAGAATCTCTTTGATTCTCTCTATCTCTCTCTCTCCCTCTCTCATATTCGGATCTAGATCTAAATCCGAATTTCACCATTTTTTATAGATCTAGTTTTTGATTATTTCTAATCTACTTGAGTTTTGATTCGATTTGATTTGTGCTACAAATCTCAGTTTTTGTATCAATTTGGGTTACAAATCTTATTTTTTAATTCGATTTGAGTTGATTTCATCTAAAATTTTGGGTTTTGTTTCGTTTTGGTTGATTTTGTTCTTAAGCTTGATATAAAAAAATTTGGGTTGATTTTTAAAAATTGTGGTATCTCCTTTAAAAACTCTTATCATCTGTTTTAAAAAAGGTTTTCACATCATTATAATGTTTTCTAAACATATTATAAGGTTTTTAAAGGTTTCTAGGATTTTAAAAAACCTTATAATATCATTTAAAAACAGTATAATCTGTTTTAAAAACCTTATAATGTGTTTTCAAAACCTTATCATATGTTTTAAAAAAGGTTTCACATTGTTATAATGTTTTCTAAACAGATTATAAGATTTTTTAAAGGTTTCTAGGGTTTTAAAAAACCTTATAATATCATTAAAAACCTTATAATTTGTTTTAAAAACCTTATAATCTGTTTAAAAAATTGTTTTCACGTCATTACAATATTTTATAAACAAATTATAAGGTTTTTAAAAGTTTTTAGGGTTTTAAAAAACCTTATAATATCATTTTAAAATCTTATAATCTGTTTTAAAAACTTTATAATGTGTTTGAAAAACCTTTAAAACCTTATAAAACAGTTAATCAAAACCCAAACCCTAAACTATATCTCCAAAATTATACCATAAATATAAAATAGTTAATCCAAACCTAAAACTTTTAAAAGCATTTGCGTGTTTGTTTACATTTTTCGTTTCTTAAGAAAATTCTTCTTCTTCTTTTTCTTCTTCTTTTCAATCCACGAGATCCGTTTTTTTTGTTTTGTAAAATTTTTCTTAAATTCTTGTATTTTAATCTGGTTATGTGAGAGAGATATGATTTGGTGCAGAGAGAAAAAGAAAGAGCAAGATCGAAGAAAGAAAATTTTGAAATTTGAAAGAAAAAAAAAATTGGAAAAAAAAAATCTGAAAAAGTGAAGTTAAAAAAAGATGGAATGGCTTGCTAAAATTTTAAAAGATGGCATTTGTATAAAGTGGCATGCCAAAAATGACATTTTATTAAATTTCTCTAAAAAATATATATATGCGAACTGATACATCTTAGATTGTTTTTAATTTGACTACAAAACATTATAAAAAAAAAATGCTAAACCACAGCCAAACTAAACATTAGTAAACCTGCAAGCAGATAAACTATCTATGAAACGTGTTACTTCAGCCAGCATTTACATTCATCACAATTCACAAGAACTTATCTACCAAATAGTCTAGCTTCTGAAATGGTCTAAATACTAAAATTTATGTCTAAAATAATACAGAACTTAAAATAAGGTGATAATTTAAAGGGTTAATTTGCTCAATAACAAAGAAAACAATTATAATTCAAAAACTAATCAAATGTTGCATGCGTGGCAATATTATTGCCATTGGACTTAATTTTTTTTTGTTAGACTTTAGGTTATAATTTTTGTGTGTTAGTGAGCAAATAAACCTTAATTTAAATCTGTCAAGCGTTAAAACTTACAAAAACTGTGGCGCCAGAAGAATAGAAGAGAGGCAAATATATTTTCAGACAAGGAACATCTTCTATCCTTTCTGCAGCATGGTTTGACTCGGCAACACATCTTTCCTTGGACATAAAAATGGACAGTCTCAGCTTTCACATGTCTTTGGGCTATGCGGGTTCGCGGTCCTGATGATGACCATGACATGTATAATGTTTCTAAAGCTTCGACTGAGAACCCATTGTAGCTTATGTCCAGAATCTGCAATTGGCTAGCCAACGCAAGAGCGGTCGAAAGCTCTTTGATGATATGGTTCTTGCGAGGTAAGCTAAGACTACTCGAAGTTGCAGTTTGTTCCTCTATTTGCTCATCTTTGCTGTCTGGAACTTCGAGACCATCACAGTCCATATCGGTTTCACATAGCTCTTGTTCTTTGTCCATTGCGGTGACAGATTCACGGGTTCCTTCTTCTTGCTGTCCCATTTCTGAGATTTCTTTCACAGGCTGGCCATATACAATCTCATCTATTTTCGCATTCTCAGAAAGATTAAGCTCTTCGAGATTCTTATTATCTGCAAAACATTTCGTTGATAGTTTAAAATGGAGAAGATGGTTGATTTAAGAGCAGTCAGAACAAGAGATTTATGGAAAATAATATTTCCGACCTGAAAGTGCTTGAATTATGCATAGAATTCCAGAGAGCTTCAGATGACACTTGTTTAGAATCAGAACTTTTATGTTTGAACTCGGACTTGTAAGCAACATCGCCAGAGCACTAATTCCCTGTTTGTATATTGTTTCAGAGAGCCAAATGGATTTTACATTTTCTCCAAATATCGTTTCTGAGCTTTAAACTGATAACAGAATCACAAGTTCGACTGATTGCAAAATTATTTAGCCTATTCTATCTCCACTTCAGCTTCAACATAGTTTAAAGATAAGAGCTTTAGGATGTTGAGGTCATAGAAAGCATACCTCTTGGGTGATTGCATTTCCTCCAACATTGAGCTCAAGAATGCTAGAAGTTAGAGTGATATCTCCGATGAGCTTAAGAAAGAAAGGAGACGCTAGTCCACAGCAAGAAAGGTCTAGCTTCACAGTTTCTTCCTTCTGAGAACACAGAGATTCAGTGACTTTTATAGCTCCATCCTAGAATAATATGTAAAACATCGTCAGATGAATAAAGGATGCATTCATCACAATATAAGAATTCATTTGACAATTATAGCATATCACTACCGTTCCTATTCCACTGCTTCCAACCAAAAGTTTTGACAAAGATGGAGTCTTAGCAAATGCGGAAAGGCCGTCCACAATTTGGCTGCTCAGCTTTATGCCATTCATGCTCAGTTCTGCAAAGCTGCAGTGGTTTAACATAAGACAGTGTTAGACTACATGGAAAAATTAAAAGGAACAGCTTTATCTCTTTCTTTCAACCTGCTCAGAGTAGCCAGTTTAGCCAAGAGGTTTTGAATAGCACTCCCTGAAACTGGGTTCTAATAACCTGCCATACAAGTACGGATATACCAGTTTTAGCAAAATGAAAACAAGATAAAAACAAATGTTCGTAACAAGCTCGGAAGTTTACCTATATAGAGTTGTGAAAGTCCTGACTCCGAATCCAAAGCAGCAGCAACCTTTTGGATTGTTCTAGATGTGAGTGAACAATGTTCCACATTCAAGCTGTAAAGTGCTAAGAAACCAAAGGGGATACATAAACATAAGCGCGTGAAGGGAAAATAAGAGTGGAGATTATTACTGATGTACTGTAACAGTTGGTATCTCGTATACCTACTAGTTTATAAACCAAATGGAGCAAAGAAACAAAAGATACCCCCAGGACAATTAGATACTATATATGACAGTCAACTTAAAAGCAGAAAAGAAACCATACCCCGACAATTTTTCAAGATAGTTGAGAGGTAAGACCCACAAGCATCTGTAAGTCGATTCCTCGATACATTGAGGACTTCCAGCCTAGTGAACAGGACAGGGCATTCACATATCTGCCAAAGAGGAGAATATTAAACAAAATGAAAAAGAAAAAAAAACATGAATATGTGAAACTTCTAGCTTTTGGGCATGATAGTGTACCTGAAACAAAGCAGTTGGACCAAATAGATTGCAGTGCAAATCCAAAGTTAAAGCACCATACATTTGGCTTGATGAGGCAAAAAGTTGTTTCAGTTTCTCCATTGTTTCATTCCCTAACAAACAATAAGGCGATGGGAAATAAGTACTTTGGAATTTCCTACAAGTTCCTTATCATCTAACCCGCTCGCTAAACTAAAAATTTAAGACCACGCATGGCATGGAGGCAACTTTCACCTAGCATATTGTGCGAGAGATCCATCATAGCAACTGTATTATGGACATGGAGGGCATGCAGTAAAGGAGCAGCTGATATATCTTGCAGTTCACATTCTGACACATTGATATCATCTTCCACCTGGTATACATAGAATGAAAAAATGAATTCTGATTGTACACAAAATAAAGTTATAATTTGTGACTGGCTTGCTTTTCAGTAGGTTGGAAAGCAAACAAAGAGAAGAAACTATTTCATTTATTAACTGGCCAACTTGAAGTAGTGTGTTATCACCTCGGAAATATATAATTTCTTCAGCAACTTTATACTGGGTTTCTCTGACAGTTTCTGGCAACTATCCATGTATAGTTTCATCAGGCGCTTGTGAACCCAGCCTGCCAAAAATTAATTTAATTATATAGCTGTTTCAACTGTATCGTATAAAAAAAGAGGGGAGAATCAATGATCATCCTAAAAACCAATTCAGCAGAAATAATAGTAAGACCAGCTTGAAATCATAAACTCAAATATCATGAGTAGATCTCATTTGTACGAAGAAGATACTTACCATTAACAGAAGCTTCAATAACAACATTTTCAGAAGCTCCAGTGAGAATCTCATATAAATCCAACTGTTTCAGAACTCTACCACCATATTCCAAATGATGAATGATCGGCAACAGACCTGATGAAACCCAAATCGGATGTTCAAAGATTCAAACAACTTTTAAAGCCCAAAAATTTAATTCAAGAGTTTACTTTCTGCAAACAGAAAGTACTAAGCATGAGAGGAAATAAAGAGATATCCGAACTGGCATCATGCATTCATGTCAAATGTTTGCTGCTCAAACAATAAGTTCACATACCTTTAGCTTGTTCATCGTCAGGAAGCTGTAAATAGTATAAGCAAGTAAGCTCCACCTTCACAGACTCATCATTGCCAGAACAGGAGTCGAAGGCCATATGTTCATTTTCAATTTCAATTTTAATTTTTTGCTGCAACAAGTAAAACATATAGTCATCATGGAGAAGAATGGAGGAAGTAGAAATTTTTTTTTATCCAATCAGGATTCAGGAATAGATGATACTCAATGATACTCACATCTTCAGTTTTGGAGTACGCGTGAAAGTTCCCGAGGGCAGCTCCAGATTTGCAATGTGTGCTGTTGGAGTTGCCAGCATCACATTGAGATCCTCTTTTACTACAACCAGCTGTTACTACAGCTTTATTATTGCTCACAGATTTACAATTGCTGACATTTGGAGATGCTTTAATGGGATGGAGAGATGTATATGAGCAAGAACCTTCTTCTACATTATCTTGAATGGCAAGATTAGCTGTATGATTAGCAGCACCATCAAAATACATACTTCCCTCAGAAACCTCCTCATTCCCCCTTGGAACATTGTGAAAACTCCCTTTAGGGGATCCCAATTCATTTTCGGTTTCACTTTCATCGTCAGAGAGGATTACTCGAATACGCTTGCGACCAACAACTGTCTGCTGAGAGTCTCCTACTGCAGAGAAATCTATCTTAGTCTGGTCAGTATCAACATCTTGTTTTCCCGAAACTTTTTTCCTTTTGGACAGACGTCTACCAGGCTGGAGAAACGAAATTAGTGGCACGTCATCATCCACATCTACTAATCGTTCTGATCTAAGTGGATTTGATGTTTGAGGTTCTGGTGAGTTACATGCATTTGGCCTATCACTTGATATATTCACATGCCCTTCTGAGTCGGTTTCAGAGCATTCATCTTCTGCACCACATTTGGCTCTCTCACCATGTTCCGACTCCTTCAGATTTTCTATTTTCTCCTTCAACTCCCTAAACAGTAGAATTTCTATGAGAAAAACGAAATATTTTAAACTACAAACCTAGTTGCAGCCCTGCCGACCTTAAAGTAGAATTAGTACAGTGACTACATAGTAAAGATTACCTGGCTTCTTTAGCATTCCCAAATCTGATCATATGGCTATAATGCATATGTTCCAGTGCAGAAAGCTGAACTGAATGATTATTAGCTTTCAAAGCAAATCTGCAGAACCGCATGAGAACACATCCATGCAAAAGACCATCAGTTAGTTCATTACCATGAAATATGTGTGTGTGCATTCACATCCATGTATATGCAAAGTTATGTATATAGTAGAGAAAAGTCGTAGAAAAAAGTTCAACTGACTGTAAATGTAAAATCTGTATAACTATGCACAGTGATCTTCAAAAACATTGATTCTACATGTATTATTTATTCATAAGCCATATTACCATATATCCTGAACTTAATCGAGAGTCAAAACCAACAAGTCATTAAGTATATCACATTCACATTTGTTCTGATTTAAGCGTTTTACATTTCTAAGCAGAGTCGTATTAGGCAATGAAATCCATATACTTGGAATGAATCACAAACGAGAACCACTCAGCAGCTCAAATGCATAGTTTGATAAAAGACTTTTTACATAGATTACATATAATTGGATCTACCTGTACCCCTCTTCAAATGCTTTGAGTGCTCCTGTCCATTCGCCTATACAGTCCAAACAGTCACCTATATTAATTTTCGCCAGTGCTTGACCCTAGAAGAGACCAGCATAAGTGAAAATTAGAATCAAGAAAGAATAAAAGCTACAATATTGACAAATCCAACAAGGTAAAAACGGTGTTCTTTACACACAGAACATAACATGTTCAGTAGAGGCCTCATCAATTATATCTGTTTTGTGAATCAAATCTTGATGATTACAGTGAAATATAAGTTGTGATTTTAGCGTGCAAGCATAAGAAGTCTCACCTCCAGATTACCGATTGATTCGTATCCCTGATAACTTCTATCGAGCCACTTCAGGGACTTACTGAAATTTCTGAGCTTTTCGTAAGACTCTCCAACAACCAAGAAGGCATCACTCAGCTTTTCCTTGTCACAGAGTTCATCTGAAATTTTCTTCTTCCTTTTTGAAAACTCAAGATGCTTAACATCCAAAGAAAAAGTAGAAAGCCCTTTAGTTGCATGCAAAGATTAAATGACAGTTTCCTACTTAAAACTTCCAACACTGTATAACAAGCCATTGCAAATGTAGTAGAGACAGTTGGATGATATAATGCTCAATATCCATTTGATACAGAGTAAGCATAGTTTTTGCCACTCTATCTACTCAAACATAAATTTTAAGAGATTTGTTTTCTTGAGAGAATAAAAATAAAGTATTTCTTGGATAAAAGTATTCCTGATAGATCTAAAACAACAGTGTCATCAGCACAACTTCATAAAACTAAATATATCCAAGGAAATAACATATATGTCATACTCATAGTACCCTGATGAAGTTTGAAGATCTATCAATGCTTATTCTTCACTAAAACCCCCTAAAATGGACAGCTCTAACTTGTGGAAACTTTTCAAACACAGCAAACAAAGAAATGAGTGTTTATAGAAATCACCTTAAGCCATGCAAATACCATGCTACATTTCTCAATAAGACGTTCAAGACAAGCATGTACTTGGAGCATAGACTTTCGTTCCTCCGAAGTGCCTTTGGCATCAGTCATTTCTGCAGACAACTTCTTAAGCCTAAGCTCTTCTTCCCTCAATTCTTCCATAACTTTCATGGCTTTTTTGACTATCTTAATATTTTGCTCTATCTGTTCAACCAATGCACTCTCGTCTTGCATAGATTTCGCTAAAGTAGAAGCTTTACCATAACATAAAAGTGCATTGTCGTACTTTTGGGTCCTATAATGTAATTCAGCAAGATTAATATACCCCTTGGCTTCTCCTTGGCAATGATTGATTTTATGGCAGATATTGATATCCATCTCGATATGTTTCTTAGCTTCATCCCAACTTCTCAGCTCCAGAAACACATTTCCAAGGTTATGATGAAGCCTAGTACGAATAGCATCGTATTCTTGCACCTCCTCTTCATCGCAAATCTTTAGCCCTTGGTTGAGAATATTGCGGGCTGCATCAGGATTATCAAGATCAAGGTCAAGCAAACCAATGTTGTTATGCGCGTTAATATACTCCTCGAGAAAGCTGCTAGACACACCAGGAGGTGGTTTCTCCTTGAGAACCTTTGCAAGTTCCATTGCTTTCTTAAAGTACTTTTTGGCACTTTGAATAGCATCACAATCATCCTCAGACCTCAAGAATAACTCATGGTAGGTGCGACCGAGTTGCGTACAAGCTCGTTGCTTCTCCACAGTGTCATTAACCTCTTCAGCTAGCTGTAAATGCTTCTTCTGCAAAACAACCAGAAAAAGAGACATTAACTCAACCAAAATTGAAGAGTATATTCTCACAAATCCCTCATTTTCATATGAGATTCCCCAATTATACAGTATTGAAATTCAGAGGCTTACCTGATAAATCAAAGCTTCTTTGAAATCTTCGAGACGGAGATAGATCTCGCCAAGAGACTGACAAGTAGGTAACAAATCCTTCCCAGGTAAGTATTTGACGGAGATATCGTAATCGATTCGAAACCACTTGAGAGCCTCGACGTACTCTCCATCATTCTTAAGAATATCGCCGACATTGTTCGCCCACCTCGCTTCTTCTCCCCGATTACCCAAATCCGCCGCTTTCCGGTACGACCTCTTCGCCGCTGATACATCTAACCTTCCCATCGATTCGCCGAAAGGGTTTTGGATTCACCGATTCAGAATTTTCTATCTCTGGGATTTTGATTTTCTCATTTTCTGCACTTTCCCCAATTTTTCTTTTTGGTGCAATCAAAACCCCCAAAATATCCCGCCAAAAAAATCCAAGGGCAAATCATAATTTTCAGACTTTGGACTTTATTTTAAGCCTTATTGGGCTTACTTTTGGCCCAATGGGCCTTCAGACTTTGAACATTGAAAAGAAGAAGAAAGAACCCTAAAGGTCTCTCGCTATATAATCTCTCATTTTGCGCCGCACACGAGCTTCTGCTTGACGACGAAGGTCTCTTCATATCAATCCGGCGATCTGTGACTTTTACCGGCGAGGAAAAATGGTTGCGGCGAAGAAGACGAAGAAGTCCCATGAAGGAATCAACAGCAGATTAGCTCTTGTGATGAAGAGTGGAAAGTACACTCTTGGATACAAATCTGTTCTCAAATCCCTTCGTAGCTCCAAAGGTAATCAAAAACGAAAACCTTCTTCTTCATCGATTTAAATCTTATTGTGTTTGTTATTTAATCTTTCTTCGTGTTGTTGTTTAGGTAAGTTGATTCTTATCTCTAGCAATTGCCCACCGTTGAGGAGATCAGAGATTGAGTACTACGCTATGCTTGCAAAAGTTGGAGTCCATCATTACAATGGAAACAATGTTGATTTGGGTACTGCTTGTGGTAAATACTTCCGAGTTTCATGCCTCAGCATTGTTGATGCTGGTGATTCCGACATCATCAAGGCTCTTCCTGGGAATGAGTGATATTTGTCATTTGACAGATTGTGTTATGATTTTACCATGTTTTGTCTCCTTTATTATGCAATGTTACAATGTGCTTCTTCAAAGACTTAATGTTAGGTTTCTTTGGTTTTATAAACTCCTTTTGGTTAATTGATTGATCCATTACAATCTCAAATGCTCATGAAGAACTTCTACTAGTAAAGAGAAACGTATTAATTAGAAAAATATGAATACAAACTTCTAACACCATTCTGTTTATGTTCTAAAATTGGACCAAATTGAGTTTTAACAACCAAAGAGAAACGACACTTCGACCTGCAGAAAATTTTCTACACTTTCAGGGAGTGAAGAGCTCCTTCTTCTTAAACCAACAAATTCATGGAGTTATTTTATGGCTACTAGATCATTGCTCTATCTTCATCTGAGACAACTTTTTTGTTGTCTTCATTATTGCTTCTTCTCTTTTCCTTGTTATCTCTTTCATTTCTTCCTCATACTTAGCTTCTATCTCCTCCAGTTCCTGTCTTAATCTCTCTTCTTCCTCCAAGCTTACTGGTTCAGTTGCCTCTTCCGTTTCTTTGTTGGAGCTCCCGTCTTCTGCTATAATGGCATCCGCACACTGCTTATCTTCGTCGTCTGATCGTGGACAATCCGAGGTCCAGGAATGCCTAACCGACTCACAAGCGTCATGAAAAGTGGTCTCGTCTTGCTGTTTCTGAGGTTTAGCTCCGTTCTGATTAGCTCTTGAGTTCTGATTCAGTTGCGAATGGATGAGATGATCGACGGTGACATCGGTTTTCCAGGTTGGTATCATGTTGACAAGCAATATATCAATCAGCTCGGCTATAAACGTGACGTTCTGGTCAGTTAACTCGAGTTGCTCAACCATCTCACTCGACACCTTAGAAGCAGTGTCGCCGTCTTGATAGAACAGGAAATGAATGTTCCTCACACGTCCTGCAACAAGAAGCAGTAATATTACGTTTCAGAATGCGAAATTGACGGATATGTAACTGAAGCGGAACCAAAATGCTCACCATTCTCGTCTACTATACGAAGAATTAGTGACACAGAGTTTTCGTCGTTTTCTTCACCCTTAAGGACAAAGAAATTCCCTCTCTTTGCGCGTCTAACCTCAATACACCTGGATCCAGAGTTGTCGCTAAAAGTAACAATAGGCAGGTTGTTGTCTTCATCGAGATCTACAGACATGGATCTACTATGCCGTGCTGTAGGAGGGCCTTCAGACATAAGGCAACGCTCTCCAAACGCACCTTCTTTGGGCATTACAATGTCGGGAAGTGGCAACGGGTTGTTCATTGTTAAACCATTCACCTGAAGATAAGGATCCAATAGAAGCTCTTTGGCTGATAACCTCTCGGATGCAGGAAGTAAGCATTTCTCAATAAACTGCTTTACTTCTAGGTCTTGAACCCTAGAGAGTGAAGCAGGTTTTATTCCCTTGAACCACCAAGAATCAGACTCGGTTAAAATCTTGTCAACAAATTAAAGACAGGGTTATATATAACTTTGTTGCTAACTCACCGAAGAAACCTTCTTGTATATCTGAGCAGAGTTTCTGCATTCACAGTATGGGTACTCAAATGTCACCATCTCCAACATACACATCCCAAATGAATAAATATCAGCCAGCTCGTTGTAGTTCTCATCGTAAAGCTCAGGTGCCATAAACTCCGGGGTTCCTGTCGGTAACATAGTAACACTTTAATTTGACTCAAGCAGGTGAGAATAGGCAAGCAAGATCAAGAAACGCGAAATAGAAACCACACCAATCACACTTTTGGCATTAGCTTGCTCCATGACAGTGGCGAGACCAAGATCTCCTATTTTCACTTCTCCATGGTTCCCATTGATAAAGATGTTATCACATTTGAGATCACGATGTATAATTGGTGGCTCTTGACTGTGAAGGTATCTCAAACCCATTAAAATCTGTCTCGCCCAACACTTCACGGCCTTCATATTCACCTTTCTGTGTTTCTTACGGTAACTAAAACCAAAGATATACTCAAAACTCCACAATGACAAGAAAAAAAGTAACAAAAGACAAGTGTTGTGTGGTAGAGAGGAAGGGAGATACTTACTGGCGGAGACTCCCTGAAGTGAATAGCTCAGTTATTATGTTAACTGTCTTGTTCTTATCATCGATCCATGAGTTATAGAACCTAATGATATTACTGTGCTTCAATGATTTCAGAAGGCGCACTTCGGAATAGAGCCTCTCCAGGGAATTCGGTGACTGCAAAACATCATCTATTCGTACTTGGTTCCACGCGACTTCAATCCCATCTACTTCATCGAATGCCTTATACCTGATTTCCTTGAGTTAAGGTAACAAACCAAGAAATATGCAGAACATAGACAAAACATATTTATTCCCTTTTAAGTGTTCCTTAAAAACAATTTCACTAACATGATACGAATATGTCTATGAAGTTTCTAATATCAAGAATACTATAATCACATCCAAAAATCGAAAAGGATACACTGTTTTGAATGCGCCTTTTCCGATAATCTCTTTATACTGAAAGATCCACAATCAATTGGTTAGCAACATAAGATATCTAAATGACCACACAATATTACTCAAAGCAAGCCAAGGAGAGGTGCATTCGAGAGATGATTACCCGTATATATCGAAAAGTTGGATCAACTTCGAGGACTTCGGGGTCAGGAGGCTCTTGCTGTACAGAAGCATCCTCTGAACAATCCATACTTTCCTACACCTTGAAAATATCCACCTGCAACACAACAGAACAATCCCAGAAAACTCAGAATCTTTAAAAGTAATCCCTAGATTCTTGTCAATGAAAGAATCTTCAAAGACAACCTTAAAATCCAATTTTAGCTAGGAATAGTTTTTGAAACTTTCCATTATTTAATTAATCAGCTCAGATCAACAACAAAAATCAAGTGTAGTTCGTCAAATTTGGGATCGTGACATCTTTTTCATAAAAACCAATTTAATATACTTGTTCCAGAATTGAAATCCGTCAATATTCACATCCGACATAACCCTAAACAATTATCATGAATAATTCCATAATTTGGGACGAAAATTAAAAAACAAAATTGTCAAAAAACACCCACATGACCAAATTGAGAGAGAGAACTATGTACCAATGTACCATTCACCTCCATGCATACAAAACACAATGATGAACAGATTTTATTGCCCAGAAAAAGGTTAAAAAAAAAAAAAATCGAGCAAAAAATTATATTATTTGAGGATTGATTCTACCTACGCGAGACGAAGCTTTTGTTCGGGTCTGATTAATTCGCCAACGTGAGACGAAAACGGAAAAGGAGAAACAACAATGAGAGGAAAAGATCCAAACCCTAATTGAGAAATCGATGGAAGAAGAAGAAGATGTAGCGACAAGGGGAAAAATAGAACAAGTGTTTGTTCAAGCTAATCACGAACGACCATTTTTTTCTCTATTTTAATTCATTAATAATTTAACAAATCCAAGTCCTTCTAAAAACAGAGAAACGCTTTGTTCATGCAGATGACGTGTTAATACACGTGGCATTTAATTCAGCCATTGAAATATCCATAATTTATTTTAATTTGTCTGAACAAAACTCATACAACCACCACCAAGTCAATAAACAAAACAGAAAGATGAAGAAGGATTTGCATAACATTTCAAACAATAGTAAATGATTTCTTCACTTGTTTTCCCACTCCTCATCGCGGTAACCTAAAGAGACCATTGTCTTCTTCATCACTCGAGGATTCATCGTACAAGCTTCCGCTAGTGATTCGGTTAGATTCGTCGTTGAGAGCATCGCTTGATCCCTGTCCAAGCTTGATGTCGCGGTGTTTAACTAGGAGCCAGCGAAGCAATTTGTCTTCCTTGTTGAGGTAGTGAAGCTCCTTGTTCATGTTTGGAGTTGCCATCATTGTTATTTGCATCAATTGTCCCTGCGGTATTCATCCATATATGATTACGTTATTATATACACTCATAGCAAAACTCGTGATTTTACAGATTAGTGAACAAGAAGATAATAAAGATGCGTGACTAGTTTTCACTGACTTGAGATTCTATCGAAAGAGACATAGGACAATGATACTTAAAAAGATTGTACTAATTCTATCAAACATATGCTAATCCTGTATCTGTTGCAGATCAAAACAAATATCTCCGGTTTGCGATTACTTCCTAGGGATGTATAAATTCTCAAACTCTGATCCAACAATAGCCAGAAACTGAATGCGAAAATATATAACCTTGAGCTACAAATGAGTGGACCAGGTTATCTTTTCATCAAACTACCAATAAAGAGCCATTGCACAATCAATTGTTTGGACAATCTTGAGTAGATTTCAGATTTCTAGTTGTCAACATCTCGTCCTTGTTGAATCATACAAACAAAGTCTAAATTCAACTCGATGAATCAAGAACCTTTGTCACTTGTATGATATTCACCAGCAATCTGATGATGTTGCTTCAAGAATTCAATTCAAAGCTAAACAGAATTTACAAACCATGAGAATATTTTATACCAAACTATAATACATTGCAATCTAAAGATCATAAGCCAGCATGAATTTATTTTACTCCCTAAAGCAACATAAACCCTAATGCTATTACCAATTGAATCGACCAGTGAAATCTCTCATCTAACAAAACTCGAACCCAAAGCAATTATTTGTTACCTGATAGTGTCTTCCGTCGAGTTTCCTAATACCGTAACCCAATTCGACCTTGCCAAAGGATTTGACCTCCGTAAGGACGCCATTTCTGCTGTAAACGTGTTTCCCGATTCGCGCTACGAGCTCGATGAGACCTTCCTTTCGGATTATCGGCTTGAACAGAAGCATACAGTCGTACAGCGGCATTCTTCTGTATGATCTTCTTCCTTCCTTCCTTCCTTCCTTCCTTCCTTCCAACGAGAGAGATTACAGTAGATCGGGTTTTCAGGGTTTTACTCTTCCCAAATTCGCCGACGAGTGATGAAATTTCTTTTTTTTAACAAAGCGACGACGTTTTGTTAACTTTTACTTCTCTTGTTTTTTTTTTGGACAATCTTGAGTACATAAAATTAGGTTTAGTTTTACCATGTAATTGGTAACTTTTACTTCTCTTCTTGTTTAGTACTATAAAATTGTAGAAAGCTTATACTATTAGAGCATAATTATAAGTAGTATTTAGTTTGGGGTATTAAGTAATTTTATAATGATAAATTGTGTTGGAGTAAAAATCATAACCCAAAAATAATTAATGGTGTTTTTGGTAGTTGCTTAGGATGGATTCTTGAAAAAACAAAATTGTAACTGATAAAAAATTAAAGATGGGTAATATTTTTTTCGAGTAAAATTTATTTAAATTATTAATAAATTTCTTTTTAATAAAAAAAAAATCACAACCAATGAGAGACCGCCACGTGGCCCTGTAGAACCGATGCTATAGAGCATTTGCATTGGAGACTTTGTGCATAAGTGTCTAAAAACTTTTTAGAATTAAATATATTAAATTTAGGATTCTCAAGTAGTAACAGAGGATTGGTTCATCTTGAACTATTCATCTTGTTAAAACCATGTTGAATGCATATTATTACTACATTCTTGAACTATTCATCTTGTTAAAACCATGTTGAATGCATATTATTACTACATTCTTGAACTATTCATCTTGTTAAAACCATGTTGAAAACAGATGATAACCTCAGAGACCATGACCCATGGAATACCTCCTATTCCGATTGATTGAAACTAGAAAAATCTGCAATTAAAAGTCGGTAAGTTATTTAAAAAAAAAAAAATCTATATTGATAAAATGTAGTCGACCAAAACATGAATATATACATGTACAAAATATTATTTGAATTTTTTAAAATTTTTACGTAGTACGTACCAACACTCCAAAGAATGTTGGAATCGGGGTGTAATTCTCGAGTAAACCATAGCTCTGCAAATTAGTTTTGATTGCTCCAATTATATTGAGAAAAAATAAACAATTTAAAAAAAAAAAGGAATATGAAAGAGAAGCAAGCAGAATTTACATTAATCATATATCTTTGTATTTCATTAAGATATCTCTTTTTCAGATTTTTTTTTTAAAAACAAGAAGAAGAACCTGAAACAAAAACGATAGTCCTATGATAAATGATCCCAAACGCATCATGAACGTTGCAACCTGCAAATAAGTCATTTACATAAACGACTTAGCTCTTATTTATTTACCATTACCATATATTATAGAGTTTCATTAATTTGAAATGATTCAGGGAAAGCTCTAACCATCAAAAGAGATCTTCTCCCATATTTATCCAAGATAATTAATCCGATAACGCTTCCATAATTTGAAATGATTTAGGGAAAGCTTCGTGTGTGTCTCTCTTACTCTCTTCTTATGCTTCTTTGTGAAATAACCAGAGACCTCTTTAACAGGAAGAACACAGAAATACTGCAGTAAACCTTTTTGGTATTAGAAATCAATAGAACTCTTCTTTCACAAGATATGTTATACTTCAGCATTACACAAACTCACACTCAGTGATTTGAACCTGAATCAATTCCTAACTACCCGATCAACACCTGTTGATTTCTCTTTGCTCACTTCCTAGTTAAACTACCCAGATTAACTCTCAAGCTCACACAAGATGCTCTCTGTTATTTTCTTAGAAAGAAAGCATAAAGAACAAGACAGCCAAGCTTCTCTCCTGATATGATCATGGGAAGCAGCCAGACATGTGTTCACTGTTCGAAGCGTATCTTCCCAACCACGATGATTCAATGCACGAAACTATTTGGAAAATCTTCTCAACTCATTCACGGATCAACTCGAAGAAGAATCAGGTCAAACGGAGCTGGTATGAAAAAGTTATGCAATTTACAAGTCAGGTGATTTCCAGTTCACTCGGATCAGACCCGTGTGCATTCAAAGTTAATTTCCGACCGAACCAAGATGAGTTAAGCGGCGAATCCAATTGTTCTAGAATCTTGATCCATTAGAGAAGCCCAACAAAGTGGATTGAGCCCAAAACTATCAAAGGAAGACTGATTTTCGTTTAGATACAAATTAGCATTTAATAGAGTGTGTTTCTCTCCCTTACATGCAAAAGAGAGTTTGATTTTTAACTCCCAAGTTGTGCTGCATGTTAGGAAGCTATTATGAACGAAAATCAGTTGTATTTCTCTATATATAGAGACCCAAAATCATTAATAAAAATAAGTCTTTGATTATAATTTTTGGAATCTTTGAGAGTGTTTTTCATTTTTCGTCAATGGTGTGTAATATCCATTGGTTTGGTTAATGGTGTGTCATATCCATTAATCAATACATGATCCGTCTTGGTGCGTCATATCCAGGGGGTCTTGTCGAGAGTGATTTCATTTTCAGCCTTGAATTCGTCTTAGTGTGTCATATCTAAGGGATTCAAGTTGGCTTATCATGAGGTATTCCGCAACCTTGTGTGGCGCCATTCATTCCACCACCTTGTTCATCACAAGGATTATCCTTTCACCAGCTTAGAGTGTCGAATCCTTGGGAGGATCTCATCATCTCCTTTATGTGTTGTACGCCGACATCTACAGTACCACCTAGTACAATTCGTCAGCTACAGTGCCCGCGGCACACTTGCTTATCTAGAGGGTCCACCACAGTTCCATGCTTTTTGATGATGATAACTTGTGTAGCCTCTGCCTCCACACCTACTCTGCAGAAGTCCATCCGCAACAGTAGAAACCCACTCAAAGACCTCTTTGATGGGCTTGAGACAGCCATGTCAGCAGAGTTGACTTTTGCATCTGCTACTTGGCTTCTCTGATACACTTTAGGGAGCAGAACTGGTTTGACATGTTCTTTCACTTTGGATAAGATTTTTTTACTATTTTTCTTCTTTTCTTTTATTATATTTTCTTATATTATCATGTTTTTTTATAAAGAAGCTAGACCTTACACATTTTAGTGGTACATTGGTATAGTATTCATTTTTGTGAAAAGTTTAATAAATCACTAGTGAGTACCGAGTAGTGAACATGTGGTTTGGTGAGGAAAGCATATTGAATCTTTATAATATGCAACTTACTACACACAGACAAAAAAAAGAGAGAAGATAATCAGTCGAATTTACAGCGAAATTCAAAATATTTGAAATTAATCAAAGTTGGAAGTGTAATCAAAGGGAAAAAATAAAATAAGACTCTCACTCTTAATTTAAAGAGTGAACCTTTTAGTTAATGGACCATTTGATCTGGAATGATATGAAAATAATTTAATTGTACTACTACTCCTACTAGTTGAAGATTAGCCCCTTGTTAAATTATAAAGTATCTGAATGTCATGTTAAATTACCAAAGTCCTTGCGCATATATGAATGTCATGTTGGCATCAGGGGGTCTGAGCCAAAAATTTCAACTTTCCAAGAATTTACCTCCTGATACTTTGATTATATTCTTACTTGTAATCTTATGGTGCACACATCTTATCCTTTATGTGGCTTATTGAAATCAGGTCCTTCCTCATGTGAAGAGAGCGGGATACAATGCAATCCAGTTGATTGGTATTCCTGAGCACAACGATTATTTTACTGTTGGTTATAGGGTCAGCTAGCTAAGCCTCTCTCGCCCTTTAACTTTACTACTTTATGGATTCTGATTATATCCTTGTTATATATATAGTGAATGGAGTTATGAAAAGTATTTATTTCTTTCCTCATTCGCTATAACTGATATCCATCACCATTTCAGGTTACTAATTTCTTTGCTGCCAGTCAAACGCTTGGTTGATAAAGCACATGGTTAGTATTTCTCGTCTCTCTGCCCTTATTGATGCTCTGAGTTAAACATGTCGTTGATAAAGCACATGGTAAACATGAACTAATCTACATACAGGCCTAGCACTTCTTGTCTTCTTGGACATTGTGCATTCTTTCCTATGCAGCAGCTGATCAAATGGTTGGGATTTCGCTTTTTCATGGTTGCTATTTCTATTACGGTAATTCTCCAAAACAGTAACTTATTTACTTTTATTTCATGCCTTGGGGATGTGACAAACAGAGTTTTTGCATTCCTTATTCTTATTTGTTGATGGACGAGTTATTGTTACGTAACTGGAAAGTAAACAACATCATTTTTTTCATCATGCAAATAGCTAAAAGGGGGCATCACAAGTAAAATAGTATCTTGCACTTCTTTGGTTGAGGAATCTGATGCTGTTGCAATTGGCTTTTATAGGTGGATTACCGAATATCAAGTTGATGGCTACCAATTTCACTCGATGATTTATACACACAATGGTTTTGCTGCTTTTAACAGCGGTTTTGATGAGTAAGAAATCTATATTCTATAGATGCTATGCTTCTTTGTGTAATTTGGATTATGGTGACAATTGGTTAAACTGTTGATGCTTGTCCTGTTGCAATCAGTATGTCGACCGAGGTGCTTTGATGTACCTCATTCTGGCCAATGAAATCTTGCACATTCTACATCCAAATATAATAACAGTTGCTGAGGATGCAAGTCACACATCGTTGTTTTTTTTTTGTTTTTGGTGTCAACAATGTCAACATTGTTTAATGTTCCTTATTTAGACCATAATTAGGTTTGGGCAGGTCATATGACGCTTAGGCATTGCTTTCAGTTTAGCCATATCTTGTTTAGTTCATTATACTGGTCTATGCAACTCGATGTGAATTGTATTGCTCGATAGATGTTTCATTTAGCTGGTATTAATTTTCTCTGCTAGCAGAAAACTATTTTGTGGTTAGGATCTTAGTTTATACCAGTGTCAACTTACATCAATATTATTAGGAGCATGGGAGTCCAGCTCCAGAACCAGTGTCTACTTGAATTGACCATAGGCATGAAAAAAAGATTTTCGACAAATTATCTTTTACGAATGCCAGATGTATCAACGACATTTAAGTTTCTTGTTGTTATTTTGTTTTCTTCGATGATCTGCTATGTTGGTTTTCACTATGTGCAACTTATATTTAACTTCCACCCATCAAACTCATATGAAAAGTATGGTGTCGGCATAGAGGAAGCTGGTGAATATACCGTGAGTTTTTCATTCTCTGCATAGACATTTGCATAGACCCTTCATTTGTCATTTTGTTAATAAGAGTCGGTCAATTAAACCATTGATTGAAATATGGTTGCTATCGTTTTCTGCATTCGTTCTTTACTCGTGAATAGAACAAGTTTTCTTATCCATTCACCTGAGAATACTACCTGGATTCTGCAGATGATACTGGACTCTGATGAAGTAAAATATGGGGGTCAAGGACTTGTAACAAAGGACCAGTATCTTCAACTATCAATTACTAAGAGGTTTGTAATTGTCACATCGTTTATTGTTATCAGATCCTAAAGACTGTTGTTGCCTCTTCATCATTTTGAACCAAATCCACATTTACGCAGAATTGATGGTCAAAGAAATTGCTTAGAGGTGTTTTTGCCCCAAGTCAGCTCTCTCTCTCTCTCTCTCTCTCTCTCTATGTTACTCACTGCCATGGGAATACATATTACTAGGTAGTTATATATAATGATGAAAAGTCTTGTATTTTTTTTCAGAATCTGATCCTCTCTTTATGAATGCTGCCCGCATACAACGCCAAACATGATTGTATAAGAGGCTAGCTCTGAACCCAAGGCCAGTACGAGTCACGATGTTATATAGACATGGGTGGTCCAAACTTTTGAGAAAATGATCCATCATTACCATCACGGAGGAGAGATAAAGGAACAAGTTCTACAGAGACACCCCAAGACCAATTCATCTCATGGTGTAGATCAAGCAAACAGTTATATGTTGTATCGAATTAGCAGAATCATGTATTGAGATGTTTAACATCTTTATGGTTTGACTGACACTGATATGTAGAATGGTTTGTTAACATCTTTATTAAGCCTTGTTTCTCATATTAATGTTTTTTAAGTAAAAGATTTTGCTCAACATGTTTTATCAAGTTAAGAACTACTTCTCCCAAAAACATAAAAAAATGTCTTAAAAAACCAAAAATTATTAATAGTGAATAATCCTAAATATTGAGGAAACAGCGGTAAATCTTACTTCTTAAACAAAGAAGCAATCAGCAAGTTAAAAACTACTTCTCCCAAAAAAGAAGCAATCGCAATGATGAAAGTGAAACATATGGCGACGTTCGCCACTAGGTTAAGAAAATCAATCATGGGTTTCCACTTCTTAGCAAATTGTATCACCTTTTTGTCCCAGGTCTTCTCCTTTTCTTCGATATTAGTTTTTTTTTTGGTGACGGGCTTGTTTGGCTTAACACACCAGACGGCCAATTTGTTGCCCGAATCTTAACCAAACCGGGATAGTGAGCAACCTTCAAAAAACCATAACAGTTCAAACACACATAAAAGCTTTAGTAATTAGTAATTTGTTTATCAAACAAAACTAATTAGATAAACAAGACCCAAAAAAAAAAGCAACCCATTAACAAAATTTATCTTCTTGGGTTCAAATTAGTTTGGAAAACGAGAAACTTTTTTCTTGAAAAACAACTAATCGATCTAAAATTGACAGGACCAGCTTATATCTCTCCACAGTACCTAGCAATAAAACTCCATACTAGTGCATCAGATAAGGAAAATCAAACTCTTTGGACAATTATTAGATAGCAACTCTTTCAGAATTCTAGCCGTTGTGTTCATGTCATCAGAGTTGTTGAATCATCCAGACAAATTATAATTTAAACCCTAGGTGAATCCAAGAACTAATGTCACTTGTAGGATATTCACAATCTCATGATGGCGCTTCAACAATTCTATTTAAAACTATACTGAGTTTACTTTCTGTTGAGAACATTTTACACGAAACTATACATTGCAATCCAAAATCATAAGCCCGTATGCATTTCCTTTAATGATAATAATCGATCAGAGTATTGAGAGTACTATGGATCTATTGTGTAAATAGATTATAGGTATGGTTTAGTTTGTAATTTACACTAAATGTAATTAGGTTAATGACCTTGTATATAAGGTGATGTACAAACAACTTAATCAATAAGAAACTCTTTAAGGTAATCTTAGTTTCTTGACATGGTATCAGAGCATAACCTAAGGCCCCCCCCCCCCCAATCAAAATTCTAATTTTCTTTCTCTCTTTCAATTCTTTGACCTAGTATTTTCGATCATTCTGTCGTAATACTCTTTTAATTTCACGATGTCTGGTGAAGAATCTAGCCAAACTCAAGACGGCTCGGTTATTCGGCCCTTACCTAAGACACGGGCTGAATCGACTCGACGTCGGATTGATCCCTATGATTTATCCTCTGGTGATAACCCTGGAACTATCATCTCTCAACCACAACTTCGAGGTCCAAATTATGATGAGTGGGCTTTGAATCTTCGTTTGTCTTTGAGGGCACGAAAGAAGTTTGGTTTCGCTGATGGAAGTATTCCCAAACCAGATGATGATTCAGAGGATCTCGAAGATTGGTGGGCAAACAACGCAATGGTGGTTTCCTGGATTAAACTCACCGTGGCTCCTGATTTGAGCAGTTCGTTATATCACCATGAGATTGCGTATGATTTATGGACGCATATTCAGAAAAGGTTCTCTGTGAAGAATGGACAGAGAGTTCAACGTCTCAAGACGGAACTCGCTAATTGTCAGCAAAGAGGTATTGCAGTGGAGGCTTATTATGGAAAATTGACCAAGCTATGGACTAGTTTGGCTGATTTCTAGCGTGCAAAGACAGTGGAGGAGATAGCATGAGAGCGGGAGGAGGATAAGCTCCATCAGTTTTTAATGGGTTTAGATGAATCCGTTTTTGGCGCTGTGAAATCGTCTCTTCTATCGCGTGATCCTCTTCCATCCTTAGACGAGGCATATCAAGTTGTAACCCAGGATGAAGAGTCTAAACGTGCGAGTCGTATGATGGAGGAATGACATGATGGTGCTAGTTTTGCTGTTCAAACTCCTTATCGATCACGGCCACCAACTGAACTCAAGGACTCTTCGGCTGTGTGTACTCTTTGTGGAAGGAATGGACATCTTGCTGCTAATTGTTTTCGGAAACTAGGCTATCCAACTTGGTGGGGAAATAGACCTCGGTCTAGCCTACCACAGGATACTTCGTCTCCATCAGTTAATGATCGCAAGGTCTCGACTTCTTCATCTTCATCCGTTAGACGCTTGGAACCGGCACGTTTGAATCAAGTCACAGCTTCACAGCCGGCGTTTGTTGCTCATTCTGAAATCACCGATGCTGATCGAGTAGGTTTTAGTGGTTTGAATGATCAACAGTGGAAGACATTGGTTCATCTTTTGAATGAACGGACTCCGGGCCAACATGAGCGTCTCTCTGGTAAGTATTTTTACGAATCTTGGATAATCGATTCTGGTGCTACTAATCAGATGACCGGAAGCATTGAGTTTCTAATGGATATTTGTGAGATGGCACCGGTGTTTATAAAATTACCGGATGGTCGTTTTACGACAGCAACTAAGCAAGGAAAAGTTAATCTTGGTTCTCGACTTCAGTTGCAAAATGTGTTCTTTGTTGATGGTTTACAATGCCACCTCGTATCTGTGTCTCAATTGACTAGAGATCGCAAGTGTCTCGTCCAGATTTCTGATATGTTTTGCATTGTCCAGGACCGCATCACGTTGACGCCGATTGGAGCGGGTAAACAAGTGCGTGGTCTCTATTTTTTTCATGGCTTTGAAGATGTGGCGATGGTTCAGAATGTGGAGAAACAATCAAGGGAGATGTGGCATTGTAGGCTCGGTCACCCAGATTCGAAAGCAATGGAGATGTTGTCATTTTCGGATTTTAGTAGTAGTAGTTCTGTTTTTAATCCTAAGTCTTGCGACGTTTGTATTCGTGCTAAGCAAACACGTGACTCCTTTCCATTGAGTAGTAATAAAACAACATCAGTTTTTGAACTCGTTCATTGTGATTTATGGGGTCCGTATCGGACTACTTCTATTTGTGGATCAAGATATTTTCTCACTATTTTGCATGATTATTCTCGAGCTCTTTGGATCTATCTTCTCCCTAACAAAACCGAAACAACTTCTACTCTCCGCGATTTTGTTGCTCTTGTTGAGCGTCAATTTGAACGCAAGATCAAGACAATTCGAAGTGATAATGGCACTGAAGTTCTTTGTCTCTCTGATTTCTTTCGGAACAAAGGAATTTTACATGAGACTTCTTGCGTGGGGACTTCACAACAAAATGGAAGAGTTGAAAGAAAGCATAGACACATTCTTAATGTCGCTCGGGCACTCCGTTTTCAATCACATCTTCCCGTGGAATTTTGGAGTTTTTGTGTTTTGACAGCTGGATACTTGATCAATAGAACGCCTACGACTATACTTCAAGGCAGGACTCCATTTGAAATTCTGTATAGTCGGCCACCTCCATTAGATCACCTTCGAGTTTTTGGATGTTTGTGCTATGTTCACAACCAGAAACATGGCGGTGATAAGTTTGCAACTCGGAGTAATCGATCCATTTATATTGGTTATCCCTACGGCAAAAAGGGATGGAAGGTGTTTAATTTGGAAACAGGTATTATCTCCACATCTCGTGATGTCGTGTTCATCGAAACAGAGTTTCCCTATGAAGAAAAGCCGACTGAGATTTCTTCTTCTCAGCCTTTGATCTCTCGTTTACCCTTGTGTACGTCACAGTCTGATCTGTTTGATGAGTTACCTGTCTCTGTGCCTTTGGCTCCACAGGTTGCTTCTCCGTCTTTATCGAGCTCCAATGTCGACGGCTCTGTTTCCAGCTCCAATGTCGACGTCTCTGTTTCTCCTGAACTGAAACAGAGGACTGAGCTTACTTCTGAGACTGATACGTCTCCTATACTTTCCGATTCTGCGATTGCTGAAACAGAAAAGTCTCCATCGCCGCCTAGTTCGCCTCTACAATCTCCATTAGGGGCGTCTCCTCTGCCTAATTCTGTGATGCCGATGCTTAATTCTCCGATTGCAGGGGATTCTTCTTTGTCCTCGGGCTCAACTGAGCTTGAATCATCGAAGGAGGAGGTTCCCATGGGCAAGGGCTGTCGACAGAAATTTCCTTTGGTTAAACTTCACGGTTTTGTTCAAAATACAACGCATTTGGGCTCTGATAGTGATTTTGTCGACTTTGGTTGGTATCCTATTGATGATTATGTTACTTGTGATCGTTTTTCACCTCATCATCAAGCTTTTCTTGTTGCGATAACTGCGGGTGTGATTCCAAAAACATTTGCCGAAGCAGAGGCGGATGAAAATTGGCGATGTGCAGTTGGTGATGAGATGGATGCTCTTGAAGAACGCGGTACTTGGACTGTGGAAAATTTACCCCCGGGTAAGAAGGCGTTGGGGGTGTAAGTGGGTTTTCACATTGAAGTATCGATCGGATGGCACTCTAGAGAGATATAAGGTTCGGCTTGTCGTTCTTGGAAACAACCAGACTGAGGGCTTGGATTATAACGAAACATTTGCACCGGTTTGTAAGATGACTACAGTTAGATCTTTCTTGGAAGTTGCGGTTTCTCGAGATTGGGAGGTTCATCAAATGGATGTGCATAATGCATTTTTACATGGCGATTTGGAAGAAGAGGTCTACATTCGGTTGCCTCCAGGATTTCGGACGGATGACAAATCTAAAGTATGTCGTTTGCATAAGGCTTTATATGGGCTTAAACAAGCTCCCCGGTGTTGGTTTGCTAAGTTGACGAAAGCTCTTAAGGAGTATGGTTTTGAACAATGCGTCAAAGATTACTCTCTGTTCACCTACCTGAAGGGAACTACCCGTATCAACATCTTAATTTATGTTGATGATCTACTTATTACAGGGAGTTCTCTTTCGGTTATAACATCTTTCAAATCCTATTTGAGCTCATGTTTCCGTATGAAAGATCTTGGCATATCGAAATATTTTCTTGGGATTGAGGTTGCTCGTAGTCCTTCCGGAATGTACTTGTGTCAACGAAAGTATGTTTTGGATATCATTACAGAATGTGGACTCCTTGGAGCCAAACCGGTCTCCCATCCGGTTGAACAGAATCACGACCTAGCTAAAGCAAGTGGACCGTCTTTCTCTGATCCTTCCCGTTATCGTCGCTTAGTGGGTCAGCTGATCTATCTTGGTGTTACGAGACCTGAGCTCTCCTATGCAATTCATCTTTTGTCGCAGTTTATGCATGACCTGAAACCAGTTCATTGGGAAGTTGTAATTCGGGTGGTTCGATATTTGAAAGGAAATCCTGGGCAGGGTATATTTTTACGTCCTGACAAGGATTTACGTCTCTCTGTTTGGTGTGATTCTGATTACGCTAGCTGTCCTTTGACTCGACGTTCTTTGACAGCATGGTTTATTCAATTAGGTGGTTCGCCTATATCTTGGAAGACTCGGAAGCAAGATGTGGTTTCGAAATCTTCTACTGAGGCGGAATATCGGGCGATGTCTGAGACTGTGAGTGAGGTTCCCTGGCTTCGGGAGATGTTGGAAGCGCTTGGGGTGGACTGCTCCTATCCTATTCCTTTACACTGTGATAATATATCTGCAATACATCTGAGTGCTAATCCTGTGTTTCATGAACGGACGAAGCATATTGAGAAAGATTGTCATTTCATCCGGGATGAGATTGTTCGGGGAGTCATCAAGCCACTACATGTCTTGACAACTGCTCAATTGGCTGATATATTGACGAAGGCTCTTGGAGGTCGCGAATTTGAAGTTTTTAGGCGCAAGTTGGGTATTTGTGACCTCCATACTCCAACTTTAGGGGGGTGGGGGGTGGTAATTTACACTAAATGTAATTAGGTTAATGACCTTGTATATAAGGTGATGTACAAACAACTTAATCAATAAGAAACTCTTTACGGTAATCTTAGTTTCTTGACACAGAGAGATGCAAACACGCAAAACACTTTTTTAGATACTTTCTCTAAATACCATCATAAACCCTAATGCTATTACCATTTGAATCGACCAGTGAAATCTCTCATCTAACAAAACTCGAACCCAAAGCAATTCTTTGTTACCTGATAGTGTCTTCCGTCGAGTTTCGACATTTTTCTGTATGATCTTCTTCTTCTTCTTCTTCTTCTTCTTCTTCCTCCTTCCAACGAGAGACAAAAATAGGCAGAGAGATCAAATTTGGTGGACTCTGGGTCGGGTTTTTAGGGTTTTACTCTTCCCAAATTCGCCGACGAGTGATGAAATTTCCTTTTTTTTTTTTACAAAACGACGACGTTTTGTTAACTTTTACTTCACGTTATTCATTAACTACATTTTGACCCGCACCAAGTGCGGGATTATATTACATATAGTAGATAAAAAAATATACGATTTTTTATCTAAAATATGTAGACAATAAATAGTTTCAAAGCTTTGTTCTTGAACCGTCTATTGAAAATAAATAATCAAATGTGTAACTAAGATAGGTTCAATAATAACTAAAAAACTAGCACCAAAAACCAACAAATTAAAGCAAAATCAATTAAAAGGCATGTGAACTCTTTGATGCAAAGTTTTGATCTAGTGCATCTCTTGTTTCTCTTCCTTCAATTGCAGGCCTGCTTATACTTCAGGATTACTTAATTTTTTAGTAAATCTCCTTAAAACAACATTCATAGTCTTCTTCTACGGATTACCATACTTGTCTGTGATCAAAATCTTTAATCCCTCCTTAGACTTTACTCTTGATAGTGCCACGTACAATTGTCCATGAGAAAATACAGGTCGAGGTAAATAGAGACCGACGTTTCTGAGTGTCTTGAGGGAATTACACTATTTTTGGACCACACAAACAACGTAGAGTGTTTGTCTTGAAAAAAGAATTGCGTATTGTATTTTCTCCAATCGTGGAGCAAAGACTTGTGGTCTTTAGCTTGAACATCCTTTTCATCGTGTTAGTCATCTTTAGCAATCTTACTTTTCTCGGTTGTGGGTATTACTCGATCTTGTCTTTTTAAAATATACTCAAATAAGTACTTTATAGCATCGGTTTGGTCGCACACATCTACAATAAAAGATGGAGAAAAAAATTAATACATTCTTGACATATGATTAATCCATTTATGTGATTATAAATAAGATAATCTAATTTGAACAATTACTTACACACATCATTGTTGATCGTAGAACCACAATCTTTATGATCATTTGAATTTTCCATAGTGGCAATGATATAACTTTTCCTATAACCACATGTAAGATAGTAGATTAATATTTATCAAAAACAATATTAACACATCAAAAACAAAGAGAAAAAAGTTCCCATACCGTAAAAAAAATGTTTGTTAGATATGTGTTATTTTGTTTGTTAGCTTATAGATATAGGGAAATGGTGATGGTAGTGTTATGTTAGGTTTGAAAAAAAAGGAAAGTTAGATATAAATATTATGTTAGAAATTCTGTACGAAAATATTATATGGGATCATATGCTTTCCGAAAATATTATATGGACAATATTATTATCGTTAGCAATTATTGTTCTAAGGGAATTTATGGGAAGTATTGTTCATGTTAAGTAATTAGTTTATATTTGGTAAAAATATATAACAAAATAAAGTTTACAATATTAATATAGAAATGTGTTATTATATTTAATTTTTAATAGAATGTTAATCCCTTAAAACACTCTTAGGATGACACATATGATTTTTTAACTTAGAATGTCTCTATGAGTGATATAGGATTTTGAACTTTTAGTGTCTCTTCAATTAATATATATATAGGATGACACATATTATAGGTTTATATCAATATTATTTACAGTATTTACTAATGATTTTTTTTCTTCTATTAAGTTTATTTACATGAATACCATTCCAATATCATCCAAACAGGGGAGAGAGAACTTCATATTATGTACATAGGCATATTCATATTATGTAAATCCAAAACCAAAACTAACCAAACCGGAACCGAAAAAATGGGTCAAGATTCTGAACTAGTAACAGAGGATTGGTTCACTGTAGATTGGCTAAGTAGCACATTCTTCATTTCTTTGTAAGACCTTAACTCTTCCAATGCATCAGCCGTTGTCTTTGATGCCAATGCAAGACCCGAGGCTGTAATAGACGCCGCTGCTACCATCTCTTGACCCCGTGGTGCCGGTTTGTTGTTGTTCCAACTAATTTCAGATTCAGAGACATGATCTTGTCTGAGAGGTGGAGCTTTCTTCAGCATCTTCACAAGAGCACCAACTGCAGCATCTTGCGACTTCTTTGGCAAGGACCCGCTTGACTCGAGTCCTTCATGTATATCTCCTCTCTGGTCAAAGGAGCCCGGTCTGAAATAAGGCCGTAAAGCAAAATCAGCAAAGGAACACTGAAGCTCAAAGTGAACAAGGATTTAGCCAATTATGAGAGCCAAAAGCAGTAGTAGATGAAGTGGAAAAGACCATACCTACTAGGATCTGTAATCTCATCATACTCAACATCAAATGGGCAGGGGAAATCAGTTTCGTCAAAATCGTCTTGGAAAGATCTACTGGAACTCCGAGAAAACGATATACGCGGTGAGCTGTTGGAAGATAGCCTCACCCCAGAATTCATCCTAAAGTCTTCTCTCCCATAAAGAAACAGCTAGAAGAAAAGAAACAAACGATTTTACGCGTTTGATGAGAAGAAAGACATAAAAGATAAGACATGTTGAGTTAGTTTTTACCCTCTCCAATGCTGCTCCAGGTTCCACAAGACCAGAGTTTCTCACAGGCTTCAAAGAAACGTGTCTCGACAAGTTTAAATGAGGAGAAGAAGGTGCAACCACATTTTGTTTGGACTGGAAACTAGGAGTTGGGATTCTGACTGGAGCACTTTCAGTACGCGTGATGCCTCTAGGGATGGCGTGTATAGCTGCGGAAGGAGAACAAGGAGGGGAGATATCTTGAGAAGGAGAATATTCTTCGACGTAATTTTCCTTCCTACGACCAGTGGGTATATCAGGATAGCGACGGGAACAAGGATTTGAAACCAATGCATGAGAATCCGAGTGTGTAGGAGACGGTGAGCAAGAAACTGAAGGCAGAGAGGCCTTGTAACGATCATAACTCCAACTATGGCGCCTTTGAAATGGCAACAACGGAGGTGAACCATATGAAAGAGGAAGAGAAGGAAACCTTTTTAACGGATCAGCCAAAGGACTTCCAACATAATCGGTTATAAACGTTGGAGATACCGGAGTTGAGTGTTCACAACTAACATCTGACTGAGAACGATATAAAACCGACAAGCAAAGTCTACCACAGATAGTATCAACCGGTGTGAAAGAAAACTTCTGCATCTCCGCTTCTTCTCTACGAGTAAATGGCTCAACAATAGACGGTACCCTAGGAACAAGCTTGAACTTACATATCTGCCCAGACGAATTGAGTTCCCGGAAAATCTTATAAGCAGGTAAAAGCCTAACCATCACAAACAAAGATCTCAGAAGCAAAGTTGCTTTCTTATATATCACTTGCAACTTATTACTACTCAACCTCCTGCTACTAGTACTAGTACCACTTTCCCTCATCTTCCTAATATCATACTGAACCACCCATCTCTCGATTATCTGCTCGTTCTTACTTTCACATCCCGATTCGTCTTGATCAGAATTCCACCCCGACGACTGATACTCTTTCCCGATAAGCTCTCTACCTGACAACTTCATTTGGTCACTAACAAGAACCACATCAACAACAAGAGGCTCAAGACTATTTCTACGTCCGATATCGAAATTCTCCAACGCTGCAGGACATTCCCTGAGAGCTAGATTGAACCATTTGTCCCGAGGTCTTACGCTTGACGAAGAGGAAGAAGATGAAGAAGGTGAGCATATCATTTGCTCACCACTGAAATTCCTTGAAGACATAAAAGGAGTCCTTGATTCCAGAATTATGTGAAGGCTTTTAGCAAAGAACTCAAATATTATCTGTTCTGCTTTAGCACCTTCCGAATTGCTGCTTCTGTTGTGTAAAGATGACATCTTCTTTTACATCAATTGACAAAACTGTTCCTGAAAATCAAAATCGATAAACCCTACTGATTTTCAAAATCGAACAACAAAATCTCAAGTAAAAAGCCCAGAAATTTGCAAGGGTTAAACCAAGAATCATCTATATAGTTCTCGACGATCAAAATCCAGCATCAGAGAGTAAAAAAGCGTAAACCCAGAACAGAGTATACCAATTTAAGCATCGTTAATACCTACCTTATCGAGTCACCAATACCACCGACTTTGTTCACTTGTTTGTATCGCTCCTTTTCAACTTCGTCTTCTTCTTTCTCTTCACTGATTTTGTTTTTTCTTTTCTTTTTTTTTTTTTTAAAAAGATTTTATCGGCAAAATTGGAAGAACCCTAAAAATCAAAACTTTCGATTACAAAAATCAGAAAACTCGTTCGTCTTCCTCCTTGGGAACCGAGATTTTAATCGAAACATATATTCAGATAGATACTACTTGCTCATTCGAATACAGATAGATACTACTTGCTCATTCTACAATCACTTTGTTTATTCAGAGACGATGATAAAATCTTCTTCAAGACTCGTTTGATCCACACTTCTACTTTTCAATTTTTATTTTACTTTTGTAAAATTTTTATATAAACTTTTACTTTGGGAGTGAGTGGGTCCCACAGATAATTTATTTCACGAATATACGAATTATGCTACGAATGTAGCAAATAATTTATTTTACTCGTTCGCTTATAGAATCAAAATTGTTAAATTTAGCTAAAAGTATATGTTTTCTTAGGAAAATTTGTTGCAACTGAAAAAATGAAATGAATGCAAATGATTTCTTTTGGTCATTGTACATGCTTCATAATCTGATGTGAAAGGATTAGGCCTGGGCCTTCGGGTACCCGTTCGGGTTCGAGGCGGGTAATTACACTCGCCGGGTACCCGTTTTTTAAATTGTAAAACCCGTTCGGATATAAGGCATTAGCGGGTCGGATACGGATATTACCCTACCGGGTTCGGGTTATACCCGAATACCCGAACTATTGTATGCTTAGCCTAAATATTTACTATAAAAATGTAAACATTAGTGATCAAAGATGAATTTTAAAACTCAAAACATAATGTTTCCTTCTTAAAACAAGTCTGCAAACGTAAAGGAACACAACCGAAACACAAACAAGTCTTGGAAACAAAAGGAACACAAACAACAAACAAATCTAGCAAGCAAAAGAAACACAACCGAAACAGAAGCAAATAACACAATTAGAACTAGCAAATGAACACAAATCTTCAAAGTCTTCCATCTTCAAAGTCTTCAATCTTCAAGCTTCACTTTCCATTCTTTAGCCTTGTACCTGCAGTACATTGACACAATTGGACTGAGGAAGAAGTGAATGAATCAATACAATAAGCATATCAAATAAGAGACAGAGTTTAAGTGATTACCTTGTCATTTATGGTTGAATGTTGAGAGACTCAAACTCTACAAAAACAAGTACACAAAGTCAGTACACTACACATATCAAATAAGACACAGAGATGAAAAGAATAACAAGAAACATACCTATTTGGAGCTCATCTTCATAAAAGACATCTGCAAGTATCTGGCTGTTTGTTACCACACTTGATTCAAACTTGATTCCTTGTTTCATCCATTGTTCTGTACACATCAGAACTTCAACCATATAGTGAGTTAAGCAACTCCTATACGGTTCTATGATTCTGCCACTAGTACTGAAGGCACTCTCAGACGCAACAGAGGAGACTTGCATTGCAAAGAGATCTCTAGCCATCACTGAAAGAACAGGGTACTTACCACTGTTGAGTTTCCACCAAGAGAGCACATCATACTCTAAACCATCCATCAATTCAGGGTTCTCCACTTGTTCCCTTAAGTAAGCCTCTAACTCATTTATATCTCTCACACCAATCTCTCTAAGCAGAGAGTTATACCTTTGCTCAACCGGATTATACCCTTCTAACATATCTTCATCAAATGAATCTGCAGCTTTGTCTCCTTGACTGTTCTGAGATTGAGTTTGGGAGCTATTAGGAGACTGATCATCCTGAGGTGGTGGCCCATCAACAGCAGCAGCATTGTGTCTCTCTGCATACTCCTTATACATTTCCCTTAAACACAGAAGGACTGATTCACCTAAACTTGTAGCAGCTAAACTATCAACCCCATACAAATCCTGGAAACACATGTTTGCAAACTGCATTTTCTTCCTCGGATCAAAGACACTGACTATGATCACCATTTTGTTGATGTTCTTCAAACCATCCCAATACTTATCAAATTTCAGAAACATCTCCTCAGCTTTAACCCTGACCTCACTAACAGAACTACTACAAAGCAGTTGAAGCTTGCTTGCTATGTTCACAATTTCACCATAGCACTTGTGTGCATTCAATGTTGTAGAAGCTGAAACCACTAGAGTAGACTGATAGAAAATTCCTAAGAACTTAGCCATTCCTTGAACATTACGCCAATCAGCCAATGAGGGAGGTCCTATCCTTTTCTTCTCATTCTCAACCTCTAGGAAATGATCATTATATAATTTATCTTCTGATTCCATCCTATCAAACGCAGCTTTGAACTTCATTGCTTGCTTAAGCATCAAGAAAGTACTGTTCCATCTAGTCTTCACATCTAAAGGTAAACTACCCCTGGAAACCCTATACCCTAATCCAACTGCCTTCTGTTCAAAGGATTCTCTTCTACTTGTTCCTGACCTAACATAAGAGATGGAATTACGCACTGCAACCACACTCTCATTCACATCAGCCAACCCATCTTTCACTATCAGGTTTATAATGTGCCCAGCACATCTCATATGCATGTATTCACCATCCATAACTAAAGATTCAGGAGCTAACATGGAGAAATTAGTGTGGAACCTATTCATAGCATTGCTATTGGCTGATGCATTATCAACAGTGATGCAGAAAATCCTTTCTATTCCCCAATCAGCTAGGCATTCAAGCAGAGTGTTTGAGATTGTTTTACCTTTATGATCTGTGACATTCTTGAAGCCAATGATCAGTTTGTTCATCCTCCAGTATTGGTCAATGTAGTGTGCAGTTATGACCATGTAACTTGCACCTGTTACATGACAGTAACACTAAGTTAATAAACTGACAATGTTGCTTCAAAGAAAAGATTAATAACAAATTAATACATACCTGTGACTTGAGAAACCCAGATATCTGTTGTTAATGATACCCTCTGCTTAGTAGTTTGGAACCACTGTCTAAGTGTGGATTTCCTCTGAACATACATCTTCACAATGTCCTTTGTTGCTGTTCTCCTTGAATGAGGTTTTGGCAAGTTCACCTGAAACAATTATGTATAAGAAAGTAAAGTTAGAAATGTGTAAAAGAACTGAAACAGTTATAAATTTGTAAAAGAACTAAGAGACATTACCTTGTTGCAGAAGTATTTGAATGCCATGCTTTCTATGAAAGCCAATGGTAACTCCCCAATCACCAACATCTCATTTGCAGCTTCTCTGAAAACTGCCTCAGAGACTTTGGCATTCTGAAACTGCCCATCTTTGTTAATCACCTTCTGTTTCTGAGATGAGTCTTGGCCATCTTCCCAAGCTTTGTACTGTTTACATATTCCCATGTGATTCCAGAGATTTTTTGTACCAGACTTTGTTGGACAAGTAAGCACCTTCTGACAATGGTTGCAGGAACATTTGTTGGGGTTGCTGTCTAGTTTCGTGAACACTAACCACACTCCTGACCTAGTGGGAAGTGTCTTCTGAGCCTTAGGAGTATTTGGCTCATCAGTAGCAGCATCACTAGCAGTGGTTTGTTTCCTTTTGCCCCTCTCAGACGAATCATCCAGCAATAGTTCCTCTTCTTCATTGTCAACAGCATGCACATCAGCTCTTTCTCCATCAGAAGGACTTTTTGAAGAAGAAAAATCCATCTGCATTAAACACAAATCATTAATCTCAGTTAGCTAATCTCAGTCTCAAAAATAAACTCAGAAATATAAACCAGAACAAATCAATATATCAATTACAGAAACAAATGTTCTATATTAAACTTGATTTCAATTACAGAAACACATCCAGTTTTAATTTCAGAATCCAAATGGTTTTCATTGTCAAATTCTAAATCGATACACATTCAATTTCATTACAATATCATAAACAAATCAATCCACAAGCAATTATATGAAGAATTTATTTCAAATAAGAAACAATTTCGAATCAGAAACAATTTCTACTCAATTCGATTTCAATTTTTTCAGAACACATCGATTCAAATTCCATTTCAAACCCACATCGATTCAGAAGCAAATACATAAACCCATTTCGATTCACACAACAAACAATCTAAGACGACGAAGAATTACCTGAAATCTCCTGTGTGAGTTCACAGATGGAGGAGAAGAGGCGTGTATGGCTTGAATCTCCAGCTTTGATGCTCGATGATGTTCATATACTACTTTGATTGCTTCGATTCCGTAAAAAGTGTCTCGATTACAGATCGGAAGCACAAGAGTCTCGTACATGCAGAGCAACGGCGAAAAGTGAAAACGAGAATCGAGTGTTTTAGGCTAGGATTAGTCACTAGGGTTAGATGATTATGTTTAGGCGTGTTAATGACCCGGGTATCCGAACGGGTATCGGGTAAAACCCGTTCGGGTTCGGTTATCCGAACTCACTAAAATCATTACCCGACCGGTTATTTACACATAACCGTACCCGTACCGAACTCAATTTTTCGGGTCGGATCCGGGTTCGGGTTTCGGGTGCGGTTATTAAGCCCAAGCCTAGAAAGGATGGTATATATGATTGCTAAGAGACAAATCTCTTCTCATAAAAATATTTAATTTATAAGAATCGTTAAGAACAAGAATCGGTCCATGACAGACCAGAAATGTTAAAATTGGAGTTGAAAAGTGTTAGAGCGTAAAATCGTTAATGCAATGTCATAATCACAAAGTTAGTTTTTGTTTAGCAAAAAATATGAAAGTCAAAATCACATATAATTCTTGTGCTGAAAAAAGAAGAAGCATATATAGTAAATCTTTAGATTGGGCTAAATAAGCCCGCATAAATTTTGATTTAAACTCTAATTTGAATTGGAGCCCATGTATAATTTAGATTCTAATAAATTGGGGTATTATTTGATTTAAATTTAAATGAAATTTCACATACTTACTAGTTTTTGAAGATATTAACTTTGTTGGAATTCGTACCGGTTTATAACACTTTATAAGTATTAATTCGAATTCAATTTCTAGGATGCGTGTAAATATTGAATCAAATCTAGACTACAAAGTTTTTGATATACCTGGATCAATTGCAGCAGAAAAATAAATTTAGACTGATCAAGGTTGTATAGCATTTCAAACGTCGTGCCTCTATCGGTATCCACACGCACACAAACTAGATCGAACGAGATGCTAGTGCCGTAGAGATCTAAATCTCAAAACGTATTGACGAACTGTTCGTCTTTTACTTTTAGGGTTTTAATCGTAGCTTAGGTTAATCGCATTAACATAACAATGTCTATATATATATAGTGTACGTGATCTTAATGGGCTTAAACCCATTCACGAAACCATTACGTGGAGAGGAAGTAATCATAATTACATTTTCCTTTTATGCTTCACGTCCACTTATATCATATATATATATATATATATTACTATATATGTATATCTCATAATATATAACATATATTCCAAATATATTAATACAAATATATATATATATATATATCATATAATATATATATTGTATTATTATTAAAACCTAATTTATTAATGATCTAGTTTGCTTAGGTGTGTGACCCTATAGGATGGCATAATATTAGTAATGGGTTTTCAAGCCCATAAGTTATAAGCGGTTTCTAGCAAAACATTATAACCATCTAATATTATACAATTGTCAAACCTTGACATTTCAACTTTAACAAGAGTAAAGTACAAATGATTTCAGGACATTCCCAACAATCTCCCACTTGTACTGGAATCATCTATTCCTATAATCACTTCGTCTCTATATCTCGATCATAGCATAAGGCAAGAAACTGTGTCATCCTTATTAAGCTAGATCACGTTTATCGAACTCCGATTTATACTGATTTAAACAAACGACTGACTTTCACCTCGTTTGAGCATGACCATGCATTTCTCAGTATCAAATCTTCGATAGGCCCTGAGATATCTATCTCCCGTTATATAGGAGGGACAAATCCCATCTTGTTCCATCCCTGTTCCATTACACAATTCATAACACACCCAATCAATGCCTTTATAGTCACCTTTTACGGCAGACGTTTGACAAAGTCAAAGTGAACCATTCCATGTGTAAGAAATCATGACGAACTCAGGTCAAATGACTATATTCTATAGTTGTGATGAGAAACACTTATGACACTCATATAACAATCTTGTAGAGTTCTCATAACGGGTCAGTCCAATACTGTGTTCTCCAACACATATCTATGTGATTGACTTGATACAACATATCAATGACTTCACGAAACTTAGTCATCAGTCACCTCACATACTAGTCATTTATAGTTACTAATGTTCCATCTTAATAACTTTGACTAGGGACCACAATAACTTACATTATCTACCACTCATAGGATTTCATGATCAAGTCACGTACTTGATGACCTATAAGAATAACATAATTTATTTTGGGACTATTATTTCATTATCCAATAATCAAATTATACATGAAACAAATTTCATTACTTTAAAACATAGCAAAATCTATGTTGACATGAACATCAATAAATAAACCTCCCACTAAAACCGAGATCATATCTTTCAACTTTCAAGTATCTAAAACAACTTTCGTATTTAGATCCTCAAGAGGTTAAATAGAAGTGACTCTTGCTCCCACTATTTCCTCACATATAACTTTTCCTTTCTCATAAAACTACTATTGTGGACAACAAACATTTTATTTCCTACTTCACTTTCAAACTCTTTGAACCTTTCAAATAATTCAAATTTATACTTCATCATATAAACGTAATTAATTACTAGTAATTTTACTCTGGCACTTAAACTCATTGGTTCGAATACATCTGTATGTATAGGATCCAATAAGTTACTAGCTTTTCCGCTAATTTGTCTTAGCCAATTTTTCAGTAAACAGACTCACATATCTCATAAGATTCATAACCAAATGAGTACAAAAAAATCATCATCATGAAACTTTTGAATGTGCTCGTTTATATAGCATAATTAACAATGCAAAGGAAAAGTCAAACTTTAATCGCCAGCCTCAATCATCTTTAAGTTCTAATATTATAGATTAATATTCTTTAGCTTAGACCATCAATCTTATTCTATAATAGATTGCTACTTTATATATCTCATCATAATAAAATTAAATAAAACTCGTTTTATTCATATTAAAATTGTTTCAAACCCAAATCCAAATCGAATGAGAAAATAAATATTATTCCTACTCATAGGAGAAATATAGCATCAAAATTAATTCTTAAACCATGTCTAAAGCTAAAGGTAAATAAAATATTCTCATAACTAATGCAGCAACTCTTGCTCCATTTCCTATGTAGCTCCACTTGTCATTCCTCGTAACTACTACTTTTCTTGAGGTCCTGCACATTTCCGCAAATGTGATTACCACAACTGGAATCCAATACCCAAAAGTAAAACTATGATTAGTAACATTTACCACTATAACACTTATACCTTGAGAAGAAGTCTCAGAAATATTCTTCTTTTTCAGCTCTTCCAAATATTTCTTGCAGTTCCTCTTCCAATGCCCGGAACCATTACAATAATGACACTTTTCTTCACTAGAAGGACCAGGCTTGGACTTTGGAAATGGGCCAAGGTTATTTGGATTCTCAACCCAATTTGCCTTGCCGTATCCTTTGTCCCTACCTTATTTTTTGAAACTCTTATCCTTTTTCACCATAAGAACATTAGGATTTTCCTTCTTAATGTTTGGCTCAGCCGTTTTAAGCATTCCATGCAGCTCAGTCAAAGTCTTTGTCAAGTTGTTCATGTTGTAATTCATAATAAACTGATCATAACTTGACGGCAATGACTGTAGGATGATGTCAGTAGCCAACTCTTGGCTAATAGGGGAATCCAGTTTTGCCAGGTTATCAATATAACCCATCATCTTAATGACGTGTGGGCTAACTGGACTTTCTTTGGGCAGCTTGCACTCAATGAGAGCCTTAACGGTCTGGTATCTCTCATTTCGTGCCTGCTCCTGAAACATCCCTTTCAGGCTAGTGATCATGTCAATTGGCGAATCCACGTTCTCATATTGTTTTTGCAAGTCTGAGTTCATGGTAGCCAACATAAGACAATACACATCAACCCTATCACTGAGATGCTTATCCCAAGTAGTCCTCTCTGCATGTTGAACATTTGTCTTAGGCTTCTCAGGAAGTATCTTCTCAAGAACATAGTCCTTTTTCTCTTGTCTGAGAACAATTCTCAGATTTCGATACCATTCGAGGAAATTTGAACCATTCAACCTTTCCTTCTCAAGGGCAGATCGCAATGAAAACGAATTGTGGGAGCTTGACATCACTGTCAAAAAATAAGGAAAGTTAATATGATGTTCAAAAAATTTTGAGCATTCTCAACAATTAAGAAACCTCATACTATACTCAAAGCAATTTCCTCAATATGAGTATAGTATCCAAGATCCATATTTCACTAGAATTCAAGTGAGCTTTGACTCATCGCCCGAATGCTAGCTATTTAGGTAAGCAACACCTTTGCTAAATATATCCAATATAATTCTTGGTTGTTGGATGACATCTTATGTCTTACCAACCCATGCCTCTAAGCCCAAAACCGTTTTGATAGCCTAGTCAAGTAAACCATTCTTAAGTCATATGGTAACCGTTACCATCTGTCTCACTCTCAAATAATTACAGACCGCTGCTTTGGCAGACCCGCCGTGCAACCATTCAAGTTTTAACAGTTGATGAGATTGGAGAGACATCAAAATACTTGATATTAATTGAGGAATTTTATCTAATTATGTTTTTATTTAATTTTACATCTGATATATAAAATAATTAAACTTTATTAGACAAACACATATCCAATATGCATTTACAATCAGAAATGAAAATTAAATAATTGACCTAATCTCAACTGACTCATTCCTAATCGAATTAGGATAAAACCAATTCTGATTACCGCAAGACAAATACGCATAAGTAACGTGATCATATCATATTTCAACAATTGAAACATCCTAATCGAATTAGGTTACTGCCAATACGAATAATCATGAGGTAATTAAAAGAGTTTTGACTTTTCCTTGTGAAAGGATTTATCATGGACTATATAAACATATTTATATTCCAATTGTTATTAACAATTAACAAGACACTGATATTGACATATATTTAACATAGTTTATGTGTATATAGTAAAATATTATTAAATCAATCATGCATGATAAATAACAAAACACATTAGTCCATGCATATACAGTAATCACATGTAATCAAATTACAGTTTACGTGTATATCTAATAATTATACATTGAAACCTTTTCACATAGACCCGGACAATGATCGAACACTGTAAAACTCTATAATCGAATTATAGTTTTACATGTTCCAGTAATTGAAGCCCGATTCTAGACATTATCGTGAACATGTTTCAACAAATAAGTTTCATAAATTTATACATGTTCCAAGGTCTCATAATTATCAGCCACTAGTTGTTTGTATTTATATTATATTAGTAAAACACTTAATAGAGACATCGACATCAACATATTGAACGATGCAGCATATATGTATCGATATACATAATATACTAAACATCAAAATCAAACAATCGAACATGTTTAAAATAATATCACATATTAAACTAACCAATTTCAATATTATACATGTACGCTATGATACCATTATTGGAATTCGTACCGGTTTATAACACTTTATAAATATTAATTCAAATTCAATTTCCAGGATGCGTGTAAATATTGAATCAAATCTAGACTACAGAGTTTTTTTGATATACCTGGATCAATTGCAGCAGAAAGATAAATTTAGACTGATCAAGGTTGTATAGCACTTCAAACGTCGTGCCTCTATCGGTATCCGCACGCACACAAACTAGATCGAACGGGATGCTAGTGCCGTAGAGATCTAAATCTCAAAACGTATTGACGAATTGTTCGTCTTTTACTTTTAGGGTTTTAATCGTAGCTTAGGTTAATCGCATTAACATAACAATGTCTATATATATAGTGTACGTGATCTTAATGGGCTTAAACTCATTCACGAAACCATTACGTGGAGAGGAAGTAATCATAATTACCTTTTCCTTTTATGCTTCACGTCCACTTGTATCATATATATATATATATTACTATATATGTATATCTCATATATAACATATATTCCAAATATATTAATACAAATATATATATATATATCATATAATATATATATATATTGTATTATTATTAAAACCTAATTTATTAATGATCTAGTTTGCTTAGGTGTGTGACCCTATAGGATTGCATAATATTAGTAATAGGCTTTCAAGCCCATAAGTTATAAACGGCTTCTAGCAAAACATTATAACCATATAATATTATACAATTGTCAAACCTTTGACATTTCAACTTTAACTAGAGTAAAATACAAATGATTTCATGACATTCCCAACAAACTTCTGGTACAATACAATTATAAGAACTATTGTGTAATAGTATAAGTTGTTGTTTGATTTTGGTAAGTAATATTGATACTATGCAAGTGACTTTTGATCATTCCATTAGTTGTAATTGGTTTTATTTTGGATAGCCTGATTATAACCTTCTTTGTTGGACTACAAATGATGAATGGGAAAGGTCAGATGATTTGAGACTTCAAAAATGAAGTTTTAAGATTGGTGTTAGAGATGTCCTTACCACATATAAACTGGAAAGCCAAATACAACGAAACAATTAATAAAACTCTTAACACATATATACAGGTTGCTAGTGTCTTAGTATAAGTGTGTCGTTTTGTTTATATATTCGAAGAGAGAGACTACTTACTTATCTTATAAAAGATATAAAAAAAACAGATCTTTCTAGACATATTTTGATGTTGCATGTATGCTTAACGTAGCCTTTTTTCTCTAAAAAAACTTGATATATACGTTTAACGGACAATATGACTATGAATTTGGATGTGGAAAATAGTTTGCGCGTCTTAACATTATTTTTAACAAACGCACTACGATATATTTATTTTTCTTCTAGTAATGGGTAATCTCTACAAAATTTCAGTATATAAATTCAACTAGGTGACTTCCCGTACCATGTGCGGACTTAAATGTATTTGATAAAAACAAAATTATAATTTACTATTGTAAATTTGTAATGATGTTAGGTATGTGTTATGTTATGAATTATTGGATGATTTAAATATGTTTTGTAAGAACGAAAACTATAATTTTACTATTATAACTTGGTAATGGTGATCTTTTGGTATGTGATATATTATGAGTGGTATATTATGAGTGGTCGTTTGACGTACACGAATTTATGTTGACACTTGTTTATATATTGTATTTGTGTATCTCATGTTTAGTTGTTTATTAAATTTGTAAATTTTAATTGTGATCTAAGGCAATCTAGTCATTGTTATGTTAACTTGATGACAATACCATATGATATAAGTACATGCATTTCTTAGAGAATAAATTAATTTTAAATTTATTAATGCTATTTTATACTTTATAGAAAATGAAATTGTTAGGTTTAAACTTATAAAAATATACGAAATTATATATAGGAACAAAATCTTTTGATTAATTCTTCGTGCTTCTAAGCTTTATCCTTGTCTTGCTTTCTCTTTATATGTCATGCTTCTTTGAATCTTTTTCACACATTTAAAATGTGATTAAACATCGGTTGCAAATAATTGTTGCATATAAAATTTCTTTACTACACCTGGTTATGTAACAAATCAGAGTAAAATTAACAATATTAAAAAATCATGGGAAATAAAAAAACTAAACAAATCAGTCGAAAAACACAATCGCTTAAAGTTTATCCAAAACAAAAAAAAAATATTGCAAGGTCTTCTTCGCGATCCATCGTATTGACGAGTTCCCTTATGTCAAGAAAAATTATATCAAACGAAAACACTATCAACAATTATGAAATGAAAACCAAAAACACTTGCAAATCACATCATGTAAAAAAATACATAAAAAATTCCAAAAACATTAAAAATAACAAAAATCAACTAAAATATATACATGAAAAAATTACAAAAAATACGATATTAACAAAAGATATAAAATTAATGATAATCAAAATTTATAAAAAACTAACAGCATTTGCATCACAGAGAATTAACTCCTAGTCTCCTATATTCCTCTAAGAATATTAACCTTTATCCTTCAAAAATCATGTACATCACTATAAAAAAAATTTACACAAATTTATGAGTTTTAGAACATTCCTATAACTAATCAACAATACTTCATAGTTAAAATGATGAGAATTACCTTTAATCAAGGAGAATTCATTCTGCACTTATATTATTCAAAATTAAAAAAGTGATTTGATAATGGAAACTTAAATATAATTATTCATAATCAACAATAATGAGAAAACTAACCTTCTTATCGGAGAGAATTAGCTATAACAATGAAGATAAATCATAACAGTTATTTGAATTAAATGTAAGAAGCTTAATTTTTTCAATTTCTCCAAATAACACAAAAACATTTTAATAAGAGAAATGAACTACGTATATTTTGGCACCACTTCTCTCGCCATTAATATATCAAAAAATAGAGTTTACCAAAATTTATATCAAAACATAATACTAAAAATTATTCAAATTACGAAATAACAAATTTTTCAGTTGATAGCTAAATATATAATTGTTGTTTTAAGAAATTTAATATGTCAATTAGTGAGTTATCTAGTAGGAAAATATCCTCAAAGTATAAAAATAGATAATCAAATGAAATATTTAGACTTTTTACCGATTTTGTTAATTATGAATTAAAAAATCAGTAAATTTAATCATTAATAAATTATTAAATTAATAGAGATGCCGTTTAGATTGTTAAAGTTTTTTTTGTTGTAAAAGTAGTTGGATTGTTTTGAATTGTTTATATTTGTATTGTTTGAATTTAATTAGAGGATTTAAATTGTTTATATTTATTTGTTTAAATTTATATTTAGCCATGTCATCTTTTTTAAAAGACATGTCATCATTCCATGTCATAATTTTTTTAAATTAAATTAATGAAATTAAAACACCTAATCTCTTTCAATAAAACTTAAGGGGATAACTTATCATCAGGCTAGCTACGAGACAGGCAAAACATTTCCCATGATGCACCGAGTAATATAAGATCAGATAAATCCTATATCTCATTACTTTATCGTTCATTAAATTAATGAAAGAGACAAAACCAAAAATTACTTAAAAGTAGGGTTAAAAAAGCAAAATATCCCACTTGTGTTTTTTGGGGTGCTCTAATACATGTCCACAACCACAGATTTCAATCATATCTATCTCCAAGTCTCTATCTAAAATTGAATTTAACACGATTTATAAAGTTATTTAGACACTAAAGCCTCTTTATGATTGAATTATATGAATATTATACTCAAAATTGGTTGTGTTAATTAAGAGGAAGGATATGTAATGGTATATGCTTATGAATCAAAGTTTATAAAGCTTTTCACTTCTTAACAAGCACGGTAAATAAATTATGTTATTGAATATCGACAATCATTTATTAAAAGCTAATAAACATGGGACTAAATTAAGATTAAGGTTAGGGGAGATTATGTCGACGAAAAAAGACAAAATCTAAATCCAGACGATAACGTTTGTGGAGTAGAATCGGGAAAAGGGCAATAGAGCAGATTACATCTGTTCCATTTCCTCTCTTTTTTGGCTTTTTTGCAAAACGAAAAAATGAATAAATATATACAACAAAATAATACAAAGAAGGTCCACAAAAATATGCAGACAAGTTTTGTAGTATAGATCTTGGGAAATCATAACATATATATCAAAAGAGATTTTGCATATATTACCTGTAAAGACTAAAGAGATCAAATGAAAAAGAACAATTATCGAACCCACACAGATACATCTTTTACCGTCCTAATCATTATTCTAAATCTATCCCATCTATAGTTAATTCTCAATGACTTTAGCTGCAATCATTTCCATAAAATTAGGACATTACTCGAGAAATGAAAATTTTCAAGGACTTCAGCAAGAAAAACAAATTATCCTTTTCGATAAAAGAAGTACTATTTGTATTATATTTTTCATTTTAATAAAAGAAAATTGTTAAGCGACACAACACGTGGGAAAAAAGCACAGAGAATTATGAAGCCAACACAACACTGCTTTACAACTCTAACCTTTCATAATAGATATGTACCAACTCAACAAAGATCCTCCTGATTAATTATTATAATAAGAAATCATATTATAATCAATATCAAGTTTATCTTTTGTTGTAATTTCTTTTTCCTGAAAAATAGAGATCAAAATGAATTCCAGGACGAAATGATTGTCCCTACAAAAGCATATTGTAATTGGAAAAGATATGGTCATAGGCAAAATCTGTACACAAGGACTCATTGGAATTGGATAAGCTCTTTCTGGGTCCCAAATTCCTCATTTCTCATTTTAAGAGATAGAGTGAAAGGAAGAACCTTCCAAAACTATCAATTTCTCATCTTTAAATATATATATAATTTCCCCACTAAGTATCATCAAGCTATATATAAACACCACTTTGAATCACCCAAGGCAACCAACCAAAGCAAAAAAAAAAAAAAAAAAAAAAAACCCCAAAGCAATAGAGAATGTCTTCAGATTACTTACCTCCTTCTTCTTCATCTCAAGTCTTCCAAGAACACTTCATAAACAGTTTCATCTCCAGAAAATTGCTTCAACAAAACCCATTCGACCACACCACTCAACAACAAGCTCACGTACCTGATAAGAACAACTTGAGCGGAAATGTTCTACTGCTTCTCTCTGTCCTAATCTGCGGTATCATCTGCTCCCTCGGGTTGCATTACGTAATACGTTGTGCATTCACACGTTCTACAAGTTTCATGATCGCTGATCCCATCTCTAGCCCGTCTACGCCACGTGGTTCAGTAGAAAACAAAGGAATCAAGAAGAAAGCTCTCAAGATGTTCCCAATAGTGAATTACTCACATGAGCTGAATCTGTCAGGGCTCGGGGACGAGTGTGTCATTTGTTTGTCTGATTTTGTAGCCGGAGAACAGCTACGGCTGCTACCTAAGTGTAACCACGGGTTCCACGTTCGCTGCATCGACAAATGGCTTACGCAACACATGACTTGTCCGAAATGTAGACACTGTCTGGTTGAGACATGCCAAAAGATCTTAGGTGATTGTGATGAATCTGGTCAAGTGGCTGCAACATCAACGGAGAGCATAGAAGTCGTAATTACTCCTTTAGAACCTGAAGCAAGAGTAGAAACTTTTAGAGGAAGCAGCTAATAGTATGCCACTATAAACAATCAGATTTTTTCCAGTAGATTTGTAACACAATTTATGTCCCTAGGACCCTAGCAATACAATTCAAAACCCGAATGAACAAGAATATTTTTTTGTTGCTTTTTGGTTTTGCCCTGAAGCCAAACGTGTACAGAGAGAATATATCTTAACTTTTCAGTAGCAGCTTAAGTTCATCAGACTTTTCTTTGCTAAGTTTCGTTTCATTTCAGGCGGTATGTGAATTATATGATCCTAACCGGTACTCATCCCAGGCTAACAAGAGAAGTTTCATAAATATATCTGTATATTCATGGCACAGTCACTAATTAGAACCAAAGAACCACTAATCTTAAAGCTCTCTATTATCAAAAAAAAATCTTAAAGCTCTGAAGATTAGTGGTCTCAATGGCTCTGTAAAGCCAAGGTACAGCAGACAGAAGCAATACTAAAATTACAAGATGCGATTTCGGTCTGTCCAGTTCGCTTACACATATATCTACTCACTAACAAATTTGGTAACAAAAACTTACCTATATGAGAAAACCAACCTGCAGTAATAATCAAATTAAAAAATAGAAAAGTTGAATTCGTCCCAATGATAAAGAAAATAAATCCGTGTGGTAGGAAAGAGATATGGACCCAACCCATAATAGGGGCAAACCAACCCACTTTTTAGTGCAAAGTAATAGTCAAATCTAAAAGCTAAGTCTGAGGAATGCATATAGTCATATTATTTATCAAGCAACAACGACGTGGTATGACCTAGTGAAATCATAACAAAATATAAAAGTAACAACAATTAGTGCTATCTCAACCGAAAGAAATCTAAGCCTACAAATTTTAATCTACAGTGTGCTATCTCTTAATCTCACAATTGGAAACGAGTCAAAAATCAGACAAACACAGTCTACTTTAAGTCTATCTCTACTCTTTCACAAAATACATATACTTATTATCAACCTGATAGACTGCAAGATATCCCTAATCTTTAACATATTCTCTAAATATCAAATTCCCAATCCTGACACTAAAGGGCGTATTATTCAAATGAAGATAAACAAAGCTGGAATCCACAACCCTAAGCAAGTAATAAATCATTTCATTATGAGGAACATGTTGAGAATAAGGTTTCAGATGTCACTGTGAGATCTTGAAAATCCTGCAGCTTAAAAGCAAACAAGATTTTATAAACAAAAGGGGCTCCAAGTAATGCATAAAGATCCTAGGCACTTGTGACTGGATGGGATATAAAGAAAGTGGCAAGTAACATTATTTTACACTGATCGACTAAGAAGGTGGAGTTACTGTAACTGACGCTGTGCATAGAGAAGATAATGTGGTTTACTTGTATCATATGTCCATTATGCATCTGAGCTTATCAGATGGTTCATAACAGAAAACCGTTGCAACATACTATTGTTCATGTGAAAATAGTAATCAAAATGAGTGCAATTTCCTGAAAAAGATACGTGTTTAGATTACTAAGGACTTTGCTGCAATACCATTGGTGAACGGTTGCAGTCCACTAGCCTACTGGACTAAACTTTTTTAGCTAAAACAATAGTTGAGCCTGGCTAAGAACATGAAAACATTATAAAAGTCAACCATCTAATTGAACAATTTAAGAGAAACTCATTTCAGGTGCACTCAATGTGTATAGTATTGAACTAATATAGTGTTCTTTCGGTGCAAAGAAGAACAATCTATTATTAACATTAGAAGCAACACTACAAAGAGACAGAAACACTATAAGGAACAAGGAATATCCAACAATAGGTATGAAAGATAAAGTTTTAAAATAATATCATAGGGCTTTAGCAAAGCTCTCTTGTTAGACTAAAGACTCTAATCAATAAGACGAATCATGAGGTTCAGAAAATTCAGAACCATGCTAATAAAAAATGGAAAAAGTCTGTCGACGTACCATTGTTGAGGAAAAGAGTTGGACGTGGAAGGGTGTGCCAATTCATCCAAGCACAAATTGAAATTCTCTACAAGATCAACAAAAACGAAAGAATTAGTACGTACGATTGATAACTATCCAACCAAAAATGTTCACCAAATGATGACCATCAAGAAATGGGATTGAAAGGTAACAAATATGTTCCACGAAAGCAAAGTCAGAGGTTAGGCATAGACAAAGATTAAATAAAGACAAAAGCTCTGTATTAAAGAACTGCAAGCCCTAGCACAAGAATAAATGTATTTACTGTGCTCCTGAAATTAGTGTACATAGCTCTTCAAACACATTGGAGGAGGCCAAGCTATCTTAAAATCAAATGCATCCAGAAAAATTGTTAAGGTGATCTCACCTTATCACATCAAATTGTATTTGATAAGATATATACTATTGAAACATGAAAAGTTACATTTCTCTCAACTCATTTGGAGAGATACAGTAAACTTATACAACTAATTGATGCCTCAAACTTTAAACTACTCACATCTTGATGCTCTTTTTTTTACTCCTTCACTTTAATTACGAGGTAGGAAAAGAATGCACGATGATCACATGTATTCCAAGCAACATAAAGCAATAAAGACAAAGTTAATCACTTTCAGGATGGGATAAAAAAAGAGACTACTATCTGTTCTTACCAGCTATATGGAACCTAGTGGCACAAAGAAAAGAAAAGACAACTCATTTTCAGATAGGCCTAAAGCCTTTCTGTAATTTTCAGAGTGAGACTGGTGAAAAAGGATAGATCTCCCCTGCTTTGAGACATCAACTTTTAGTCCCAAAACATAAATCTACCCAAAACTAATGCTTCGCTAAAATATTATCAAGTAACAAACTAAAAGTAACATTATACCCTTCATCCAAAAACCTTGCTTTAATTACGAGCCACACGAAGAACGTTTGATTCTAGATTCATGTCGATTTGACTCCCAATTTGCAGTAAAAGACAATATACCATAAAGTAAGCAAAAGGAAATGACTTAAATCATTTGCTTTAGCTATGATTTAAATCATACGTACGTAAATAAAAAGAAAGATAACCTGTTTAGAGAAAGGAGTGGAGCTGGACACTAATGCTATTAGAGAAATCTTTATTGATAAAAGTAGCCTTTAACAGGAATCACTGGAAGGGGCTTTTTTCCTTCTGGCCGCTATGAACAAACTTTGGTTTATTATGGACGAGACTGGCTTCCTGTTATCCAAACACAACTCCATGAAAATTTTATGATTCACCATAGAAACCAACAAAAAAGGAAGAAAAAAAAGAGAGTAGAAATTTGAAGTGACTAAGAATTTTTTTTACATCTGATCCAATGTAAATCGAATCTTATAAGCAATCTTTTCTAGTGAGACGCTAGATCCAAGTGATGCACAAACGATACAAAAAAACGATACTCATATGGCGATGTAACAAGAACTCAATTCATAAGTAACAAGAACTACAAATGAAGCCTCACTAACCTCAGTTTCCTTTAGCATATGTATGTGTTATGAATATATGTACCAACTAGCCAAGAAAATCGTATCGATGAATATAACTTATAAGGCGATTTTAAAATCTAAATCAGAGATAAGCAGATTCAGCACTGCATAACTTCTTTTGTATACAACATCTTTGGCGTTATATCTATTTGAAGCCATAATGTGTAAAATAGAACAGGCCAGTGACATGAGACAAGACCCAACAGATGTATCACTGAACAGTATCTCAAAGACTGAAAGTTCATGGCTGCTTCAGCTAAAGCTCTTGGGTCCCTGTAAGCAATTCTTAGTGATTTGATTTGCTAAAGCCACTGCCACATGGCACTACCATTGCCGCAAATGGTATGATGGGCCCATTTTTAATAACAAAGCACACTAGGATTATATAAATTCAGTGGAGAATCCACATAATATGCAAACTTTTAAATAAAACAAAACACTAAAGGACCTTGCTAATTTTCCCAGCATATTCCACCAACCATTATTCAGAAAATTCAATCAAACTAATTCCCATTAAACATCAGAAAGCATATGTAGCCTTTACCTTTCCACTATATATAGAACCTGCAACAAAAACCTACAAGATCTACCTATATAACTCTTCAAACTAGCTTATCATGTCTACTGCAACTTCTGCTCATATCATCAAACCAACTGAGCTCTTCCAAGATATTCTTGGAAGCTTTTACACGAGAAGGCTACTACTTCATACTGCCTATCAACCACCTACCACAGCATCACCACCAATTGCAGAAGCTCATGAAGCATCACACACCTATGCACGTCATATTAGTTTTGATGCAAATGTTGTCATGGTTCTATCAGTCCTCTTATGTGCACTAGTTTGCTCACTTGGACTGCATTCTATCATTAGATGCGCATTGAGGTACTCCAATTTTTTATCATCCGAAGCTGGTGACGAGCATGCAGTTCGATTGGCCAACACAGGAGTCAAGCGAAAAGCCTTGAAGAGTTTCCAGACGGTAAGTTACTCTGCAGAGCTGAAGCTGCCTGGCTTAGATACAGAGTGTGTCATATGTCTTTCAGAGTTTGTACCTGGAGAGCGAATCAAGCTTCTGCCAAAGTGTCAACATGGATTCCATGTCCGGTGTATAGACAAATGGCTCAGTTCACACTCATCCTGTCCCACCTGCAGGCACTGCCTCATTCAGAGTTGCCAAAAGATAGCTGGCTGCAGTGAGACGACCTCATCAACTAATCAACCACCACAAGACAGAATTAGCGTGCATATAGCACCACTAGAACCGGAAAGATTCATACGCAGTTTTAGCTGAACACAGTCAACTAAGCTTAGGTGCAGTTATGTTATAAAACCTTATATATGTATTGTAATGCCTTTTAGAATTAGTTGAGATAGCAAACTACATGCAGTTCAATATTCAGGACAACGTTATCATTTCCACTGTAAATTTTTAAACATTATGACATGTTGCTTTCTTCACTCTTAAACGCCTGAAAGTACATTCCAATAGAAGATCTTAGACTCACATGAGTGAATGAAATCATAAACAACTCAAAATCCATAGATAAGGAAGCTGAGAAGACAAAACACTTAAAAACCAAGGAGTCGAAGTGGGGGCGCCAACCAACTTAGTCAACTAAAAGAATTCCCAGGTTATTAAAACATGCGATGCCACTAGCTTCTTGTTTACTAGTGATTATCATGTTGATTAATGCCTATCTATGTTGAAACAAATAAACTAACCCTCCAAAATAGAAGACCTTTCATGTTTTTCTTTATCGACCTTTAAGTATGTCGACTAGGCTGTGATGATGATCAGACAATATAAAAAACGTGAGAAAACTAAGGTTCCAAGACCCCACATGAGGAAAGAGGCTTTGATGTAGGTTACAAGTAGAACAACAAACCACATAAAGTAAAAAAAAATGGAATCTGAGCATGAAACCACCATTGAGTCAAATCAAATGATGCCAAAATGGGTGGTTTTAATATTGTACTAATCATAGAAAGTAGACGGTACGATAAATCAACAACCATTGTTTGTGCTGTCAAATAACAAGATCCGTTTTATACCAAATTAAGGTCGCAAGCACAAAAACCAATCATTAAACAATTGAAAACCATTGAGAAAGCAGTAAATGTAACACTACTCCAGAATCAGTGTGGTCTATACTTCCCCTAAAGAGACAACTAATCAGTACAGTGGAAGAAGAAAGGGTAAAACTAAAAATACTGCATCAAACAATATAGTCATAACGAAGCATTTATACATCAATCTTAAGCTCGTGAATCAAAGGTGTTTCAAATGAATCACATATCGCAACTTTGAACACTGAAAACCAAAGCAAAATGCACAATTACCAAAATCAAAACATTGAATTGAACAATTTCTGTGATGTAGATTGCTAAGCACAACATTTTCCAAAACCCAGACTAGATTTTATAATCACACAATATTAAACCCTGGAAAAACACAATCACAAATCTCCCTCGAATCGAACAATGAAACGAGTACCGATTTCGCCCTAATCAACAACACAGTGATTTTTTTTGAGAAATCCATACGAGAATCAAACGAAATTGCAGGGATTAACGAATTCGGCATGTATAATCATACCTACCTTCTTGACGAAGATCGAATTGCAGCTCTATAGATCTAGCTCATCGTTGGCGCCAACAATTTTTCACTAGTCTCTCGGCGACACTGAACAATTATTTCGTTGCGGTGTAGATCAATTTGGGCCCAGTAAAAAAGCCCATTATGGTAATGTTGTTAACACTCTCTCTGGAATTAGTTGAGTCATAATTTAATTTCCATATAAAATCAGGCCAAAATTCTCTACATTAAATAAAGGACATGGCTGCCTCTTACTCCTTGTAATTATTCAACCGACTTTAATAATTCAACTACATGTCACTCGTTTTGTTAAAGTGTTAACACACTTTTGAAGATAATTAAATAATGTGGTTAAAAACTATTTCAAATGAAAAACACTAGTGAATTGAATTTCATATATCACTATATTAGTAGGTTGTTAGATGCTTGTATTATTTTCCTTTCATTGTTTTATTTTAATATATATATATATATATATATATACACATTTAGATTATTGTACAGAAATTTGAATATAAAAACAAATGCTAAAATATATTTATTTTCTACTAAATTACTAATGAAGGTTCTATTGATTTTTTTTTTATTGCATGTTATTATGTTGGATCCATTCGAACATATAAGTAATAAACCCATATTCACGAATAAAAAAGAAAAAAGCAATAAAACTTTATGGGTGGATTGTGGTGTACCACTACTAGTAAAGTTGAGAGGAGAGAAAAAGCTAGATCTCTAGGATCAACCAAACCATTATATAATTTACATACTAAATCCAGCAAAAAAAACTTAACCTTAATTGACTTTTTTTCAACAAAATAATATTGAACGTGGCCTGCCTTATATATGTAACTCTACAATATAAAAACATGAACGTGGCCTGCCTTATATAAACATTACAAAGACAATAAATAGTGGGGAATTAAATGTAATCATAATAGTAGCTAACAATGAAAAATCAGAAGTAGTTTCGTAATGATGGACACAACGTTTTGGCAAGTGCCAGCTTCACCTTCTCACATTCTTTTTTTCCAACTTTCTCTCTCGCATGATACGATTGTACTTGGCACGTGCGATTCACGTGGATCACCAAAAAGTTGACTTTTTAATATTCATCTACTGTCAACAAAAGGTGAAAGGTTTATGACGATGAATGATTAGTGTTATTTTCTTGTTGGGTAGATCATGAGGATTGCAAATATGTTTCATTTAATTTACAGGAGCAATGATTAATTTGATCTGACTAGCACACATTATTCACTCAGTTTTTTTGGTTATATACTAGATGAGAATCATGGGATCCAATACATAAAATCAGTAGACCACAATACGTGCGTGTCCACTTTCTATTAATCAAATCCATAACCTTGTAAATTACAAAGTTAGAGACTTAAATCTATTTAAGGATATAAAAAGGTAATAATACCTAGCTCTATTATGCCAAATGGCCCAAAATATAAAGACTAGGACGAAGGAAAACTCGAAGTAACTTTTACTCAAAAGGATCTTACAATCTCAAATATATGGATAGATATTTTATGCATGTTACTTAGCATTATGTAAGAAAGGTTTGAAGTTTTTAGAAGTGCATGACACAATAAAATGGCTAGGGTTCAATGTACTAGTTGGTACTTAACCAAACATATAGAAAAAATTCACAACCATTATTTGTGTGTCAGCATAGACAGGGGCGGATGTACACTAGTACAAGGGGGGCACGTGCACCCATTGGTTTTTACAAGATTAGTATAATTATTAGCTAATTTTAATTGTGCTTCTACTAAATTTTAAGTTTGTGCCCCCATTGTTTTGTGTTATTTAATAAATTCACTAAATACTATTAAACAAAACTTAGAAAAGGTAAAAAACGCTAAAACTAATAAAAAAACTAAAAAAAATTAACTCAACCATTAAATTTACTTATGTATTTTTAGTTTTTTTCATTTAAAACTTATATGTGTTTTATTTATTATTTATTTTATTTTTTATATTTTGTTTAGTATTATTAATTTAATATTGTGCCCCCGGTGAAAAAATTTCTGGATCCGCTCCTAAGCATAGAAATGTAATAATAAATCTACAATCGTTTTGACGAGTTCAGAAGTAGTGGCCACTATTCAATACATTAATCGTGAATACGATCGATGAAATATGATATTTTATGTTTATATATATCCGTAAGACTTCATGAAAATCACTTTCTTTCACGGTCTGAGATTACTGTTCCACTTAATTTTCTGTTTTGATTATTATTCGATTGTAATAAAAAAGCATTTAATTATGTTGAAAATTTATGAATTCTAATTGAACAAGCCAACCACGACCATCGTTGCCTGCATTGACTCGGGTTAAGCTAAAATCGCAGCCTTGAAAAGAAAAAAAAAGTTGAAAAAAAAGAAAAAAAAAGTTGAAAAAAATGGAGCTGTCATTTTACGCCGAGCCGATCTCACAGACAAAAAGGCATCTCAGCAAAACTAATTTCTCTTAATCCAACGGTTGAGATAATTAATCAATAATTAAGAATTTAAATAAACAGTTAACACGAGGGAAAAGGCTGTCTGACAGCCAGGTCACGTTATCTTTTCCTGTGGTCGAAATGATTCGTCTCTGTCGATTTATTTATTAATTTTTTATTTTTGAAAGGACGAAAAATAAACTTGTAACAGATAACCCGCCTATATAAATTCACATATTTTCTCAGCTTTGAATTGTCTCGTTATCCTCAGTTTTCATCGGCCGTTTTGTAAATCTCCGGCGAGAAGAAGAGAGAGAGAAGGAAGATAAAGCCCAGGCTCCTCTATTCTCTGTAGATCGCCTTGGTTCCTTTGTTTCTTCCTCGATCTCATCTTCTTCGATCTTTCTCCTTCAAGGTAAACAACTAAAAGCTTCTGGATCTACTTTATCTCTTGGATCTCGATGCTTTTTTTTTAGATCTGGAATTAGTTGAATTTGGATCTGTGAACTATCAATCATTTTGATTTTGTGATAATCGATTTCAGTTGACCGATCGTATTTAGCCACTGGAATTTCTCTTGATCTTGATTTGAATCTGATTAGTGATAGATCCATTTTCAGATTCGTTTCCTGGGAATGATTTGTAGATTGAAATCTCAACTGTTAAGGTTTAGATGAAGTTTGATTTTGGAATTATATCGATCTGAGGATGATTACGGTGTTCATGGATGTATTGAAGTTGTAGTGTATCATACTTTTGATTGATAATGTGTTTGTTTTTGATTCAATCAGGGTTAATTTTACATCTCTATATGTTTTGCAGCTTTATAAAAAATGGCTGATGCTGATGATATTCAACCAATTGTCTGTGACAATGGTACTGGAATGGTGAAGGTTAGTTAGTCCCTTGTACCTTTTTTCAGATTCCTGGAACTTTTTTTTTTTTTTTTTTGCTTAGAAACTAAATTACGGTGTTGATTACAGGCTGGTTTTGCCGGTGATGATGCTCCGAGAGCTGTGTTCCCGAGTGTTGTTGGTAGGCCAAGACATCATGGTGTCATGGTTGGGATGAACCAGAAGGATGCGTATGTTGGTGACGAAGCACAATCCAAAAGAGGTATTCTTACCTTGAAATACCCGATTGAGCATGGGGTTGTGAGCAACTGGGATGATATGGAAAAGATTTGGCATCACACTTTCTACAATGAGCTCCGTATTGCTCCTGAAGAGCACCCTGTTCTACTTACCGAGGCTCCTCTTAACCCAAAGGCCAACAGAGAGAAGATGACCCAAATCATGTTCGAAACCTTCAACTCTCCCGCCATGTATGTCGCCATCCAAGCTGTTCTCTCCCTGTATGCCAGTGGTCGTACTACCGGTTAGTACATTTCAGGCTTTTTTTTTTTGGTTCTCGGTTTATAGTTACATCTGAAATCGAGTTCTGATTATTTTTTCCTGAAATATAGGTATTGTGCTGGATTCTGGTGATGGTGTGTCTCACACTGTGCCAATCTACGAGGGTTTCTCACTTCCCCATGCCATCCTCCGTCTTGACCTTGCTGGTCGTGACCTTACTGATTACCTCATGAAGATCCTTACCGAGAGAGGTTACATGTTCACCACCACAGCAGAACGGGAAATTGTAAGAGACATCAAGGAGAAGCTTTCCTTTGTCGCTGTGGACTACGAGCAGGAGATGGAGACTTCCAAAACCAGCTCTTCCATCGAGAAGAACTATGAATTACCCGACGGACAAGTGATCACAATCGGTGCTGAGCGATTCAGGTGCCCAGAAGTCTTGTTCCAGCCATCGTTTGTGGGTATGGAAGCTGCTGGAATCCACGAGACCACCTATAACTCGATCATGAAGTGTGACGTGGATATCAGGAAGGATCTGTACGGTAACATTGTGCTCAGTGGTGGAACCACTATGTTCTCTGGTATCGCAGACCGTATGAGCAAAGAGATCACAGCACTTGCACCAAGCAGCATGAAGATTAAGGTCGTTGCACCACCAGAGAGGAAATACAGTGTCTGGATCGGTGGTTCCATTCTTGCTTCCCTCAGCACATTCCAGCAGGTAAAGAACTCCACCGGATTTTCGATTTCTCCGTTTTGTTTACAAATTTATGCAAAGGCTCACAATTCTATGTTGTATGTTCTCATTAGATGTGGATCTCCAAGGCAGAGTACGATGAGGCAGGTCCAGGAATTGTTCACCGAAAATGCTTCTAAGCTCTCTCAAGAAGAAAAGGGGCAAAGAGCTGGGTTTTATGAATGGGATCAAAGTTTCTTTTTTCTTTTTCCCTATTTGCTTCATCATTTGTTTGTTTCATTTCTCTTTTTGTTTTCGTTTCTATGCACGTGTGTGTGATAAACTCCTCTGGGTTTTTTACTTACGTCTGCGTTTCTAAAAACCGCTTTCGATTATTTGCGTTTATTCCATTGTTTTTTGTAGCTCGAGTGATCGAATTGATGCCTCTTTATTCCTTTTTTTTCCTTCTATAACTTCTTTCAAAACTCGGAAAGAAGAATCTTGAAACTCTTTGCATTGTTAATATAAGTATTGTACTATGAGATCAGATTTTCTTGATATGGCTTTTGAGTTTTATTATACCCTTCAACTTCATCTTGCTATCTGTTAAAGATCCCGAAGCAATGAGAACACAAAAGTTTTCTTCATATCTAGAGTACATACATTAGGTTTAGCAAAAAATAGTGCACATACATTAGTGTCTTATATACACAAGAGAATACATAAACTACCAATGCCCACAACTATCATAAGTGGAAAGACAATTCCATGAATTTAGGAGTAGCGATAAAGCCACATTTTATCTTACACCGTAACATCGGTTTACTCCGGTTAGACAATTGAAACCTCATCACAATTGAGAGTCTGATTTGTTGTTGAGGGGTTTTATGTATTCATTCACACACACAAAAACAAACAAAATTGTTGTGCATCTCACAAATGTATTTTAACTAGCTCAAAGTCCAATAATTATGATCGCACCATTTACTTGCGTTGACTTTCAATTTACTCAATTCTAATGTTTTAAGTTTGACACCAATCTAGAGCGCAAATATAGTATCGAAGTATTGAGATCAAGATACAAGAATAACTCTCTTTTATTGCTTTAGAAAACTTACTCAAAAACTAAAGCTCATAATCTCTAAAACTTCTTAAGTTATGTCATATCTCCCACATATACTTATATAGAGAACCTATTAATCCTAATCTTAATAAACATTACTTACATTTAGATAATTCCCAAACATAATTCATTCTTATCTTCTTGATAACCATAACTCGGTTAGGATTAGGATAACTTCAACTTCAAGTTAGCTTCAAGCTTAAACCAACATTCTCCTTCCTAAGCTTAAAATCATTTTCAGCTAGATCTTTCATGCCAATAAGATCTCTCATCTCTTTAAACTTTATTCTTCCAAGAGCATTAGTCAAAATATTTGCCTTTTGCTCATTCCCAGGAACATGCTCGACTTCGACTTGTCCATTCTCAACACATTCTCTTATGAAGTGATACCTTGTGTGAATATGTTTACTACGACAATGAAACACTGGATTTTTTGTGAGAGTAATGGCTGATCAATTGTGAACAAGATTGCAATCTTTTATTCCAGCTTTTTCAACAAGATTGCAATATTTCATCCCAGCTTTTTCCAAAATCTTCAAAGCATACCTACTTTGATTTAAAGTTATTCCTCCTTTATGTTTATACACTTCAATCCCAAGATAATATGTGAGCTTCCCTAGATCACTCATCTCAAACTTGGAAGCCATCTCACACTTGGACTCATTAATGACGTCTCTGTTTGCACATGTAACAAACAAATCATCTACATACACTGCCACAACAAGACGTTCTCCATTCACTTCCTTTCGATAAACATATGGTTCTTTTGATTACTTTACAAACCAAAGTTCACAAAGTATCTGATTCAATTTATTGTTCTACCTCCTTGGTGCTTCTCTTAACCCATACAATGCCTTGTTGAGTTTATTAACCTTGTCTTTTTTTTTCCACTCTCTTCAAATCCTTCTGGTTGAACAACATAAACCGTCTCTTTTAATTCTCCATGACGAAACGCGGTTTTTACGTCTAGGTGATGTACTTCCCATCCATATGACGCCGCAAGATTGATGAGGAGACGTATAGTCTCAAGTCTAGCTACGGGAGCAAAAACTTCTTCAAAGTCGATTTTATGTTGCTGCACATATCCTTTGGCTACGAGACGAGCCTTGTGCTTATTAATGCTCCCGTCCGAATTTTTTTCTTAATCTAAAAACCCCACTTTAACCCGATAGGTTTCACTCCTGCGGGTAAGTCTACTAGATCCCACGTGTGGTTTTTATCAATCGAGTAGATTTCATCTTCACAAGCCTTTATTCACTCCTTCGATTTCCTTGCCTCATAGAAGTCTCTCGGTTCATCGTTCAAGTGCAAGAATAGCACCTCCCATTCCTCTTCTTCTGCAAGCAACATACATTCCTCCTCTTTTGTCAATCTTAATTCATAGTTCTCAAGATATTTGGGTTTTGTGCTCTGCCTTTGAGTCCATCTTAAAGGCACTTGATCATTACCTTCTGCGTTCTCCGTTCTTACCTCCACAGAGCCGATCTCTTCGTCGTCGTTTCCCAAAGAGTCACTTAACTCATTCGTGACTTGATTGTCACGTCTCTCTCCATATCTCCTTGTATTCCATGATTGCCAAAGTCTCCAAGAACAACACTAAAACTTCCATCTTGATCAGAGTTACTTACATTCTAACTCTAGCCTTTTGTCTCACCAAACACTACATCTCTACTAACTACTATCTTTCGGTGTTGTGGATCAAAAATTCGATAAGTTTTCGATCTCGGCTCGGTTTCTTGGTGAACAAGCACTCGTAACCTATCATCAAGCTTTCTTAATTGTGGCTCGGTAACCTTAGAATATCCAATGCACCCAAAGATACGTAGATGTTCATTGTTTGGCTTCTTCTTTTGAAACACTTCGTATGGTGTTTGATTATTTAGTGCTCTTGTAGCTACTCGGTTCAAAAGGTAGGTTACATGCAATGTTTTTAAACCCGACTTAGATAGTGAACCGGATGACCTGTCGGATCACCGGGTCACTGGTCCAACCATGGGTCAACCATGGGTCAATAGATTATTAAACATATGTATATATAATATACATATTGCAAATATAATACAAATACAACCATGATTGTAATATACAACAAACAAAGTTTGTAAATTTTTTCTTTGATTTAGAAATCTAAAGTTTATAACTAAAGTTTAAGAGAAAATAATTAGATATCAAAGAGTATGAGACGTTTAATAATAACAATAAGAGAACATTCAAAGTTCAAACTAAACATAAAAATATTATAATAAAATCACTAATGGCAGAGCCACAAAAGCACTGAACAGGCGTAAAAAGAGATTATAAATTATATAAATAAAATTATTCGACAAACATAAAAACCCTATAATTTAATATCAATATGTCAAAACAAACTCTTTAATTCATGATATAGACTCCTTCAAAACCCAACCCGCCGGTTCAACCAACCGGTTCGCGGGTTAATAGCGGGTTTTTTTGAGTTTCTACTGGATTTTAATTAGCTGGTTTTACCATCAAACCCAAACCGTTATACTTACCGGGTCACGGTTGAACCGGTCGGACCGGCCGGTCCGGTCCGGGCATGAAAACATTGTTTGCATGTCTATTATCTTCTCCTCATAAATAATTTGCCATTCGCATATGCTTTAAGAGACTTCTCGTCATCTCCATCAAAGTGCGATTTCATCTCTCTACCACTCCGTTTTGTTGTAGAGTATATGGGGCAGTGAGATGCCTTTTGATCCCGAATTCCTCATAGTATGAATTAAACTCTTGAGATACAAATTCTCCTCCTCTATCCGTTCTGAATGTCTGCACTATTAATCATGACTATTGTTTTACCATTTGTTTGAACCGTTTGAATTTCTCAAACGCATCTCCCTTCTCTTTTAGCAAAATCATCCACATATAACGTGAGTGATCATCAATAAGCATGAAGACATACTATTTTCTAGCAGTTGTACTCGGTGTTATTGGTCCACAGAGATCTCCATAAATGAGCTCAAGGCATTGGCTTACTTGATAGGATGTTGCTTGTGGAAACACTCGCCGAGTTTGTTTTCCAAGTAGACACGATTTACACACTTCATTCCAAAAAAAAAACATTAGAAATCCCTTTAACAAGCTTCTTATCAACCATTAATTTCAACATCACATCACTTATGTGACCCATTCTTGCGTGTCATCTATTTGACTCATTCATCTCTGTTATATGCAAATGCATCATTCCTTATTCCCATTCGAACCTTGTGGAGACAATTTTTTTGATCTTTCGTCTTTAACAAGCAACTTACCATGACGATCGTGCATAGTTAAATACTTTCCCTTTAACCGTATATCAAAACCTGATTATGTAGCTTGCTCGAGGCTTATGATATTGCTCCTTATGTCCGATATGTAGTACACATCCGTCATTACTCATGGTTCTCCGTTGGGATCAGTGAAGGCAATAGACCCTTTACCTTTGATGTCTATGCATGAATCATCATTGAACCATACCTTACCACTAACCGAGTTATCAATCTTATCAAAATATCTCATATCTCTGGTCATGTGATTGCTAGCTCCATTATCTAAGTACCATATGCTATCGTCTCATGGTTTTGCTTTATACTTAATCGGCACACAATGTTGTTCATTCAAATACACCAATTCGTGCTTCATGAGCTCATATGCAACTTGTGTGTCATCCTTTTAATCCTCTTGAGTCTCCAGTAGCTTAAGAAACTGATCAGGGCAATTGAATGCAAAGTGCCCTGTTTTATCGCATCGGTAGCACGTAATCTTTGATAGATCTTGTTCTCCACCAAACCGACCACGACCCTTTCCTCTATAGAAGAATCTTACTCCATGTCCTCTGTTTTTGAAATCACCACTTGAATCTCGATGATATTTATTTGATTGGCCTTCCATGTTTGAGTACATTAACTTATTTTACTCTTCCTGTGCATCCTCCTCCTCGAAGGCACGTTCCTCATAAGCTTTTAGGCACCCCACAATATCTTTGAAACTCGTATTATTAAGATCCAACACCTGTTCCAAGGAAGAAACCATGTGAATATACTTCTTCCATGGAAGGCTTTTCAGAATTTTTTCACCAATTTAGGTTCCTCAAGACTTTCTCCAAAAGCTTGTGATTTTGCTGAGATTTTTGATAACTTTTCCACGAAATCATCAATCTTTTCATCATCCTTCATCTTCAAGCGATCGAACTCGGCCATTAGTGTTTGCAACCTAGCCTTCTTAACTCTCTCAGCTCCTACATGTCATGCTCTAATTTCTTCCCATACATTTTTTGTTGTATCAAGCTCACCCACTTGTAAGATAAAGGTTTCGTGTATGGACTGAAATAGTAAAGCAGTCGCCATGTTATTCTTCTCAGCATCAGTTGTTGTAGGCTCTGTTTCGATAATTTCCCATACTTTATGCACCTTAAGTGCAACTTTTATTCTCATAGCCTAGGTCTGGATTCACACAATTGAATTTGTAAGGTTCTTGGAAGAGAAGAAAGCTTCTAGGGTTTGAAACACAAAGACAAAAGTAGAAGGTGCAAATTAGGGTTTTATTAGCTGGAAACCTGTAAGCAGAGTTTTTGTAGGATTTTCGTGATCCCCTATTATGAGGACATACATGAGTATTTATAGTGCTCTAAGTCGGTTGGACCAAACCCAATACAAAATGGGAAGTTTTCCTAAGTTTTCAAGGTCTTTCATTTAAGCCACAACTTTCAAGTCGGCTGGGCCTTAAATGGACCTTTATCTTCTGGACTTGATCACTGAGCTGACTTGAATTAGGCCTCTGGTTTATTTCCCGGTTAACTGGTTCTTGGGATATCCGATTTAATACATACTTATTCGTTTTAGGCCATCGATTCTTCTAGGAGAGATTTGACCCCTACAATTAGCCCCCCAGTTCAACCATGTTATTGATAAAAGTGTTGAAGTAAGAGTGTCCAGATGAAGAATTGATTTTCGTTTAGACCGTAGATGCGTCAATGTTGACCCGATTACCCCAGCGAATTCTGTAACGATAAAGGTTGATGCAGAGATGATAGTGTTAAGTCCGAATGATGAAGTTTTGCCCTGATTCGGCAAACTGACTGTGTGCACTTAAAGGTGAGACAAACATCTTGCAGCGAGCTGATCAGAAGACATTGAAAACGGTTTCCTTTCAGGCTACATCGAACCGGTTCAAAGGTGCTTCATGGCGAGCCGCTCTAAGGAGACTTTGTGGCGAGCTGCTCCAATCGAACTTGCTGCGAGCTATTCGAAGACGTGTTATGGCGAGCTTGTTTGGAGGCGCGCTGCAGCAAGCTGATTGGAGGAAGTCGTTGCGGCGAGGTGATTTGAGGAAACATTAAGGCGAGCTGATTCGACTTCTCGTTGCGAGCTACCTAAAGATCTTTTTACCATGAACTGGTGAACATCCCATCGCGAGCTGATTCGAAAACGTTGTTGCGAACTGGTTTGTCTTTATGCTGCAGCGAGCTGACTCGTCCTCGTGTTGCAGCGAGTTGATTCATCTTTGTTGCAGCGAACTAATTTGTCTGCATTGTTGCGAGCTGATTTGACTTCTGGTTGCGAGCTGCCTGAAGATCTTTTTACCGCGAACTGGTGATCATCCCATAGCGAGCTGATCCGAAAATATTGTTGCGAACTAGTTTGTCTTTATCGCTGCGAGCTGATTCGTCGTCATCGATGCGGAAAATTGGCGAATCCACCGCTGGGGATAACAGCAGACTGCATGAACTTCTAAAAATCGTCTCGTTGGATAACGGACTGAGCGATGAAGATATATGTTGTTTTAACTGCTAGCCGCCTGGCGTTCAAACGTTTCGTCACACAGCTCGCCACCTACTATGTTGAAATACACGAGTATTTGAAATGGTACTCTTACTAACATTCTAATTTGGAGACTGATGAACTAGAGAGATATTACATAAATTAGAATAAAGTTTACTGAATATTGAAAATTTTGAGTGTTGTTTTGTGCTGTGAAGAATGAAAATGAACAAGTTGGGTTTTATGCTTTTATATATATATAGAAGTAGAATTTTGAACGTTGAGTATTGTTGTATCCGTTTTGTGTCTTTTTTTTTTTGTCAACATCCGTTTTGTGTCTAATCAGTATTAATGTGACTAATTTTCTTACCGTTGCAAAAATAAACAATTGGACTTTCTCTGACAAACAGTTGAATTTTTTTGTATATTTCTCAATATTTTATTGGGATAGTAATTCATCTTAAAAGATTGGATATATGCTTTTAACTGCAATAAATTGTAGTATGATCTAGTTTGAGAGACCAATGGAGCTTGAAGAAGAGTTAAACTAAAAAGAGTAAAAACATCCATAAAGAAGAGTTTAACTAAAAAAGGTTACTCCAAGAAACAGCTAAACAAAAAAGCTCTATCAAATTTGAAGAATCCGAGCAAATGATTAAACTTTTGGTTCGTTCCATGATTAGTAGATTTTGTAGGAGTAAACTAAGGGAAAAATGTCCTATTTCCTACTACTTTTCATTTTATAAAATTAATGGAACAAGCAAAATCCCATAAATATGGCAAGTATAAGTCTCTGCGTAGTATATATATTCTTCTCCCTTTTGCTTATCTCTTCACGGCTTGTGTAACTTGAACCCAAACACTCTTGGTACATAGTTTTGCGCTCCTTTATGTGGCTTTAAATGTTCGTAGGTCAGCAGGAACAGATGTGGAAATGATGTCCCAAAGTAAGCTCCATCTATATATGTTTTCATATGTTTAAAGAAGAACAAAAACCAAAGATAGGAAAAAATATCAAATGCGAATCAACAAAGGATACTTCCATGCTATTTCGATCGCGGGTCATAAACTTCTTTACATTTAGGACAAAATATCTTCACCTTGTAATAACCATGCGAAAACTGAGTTTATTAGGATTGAAATCATAGGGTCCGGAGCCTCGAAAGGGGAATGGATCTACCTTGGTGATTTGAGCTCGATCACTCAACTCGTTTACTAAATGATCCTAAAAAATATAACTCGCGCTCGTGAAAATCCAAGCTTAGCTGAGCCAGTTCATGAGTTGTTGGCTCTTTTTGACACCCCTAGAAGGAATCACGTCAACCTTTAGATCATTTTTTGACTTTTTTTTTGGTTTTCAATTGTCCACGTCGATTTTCCGCTATGATTCTTTCTATGATGGATGCATTTATATCGTGCTGGGATTTGAGATTGGAGGAAATGGAAATAAGGAAGAGATAGGTAAATGCTCCAAACATGCTGCTATAAAAAAAATTTTTTTTTTAAAAAAACATGCTGCTATAAATTCTTACAGTTCAAGAGGATGCATAGAAGAAGGCCAACAGACCAAAGAACACATAAATTAGTGTGACATGAATAAGATAGGGAAGAAGACAAAACAGATGCATTAACGACAATTACCATGACTTAAGAGTATGATCTGCATATGTTTGGTTCTTTGTATGTGATGTTCATTATGTGGGAAAACTGAGACAAGTAATCACTACAAATATATGTCTCTTGTAATAAAAAGTTCATAATCATTTTGCATGTGCCAATCTTTGAGATATAGTATTTGAATCAAACACCTTCCAATTTACAAAAGCAAAAGAGCTTGGTGATCCAACGTTGTAGGAAGCTTATTCCTACATAGATTATCGGCTTATTCAAATTCACTTTAGTAATCAATTCAAACCTTTTATTTGTCTCATCTTTAACGATCTACACATATGTTTTAAGTTAAAACATATGGATGCCAAAACGAGAAGACAACAAATATTCAAAAAGAAAACATAGACATTAACGCATCATCTGATTAAAGTTTATGTATTTGCAGTCTTATAAACTTTTTATCTACTAATCAAGTATAGGCGACGATATCAATAATTACTCTTTGTTAAGATAAAACAACAAACGAGTGAAAAAACTTAGGCTTCGTTCGCTATTCAACTAGTCAGTAAAATTAAAACCTCATTAGAGAGGAAATATAAATCAAAACCAACAATAACACAAAAGCAAATGAAAGTCCATAGACACACATACTTTGATGATACATGTACCATACTATTATCAGTTAGATTGAAAAATATAAATGAAAAAAAAAAACCCTCGGCTAGTGAAGATACTCACCTAGTGTATCTAAAAGCTAAAGGGACACACCAACACACACAAAAAAAGAAAGAAAGAAAAGTTGCCACCTTCGCGATACGAATTAGTAGTTGATTACACAGACAAGTCTCTTACTAGTATTCTTCTTCCTTTTGCTTTTCCCTTCACGGCTTGTGTAACTTGAACCCAAACACTTTCGGAACGTAGCTTTGCGCTGCTTTCTGTGGCTTCAAATGTTCGTAGGTCAGCAGGAACAGATGTGGAAATGATGTCCCAAAGTAAGCTCCATCTATATCTGTTTTCATATGTTTAAAGAAGAACAAAAACCAAAGATAGGGAAAAAATATCAAATGCGAATCAACAAAGGATACTTCCATGGTATTCTGATCGCGGGTCATAAACGTCTTCACATTTGGGACAATACATCTTCACCGTACTTTCTCGAGGGATATCGGATAGACCAATAGGTAAACAAGGTTGGCCATGACAATAAACTCTTGGGCATCTCCCAAACTCATGGTTATAGTATTTATATAACATACAACGGAGTCCTTCGAATGTCGGTAAGAACCGAGCATGAATCATTCCGTATAACATCTCGGCTGCTGACTCGATCAATTCCCTCTGTTCCTCTGTAATCATCTCGACTGTTAACCACCAAATCAAGACACACAACAAAATCGAGAGAGTATCACAAGAGTTACCATGAGAAGAAGATTCTTCATTGAGAATCAGATCGAGAGCGTGGTGGTAGTAAGGAACATGTTTGCTGAGTCCACACAAGTTGAAGTCATCTAGGATGAAATGATCAGCGACTTGACATAAGAATTTTTTCCCACGTTGGCTACAGAACAAAGAAGTCCATGACTTGTCTTCTTTGTCCGAACGACTCACCTCTGATGGCCACAAAAACATGTTTTTTTTTTCAAAACAAATAAGAAACATTTGCTCAATATCATCAGCTAAACGATAACACAGCAAGACAAAGCCAAATGTCTAAAGATGAAGCTTTTATTTAGCTTTTACGTGTTTGTTTACATCAAAATGAACAAGATTAATTGATAGAGAAAGGTTCGTAAGTGCATCAAAAGCTGCGTCTAAAGAAAACAATTCAAAAGTTAACTCTATCACAAACAAAGAGATTTCAGGAATTAAACAATCAAAAGCGAATAGAGGGGAAAGTCGAATCTCACCATCGGAAATGTTTGTCTTGGAGAGAGGAGTACAAGGAGAGTCATGCATCAACACCATTTTTTCTCCGGCGGCTGTCCCTATCCTCTCGGGCCAAATTTCGTTCATCTGATCCCAATCGTCGACCACCACCCCGGGTTTCGATTCAGCAGTTCCTATCCTCTCGGACCAAATTTCGTTCATCTGATCCCAATCGTCGACCACCACCTCGGGTTTCAATTCAGCAGTTCCTATCCTCTCGGACCAAATTTCGTTCATCCGGTCCCAATCGTTGACAATTTCGACTTTCGATTCCCAATGTTCGTTCATCCGGTCCCAAATGTCGACCACATCGACTCTCGAATCAACAGTTCCCCTCTCAGTAAACATGATCTAATCTGTTATTCCTCTCTCCCAAAATTTTCGAATCTCAAATAAGAGTTTCCATCGGATATACAATCCACACCGGTGGATCCAAAAATGAATTACGACATGGGATTAGTTTTCTAGGGTTTTGGAATGGAATGGAGCTTCTAGGTGGTGGTACTGGATTCAACCATATTTCCCGCTTTCAGACAAAAGTTAATGATAACATATAGACGACATCGTTTAATACGACGTACAAACTTAAAAAAACGAGCCCAATACAGGCCCATCTGTAATATTCGACTAACAAAATATTCAAACCATATCTCTATCATCCATCCAGTATTTGCATTTCCTACCGTAGAGATTCGTCCTACTACCAATACATATATATATATATATATATATATATCCTATTCTTTGTCCCTTTTTATTTTCACTTGGTTGTACTTTTTTCTTCTACTTGTTTAATGGATTTTGCTTCTCCAAGCAATTTTTAGAGTTACTCGATTCATACTCATAATCCTTATGATATATACAATCATTCTGATACATTATATTTTTCTGCTGCAAAATCAAAACTGAGTATGAATTGATTCAACTCGTTTATTCCATCTTTAACAATCAAGCAAGTATTTCCTTTCAATCACACACCATGCCATAGATATAATATCCTAATCAAGAACCCATCCTTGAATTCATTAGTAACATCACTTTCCTTTCTAATTTACCCAAATTCTTCTTCATCCTTGAACAATTTGTACCGTGGTTTGCAAGTAATCAACAACTTTGCTATATATTTGGCCGGAACCTTCGAAACTATCTATGATTCCTAATCGAATTGATGAGGAATAAAACTCATCTCATATGTGAAGTGAAAAAACCGGAACTTTCGAAATACTAATATTTAATATACATGAGGCTCTAAACTATTACCTATAAATTTAATATATTTATGTGTCCTTAATTTTGCTTTTATTAAAAATATATTCATTTCATTTCATATTGTTAATTTATAAACTTTACCTTGGGATTTTGTCTTCAAGAGTATGGTTTCATTTTTATTTCTTCTGCTGCAAGTTAAAATCAAGAACAAAATCTATTGTTGTAGAAATGTTTGTTTGCACAAAACAAAATTTGAAAAGCTTTTGTAAGAGATTATTGGTTGGGCTGTAATTGTAGATTAATTACTGTAGAATTAAGTTGTAGACGTTTTTGTTGTACCTTTAAGATTTTGTCCATAAAAGTACGATTGGTAAATCTACCAAATCTTATAGATCATTGTTGGCATCGGATCTCGCACTAAGGACCATGTCCATTTTATCCACTCACAAAAGAACTCTTACGTGGCTTCTTCAACTTGAAAATGAGTCCATTTAACCAACACCAATCCTTTGCCATGCCTTTCCTTGTATTTAAACCACCAATCTTTACAAAACTTCTTCTTTTCCAAAGTTCACACACACACACCTGTATCCAATTACCATTTGTCGTCTTGGCCAAAACCACTGACAACGCGTTAGGAGTGAAACATCTTTAGAGTGAACTAGCCTTGTTCTGTACCAGTTTATCAGCTAGTTGTGGGAGCTGGATTCTCACAATCGATTACAAGGCTGACTTAAATTGGGCCACTGCTTAAATCCTTGCTTGCCTCGTTCAATCTTCGGTTGGCTGGTTTGCTGGATAACCGACTTAACATATACTTGGTCGTTTTAGGCTATCGATTCTTCGGCGGGGAGATTTGACCCCTACACTAGTCTTCTCATACATGGCATAATGATAAGGACGTTGGTTGATGGGATTTGATCCTTCTAGTTGGAATCTTGTGATCGTGATATTCTTTAAATGTGGTAATGACGTTTTTACTGCAAAGACAACAACAAATTTTGTAGGCAAGGGATCTATAGCAAGAACAATTTGTTGCGCTGAACAATTTTCTTCACTCGAACAAAGTATAAGTGTATCTGCTTCAACAACGTTCGGAGCAAAAATCAAAGACGACTCAACGTCTTCTTCACTCAATTTATTGAGTTTTGATGCTTCCACCGCACGAACCGATCCTTCTTTGATTCCATGAAGAACAACTCTCTTATGTTACTACTTAAACTACATCTCAAGTCTCTTGTGATTGGCATTGAGTTTTAAATGAAGAAAACAATCTAATGTTGTAATATTTTGTTATGTACAAAATATAAATTATGATTTTTGGGTGGTGTCGAGCGACAGTATTATGGGTGTCGATAGGTCTGTACCTTATGGCTAATCAAAAGGACATTGCCCTTAGGGTCCCTATTAATATATAAATTTTAGGAACCCAAACTACCAAAAGTTAGTAGTAGTCTAGTAGTTATAGTGATTAAAATATGAAAAGCTACGGTTACGATTTCGAAACTATCCTGATGCAACTTTTCATTTTTATTGTTTTGATTGTTATTTTATTTATTAACCCATTTAACTTAACCCTAATTATTTTCTCCTCCAAGCCATCGAACAATTAATAAACTAGCAAAAAAAAAACCCTGCAACAACCGGATTGAAAGGAAGAGATTCTCCATTCATCGTCTTCCTTGAAATCAAACCGAACAATCAAAATATTAAGGTTTTTATTTTGCATGTGCGTTCTTTGTAGTGCGCTCGACCCTAGTCTTCTGCGTTGTAGTCGAGGTAGTCGCTGTAACGTTTGTCTCTGAGTTCGTTGCTGAGTTTAATGCTGCTTCCTTGCTGTTTCGTCGCTGGTGCGCTCCACATTGCGTTGCTGCTCACAGCTAGTGTTGTCGATGTTACGCTGCTGGTTGTCGTTGGTGTGATCCACGTTGCGTTGCTGCTCACCGCTGTTATTGTCGACATTGCGCTCCTAGTCGCCGCTGGTGCGTTCCACGTTGCGATGTTGCTCACATCTGGTGCTGTTGACTTTGCGCTCCTGGTCGCCACTGGTGCGATCAATGTTACGCTGCTGGTCACCGCTGCTGATGTTGATGTTGCGCTCTTAGTCGTTGTTAATGCGATTTACGTTGCGCTGTTGATGCGATCCACATTGCACTGCTGATGCGATCCACATTGCACTGCTGGTTATCGTTGCTGCTGTTGATGTTGGTCTTCTCTTTGCCATTGGTCCGATCCACCTTGAGCTGCTTGCCACCTTTGTTTGTGTAGCCTGCATGGTGATTCTTTAGAGTAAGAACGTCTCACGTGTCCCCATAGTCGGCGCCAAATTGTAGGAGTCGTAACTCGCATAATTGAATTTGTAAGGGTTTTAGAGGAGGTGCGAGACTTCTGAGTAAATCACAATGCAGAAGATGTAGACTGTTGCTATAGCTGTTAAGAAAGCTTTATTAATCTTTGTTGCGAAAAAGTTCTGATTCCCTTTGGGTGAATACAATGAGCTATATATAGTTTTCTAATCTAGGTTAAACAATGGATTTGGGCTTGGCCCGCTAAGCAATAAAATGAATTTTGGCCCATATTATTATTAAGTCCATTTTAATTATGGATTTAATAATATTATAGGGTTAACTTGAATTGGGTTTTTATAGGCCCGTTTATGATTTCTTCAAGTCTTTTTGCAGAATTGTTATTGTTGTTGCATCGATCTCACATGAGTGAGACGCCTACAAAAATCCAATGTAAGTTTCTCCCGTATTGCAATCTCTCTCAATGCATCTTGCTCTCTATTTCGTTTTGTTAATTGCTAATTTTTGCGGCTTATTCCTTGCTTAGGCATAAATCTCATATACCAAATGAGATTGAAGCTGGATTTGTCTTTGGTGGAGCACTACGAACGCCACTGTTCTCCTATCGAAAGATGGTTCAATTGCTTTATCCCTCATCCTAATGGATATAAGGTGGGTTACATGATTAGTGTTTTGGCATAAATTGTTTTTCGCGTCTGAATCTTTAAATATGTTGTAGATTCTGATTAAATGGCCAAAAAGCAGAGACGATAGTGTGGAAAGTGAACATACCTCATACTCACCTTGCACATAAGAAGTCTAACCAAAATTAGATGGTCGCAAAGGCGACAAAACCGATTTCCCAGGTAGAGGAACAAATTTTCACTAAAGAGCTGCTAAGTATATAGCATGATGGCTTATGTAAGGCAGTTTACTTGGTTTATGCATTAGTCTTCATTCTCTGATTGTATTCTTGGAAATTTTCAGATGCTTAACTATCTGAATAACATTCTGAACAACACCGGAAGGTTAAAGACATTTTTTTATGTCGGTTGTGGTGTTGCGAGCTTTGGAAGTTATCTTCAACCATCAGATATCTTGACAATATCTTTGGCTTGGAACGATGTGCATTAAAACCAAATCCAGTTTTCTCTCGAAAGAAGTATTCATGCGTCTCTCGGTGTTTTAGGGACAAAACGGCTTCTTTACCCAAGTAGATCTTTTGAACTTGCTCATTGTTCATGTTGCAGAATCGATTGATTTCTATGAGACGGGATTCTTCTTCTCGAGCTAGATAAACCTGGTGGTTACTTTGCGTATGTGCAAAATGAAGAGGCCCTTAGATTATGGAAAATGAGTGCTCTTGTGGAGCGTATGAGTAGGAAGATAGCGGTAAAAAGGAACCAAACTGTTATTTGGGAGAAACTTTTGACAAATGATTGTATCTTGAAAGAGAACCCGGAACTCAACCTCCTCTTTGCCATTTTGATTAACGGCCCCTATGCTATGTCGGGTGTAAACATGGAATCCTAACATGTTTGTTGTTTTGATCATTTGATATTATTGTATTAAAGTTGTGAAGCATTCTCGACGTATCCAAGGACATGTGATCTACTCCATTGTTGGGATATAATATCACATATCAAGGGAAAAGGTTTAGTGAAGTGAATTTCTTTGTGCTTTGGGCTAAGGAATTGATGTGAATTCATGACCAAATGGTTTTCATTCCACACAATGTTATTACACAATAATAGCAAATCATTTAGCATAGCTTTCGTCCCACTTAATATATTTGCATCATCATTCATGTTGTTATAATAGTAAAACGAGTTGTTCAATAATTTCTCCTTTTTTTTTTTTTTTTTGCCCTTCACTATCATTTGTCTTTCAAAATCAATAAACTTTTCCAGTGCAGTTAAGAAATGGATTCTCAACCGCATGTGGTTCAATTTCTTCCTGAGCTTTGGATTCAAAATCAAAAACCAAAAACTAATTATATATGAAACTGTCATTATTTCTATTTCTTTTTAACATTTATTCTTTGTGTTTTTTACCAACGGAATGTCAGATTGCAAAACATGATTGACCAGGAAGGAACACATGGGATACCGCAAAGATTAGAGGTGCTACTTTCATAGGAGTCATGACGGTTAAGAAAAGGGCTAATGCTCTCTTCACACAACCCAAAACCCTCAAATTTGAGTATGTCAAATCATTGTTAAAAGAATTTGAAATCGTTGAATGGTGTATGTTGCAGGAAGCACAAGAGTTCTCGATCAATAGATAAAAGTATAAGGATGAATGAATTGGTTTTTAAATCAAAATGGACCAAGCTTAAACTTTGAAATCAAAGCTGAAATTTGTAATTTAGTTTGTCATTAGCAGATGTACTGCTTTTTGGTCTTAATTAATATGTCGCGTACATTCGTAAAATCTCGGTGCTGGTCATTTTGTGAAATAATTTGGTTGTCGCAAGCGTGAACTGAGATTCAAGAAGGTGAAAATAAGTCAATATATAATATAAGCGAAAATAGTATCTAATAAAGAGAAAAACTCAGTTTTTGTCACATTTGGACTTTATATTCTCAGAATCTGTCACAACCATGTTTAGTTAACAGAAAATGACAACAATATGTAAACTTGACGAAAATGCCCCTTATATCATGGTTTATAACTCGGCGGGAATCTTGGTGGTGTTACGGTTTGTGTCAGAAACACAAAAAGTGTTTAACGTTTTAATCATAAAATATTATGTACAGAAAAGAGAATTAAATGTTTGAGTGATGGACACACATCATCATTAATGGTTTGATGTAAGTGTCATCACGTACACCGAAACCCACTATAATGAATAATAATGGTCATTATATTCAAGAGAAAATGGATTAGAAGAGGGTACAAATTTTTTTTCTTCAACCTGCTCAGATGCAGAAATTGTGTACAACAATGGCAAAACACTCATTTTGTGAGAGTTGTTGATTTGGAGTGGCCGAAACTGTATACGGTACAATCTTCTTCTGTACAAGAAGGTGGAAAACGAAGGTACGTGATAATATTTTTGTTAGAGAGATCCAATTTTAATTGTTGTTTTGTACTTCTACTGTAAAAGACCTTGTCTTTAAGGGGAAAGGTTAGAAACGAGAATTGTATTTGATTAACTGACAGATCTATTAATGGAAAGTGGGAATAATGGAGGAGCATTGATGAAAACTTTTGTTTGTAATGTTATTTATTGAATGAAAGATGGAGTTGCCACTATTTGTTGTTGCAGGTGATTGGAAGTGTTCAGAGGTTGGTGGTTGGCAATTTATTGTAAACGCGCAACATGGTGCGAGGTGTGTACGTGTACAACAAAAGGTACCGTACTCTGTTTTGAGGGACATGGTTGTTTCGGAGTTCAAGATTGATGAAAAAGAATTTGAACCAAAGCTGAGTTATTTGGTGAAAGGTGTTATGGATCTAATGGTGGAAGGCAGGATGCCTCCTGTGTACGTAGAAACTGATAGTAGCATAGCATCTTTCATGGCGTTGCGTACGAGGAATGAAAGTGTACATCTGTGTGTCATTTTTGAGGTTAGGGCTGCCGATGTGTACCTTGGGGAGATTGGTACAGCTACAAGTTTTCAGATGGAGCCGAATCTGAATTGTACACCTGATGACGATGCATTGGTGTCTCACATGGAAGCTTTTGAGAGAGTTTGAAATAGAAGTAGAACGATAGAGAGGAAAGAGGTGGAGATTGATAGTGAGGAAAATGATTCTACTTCTGAGGGTAGTGATGACGGTTCCCATGATGGATGTTCTGAGGATTATGAGTATAATGAGTGGGATGATATAGTAAGGACAGAGAGGTTGTGGGAGGCGTATGAGAGTACAAATTATAGATGGGATGGAATGGTGTGTAACGGTAATATTGAGTCAACCATTAGTACAATAAAACGTACAGAATGGAACAAGGGAAAAACGCCGTCCATAGGCATTGGTGTTGTCTGTACGGGTGAGTGTAGTCGTACTATAACAGAGGGTGTACATGCACCAACGTACATGGAAAACCGCACAGAGGAAGTACACGAACCACCGTTTATTGACCAACGTACAGAGGATGTACATGCACCAACGTCGATGGACCAACATGCAGAGGATGTACATGCACCAACGTCGATGGACCAACGTACGGAGGATGTACATGCACCAACGTACACAGACCAACGTATAGTGGATGTACATCCACCTACATATAGAGACAGTGAGATTGTCCTACATGAGATTGCCCACTCACCAACGGCATGTGATGTACATATACCTTGTGATGTACACATGGCATGTGATGTACACACGGCATGTGATGAAGATAATACGTACACATCGGATGAAGAAACACCATCTGAAGATAGTTCCAACAGTGAAAGAAGTGAAGGAACAATGGATTTGGGTATTCCAGTTAGTGAAGATGAAATCGTGTACGGATTCCAGAGATTGTCAGATTGGGGGGATATTGAATTAGGCATAGAAGAAGATGTTGCACCTGTGTTTGATGATGCAGCAGGTATGGGAGACAGTCAAATTGTTAGTGGTTTAGAAGACGCACTGTATGTAGGTAGGATTTTTGAAAACAAAAAAGAGCTCAGAATGATCATGGCAAAGAATTCGATACGTCAATAGTACAGGGTAAAAGTTGCACGTTCAAACCCGATCAGAATGGAGTTTGTGTGTACCGGCGACGAGTGTCCATGGTTTCTCACAGTTGGTGCAATTACAAACTCCAAAAAATTTAAGATTATCACAGTGGGTTCGGTGCATACTTGTGACGTGGATGTACGCAAAAAGTACAACAAGCATGCAACGTACATGGTTGTGGCAGAGTTAGCAAAGGGGAAATATAGTAATTTAACAGGAGGTCCGAGAGCATTTGAATTGCCACATTTGATGTTTGAAGACCACAACATAAGAATCCCTTATCAAACGGCATGGAGGGCAAAATAGTTTGCAATTAACGCGGTAAGAGGAAATGAATTAGAGAGTTATAAGTTCCTTCCAACTTATATGTACCTATTACAAAGGGCTAATCCTGGAACTGTTTATGAGATCCACACAACAAAAGATTTGGATGGGCGTCCACGTTTCGAGTATTTGTTTTTTGCACTAGGTGCATCAGTAAATGGTGTAAAGTACATGCGCAAAGTGGTAATCGTAGATGGTACGTACTTGACCGGACGGTACAGAGGTACACTCCTAATTGCTTGTATGCAAGATGGAAATTTTGGAATATTTCCTATAGCATTTGGGGTTGTGGATGGGGAGACAGATGCGGCATGGATATGGTTCTTTACACAGTTGTCGGCTATAACTGAAGATTCTAAGGAGTTGATAATAGTTTCAGACCGGCACTCATGAATCTATAAAGGAGTGAGTATTGTGTACCCGATAGCTTGGCATGGGGCGTGTATTGTACACTTAGAGAGGAACATTAATAAATCATATGCTAAGTATGGGGTATCCGGCCTATTGTTTTGGCAGCAAAGGCATATAGGGTGAAGGATTTCAAGAAGTATTACGAGGAGTTGAAAAAAATGATGTCCTGGATGTGCAGAGTATTTGGAAGATATTGGAATGAAGCATTGGGCACGTACGTTTTGTGGAGGAAACATGTACAACTGTATGACCAGAAATATTGGGGAGTCTCTAAATAGTGTCATTGCCGTAGCAAAAAGTTATCCAATTGTTTGGATGGTGGAATTCCTACATACAGTTTTAATGAAGTGGTTCCAAAAATGCCGCACAATGGGAGACAAACATAACTCCACGGTTACTCCAGAAATTGATAAACAATATTTAGCCGAATTACCTGCATCTGAGACTTATAGTATACTAAAGTCTAGCCGATGAAGTTATCAAGTGACAAGCAAAGAAGGAGAACAATTTCATGTTGTACTTGACCAGTGTCAATGTACGTGTTTGGTGTACAATAAACTGAAGATACCTTGCGAACACTCTTTGGCAGCTTGTATTGAGGACGACGTTGATGTAAAGACGTTTATTGGTTGGTGGTATAAAAAGGATGTATATATGGAAGTATATGAGACACCAATTCTACCAACAGAAAACTCTAAGGACGTAGAGTTACCGGGTAGTTTAATGAAGAACATGAAACCACCAAAGACAAGAAGACCGCCCGGAAGACCACCGGGCAAACGAAAATTATCAGTGGGTGAAAAGAGGGTACGTATTTGAGTAAATGATGAATCATAGTATTAAATATGTTGTTAATGCAAAGAGTTTTTGTGCAGAGGTGTGGAAAGAAGAAGGTGAAGCCAAACAAATGTAGTCGGTGCCAAGGCGTAGGTCACAACAAGAAAACTTGCAAAAATCCAATCTTCTAATTATTTATCCTGTTTATTAGTGACTTGAATTTGGTTTGTTATTGTAAAGTGCGTACACACGTAGTTTCAAAGACGGGTACGTACTATGGTAAGTAAGTGGGTAAAATGGAGGTAGGTTTATCGCATATACATGTACATCCTTTGAATAAGCTGTACGTATGTACATTGTTAAAAAAAAAAAAACTTTGCCTAGGCACGACTCTAATTAAATAACTTCCATTTATAGATTAACCGCATACATTTATACGTACTGTGAATGACATAGACGAGATTCACGTACATAGAAGAAAGATGTATACTTGTAGTAAACAAAGAACCCCAGGTAAAATGAAAGGTACATGTCGTACTTATAATAGTACATACATCACGACGTACGTACACCGCTAAGAGGAGGGTAACATATATATAGCAGCATAGTGCGTGAAAAACGTAGACGAGAAGTTGACCATCTAGAAGAAAATGCACAATTCTGCTGCAAACCAGTAGAACATGCACTCCATGCATACATTAGCGAACGAACAATTTTCAATACACGGTGGACGGTACACATTGGACCAAGTTTGAGGAAATATTGGATCTTCATGGGTGTAGAGGTGGCCTATGACAGACATTACGTTATGGCCAACATCTTCCGCTACAAGAAGCAATGGCACCATGTCCCAAAAGCGGCCGCGTGCAGCAATAGCTTGTTGTGGTCGAATGCAAGTGGTGAAGAGTGCGCATGCAAAGTTAGCGTATGCGTTATGTGGGGCGACGACGTGAAGGAGATTGATTCCATCTTCTATGGTTTCCGGGTTGCATGCTAGTCGTATACCCTCCAAATAATTAGCCACAACATTTCCTCCGGTCAACAATAATTCGAAGAAACCCCTAAAGGGGGTGTGAGGGAGGAAAAGAGAAGGATTTGAAAGGAAGACTTCCATAGAGACCTCGTTCAAGTTTCGGCCTTGTAACATATGACTAAGAACACTAACGGCTGTAGTGCTAACGGGAATGTAGTTAACAAGGATACTAGAAGGATTTGGTAAATAAATAGCAAGATAAATTTCAACAGGAGGAATAGGAGGAGGATGAGAAGTACGAGTAGGAGGACTATCCATTGTGGTTTGGAATAAAGAAATCAAAATGAAGGATTTTGAATGTGGGTACTTACGTATTTTAGTGTTATAATGAACAAAATGGTGTGTGGTGTGTTATATAAAACGAAGCATATGGTGTTAAATGCTATATTAATGAGGAAATAGTTAGTGGATGAGTGTCAAATCAATTTATGTACGTACACGGTACTCGAAGTAGTGAAACAATAGTAATAATGATAGTTGTAGTAATTCTAACGTGTTGTGGTAATGAAAGTTATGACCATGGCTTTAATAGTTGGGTTTACTTGTGGATAATAATTACATATAACACTTGTTTAATTTTTACTGGGGATTACATGTTTATCCTCCTTAAATCACAAATAATACCCTAATTGGGTAATAGTTAACCCAACTAAACCCAACGTACATAACTTAAACCCTAAACCCCATAACTATACCTTAATTGGGTACTAGTTAACCCAAAGGCCAATGGACAACCCAACCCTAATCCCCAACCCCCCCCCCCCCCCTCCCCCCCAAAAAAAACTATACCCTAATTGGGTAATAGTTAACCCAAATGGTAATGGACAACCCTAAACCCTTAACACTAAACCCTAAACCCTAAAGAACAAACCAACCATTATCCTCCTTAAATCCCAAATAATAACCCAACTTTATCCTTCCTTTGTGTACTCTATGTTGTACACTTTGATCATGTACATCATCAATGTATACAAAGTGGTGTACATCTAAAAATGAGTACATCATCAATGTGTACATAGTGGTGTACATTCTCAATGTGTACGTACACCTGCAAGTACACAATTAATGTGTATTACGCCATCGTCTTAGTCTACATAATTGTTTTCACACCCCAACACATAGAAATTGATACATAATATTACACCTAGATAACCTAAACCCTAAACCCCAAAACTATACCCTAATTGGGTACTAGTTAACCCAAAGGCCAATGGACTACCCAACCCTAATCTCCAAACCCCCCCCCCCCCCCCCCCCCAAAAAAAAACTATACCCTAATTGGGTAATAGTTAACCCAAATGACAATGGACAACCCTAAACCCTTAAGAACAAATCAACCATTATCCTCCTTAAATCCCAAATAATAACCCAACCAACCCTAAACCTTGGTATGTGTACAACATGATTGAGTATAGTGGTGTGCATCATTAATATGTACATAGTTAAGTACATAGTTCTGTACATCACCATATCTCTGTACACCCACATGTACATCATCAATGTGTACATAGTGGTGTTCATCACCTTTTCATTGTACTCCCCATGTACATCATCCATGTCTAATATGCCATCGGTAATGTGTACATGATAGTGTTCTAAATATAGATAAAATATAGAGAAAGTTACACCAACATAAATAACCATACAAAATATTACCGTACACATAGAATTGTGCATTCATAACATAAGAAAGTTCTTAAACACAAAGTGACACGAAATCCGAAAATCAAACCGAAGACAGAATTAAAAAACATTACAAATGGAAAGATTAGAGAAGGGGGATGACTGGGATAGGGTTAACCCCATAATCAAACACATCCGCGACAAACTTTTTCCTAATGATGCCCATAGTAACCTCATCAATCCGCTCAAGTGCTTCATCAGGGAAATCTAACGCCTTTAATTCAACCATCTTTAGTGCTAGAAGACCATCATCGGCCGCAGATGCATGTTGGGATACAGTAGCTGGCCTGACATAAGTGAACGGGGAGAGGGAAAAATGAATGTTACGCTTACTAACCGATCGGACAAGATACGGAACCATTGACAGAATATGGTGGATCAAACGGTCCGCCTCGGCCTCTGTAGTAGCAGATTGATGAGGATCATACACTGTCACTGTACGTTCGAGGAGATGTATCTTCAGCCCAACCCACAGGTTTTGCTTCCAGTTCATTGGGGCATAAATGCTGTCAACATCCTTCAACCATCGAAGCTTTGGAGTACGGTGATCAGGTTCACCGGCTGCGATGTAGCATACACTAGGTGGAAACTTGAACTGCAATTTGTCTTCACTGGTGTAGAAGTCAGTAGAGTAATTACCAAGTTCATTGGTCAATTGGGGTCCAACCAGAGCAGACCATTTTTTTTTCATTATCTGACCACCCTTACGCCAAATCAGCACTGCCAAAATCTCCATTCCCTGTAAATGGATGCACAATGCAACAAAGTGTGTACATTAAACCATTTTTGTATGTACAGAACCACACACTGCCATGTATATACTCAATAATGTGATGTTTACGTACATGAATAAAACAACTATAGTATAAAATATGAAAAACACAGTTTAGGTAAACATACTTGCAAGTTAGGCCAGAAGTTTGGAGTGGAAAGGTCAGTGAAGAATTTACTCCCAAGTTTGAATTGTCCAAAGACGTCAAAAATTCTACAAAAGGAATTAATAGATAAGTGTATGAATTCCTTTAAACTATATATTTGATTGGCATTAACACAATAGCTACCCAGTGTTTTTTTCTAATATTTTTGCAAGATTAATTGGTTGGTTAGGATGTAGGCTTAAAAGAGGATTATATTGCATGGTACCACCAACAATCGGCTTAGGCTTCAAAACAGTTGCCGCATACTCCTACATCTTTGACGTTGTGTGCTTCAACCTTGAAGATTGACGAACTGGAATAGTTGGTGCGACCTGAACGTCTCCGGTGTTTACTTTGTCAAGAACCTGTGTCATAAACAATGGACATGAGAAATTATCATACATAGAACAGTAAATTAAAAACCTAAAATACAAAAATGAAGTAGTACATCTTTTATGATAAGGGAAGGTTCATCAATCTTCTCATCTTCTACAGCTTTTCTTGGGACTTCATCAGACTGTACATTGTCACTCGGGACTTCTTCAGGCTGCACAACTTTAGGTTGTACACCTTCAGGCTGTACAACATCAGACTGTACCTCTTCAGGTTGTACACCTCCATCCGGTATAATATCCGACTGTACCTCTTCAGATTGTACACCTGCAGCCTGTGCAACGGAAGCTTGTATCAGTTCAGGTTGTACTGGTTGAAGATGTACATCTTCCCCATCTGCAGCATCTACCCTTGCACCAATATCAGTACGTACACCATCATCCTGTACAACAGATGGCTGTACACTGAAAGGCTGTGCCTCTTCCCTTCGTACACTCTGATAATTTTCGTTCTGTCCACCATCAATGTGTACATCTTCCAAATCCACTCCTTCCGGCTCAACATATGGGCAGTGTACACCTTCCCTCCCCAGTCCTTCCATCTCTACATGTTCCAATCCAACATCTCTATCATCCCCATCATTATCTCTCATCAGTACATTCGCATTGATTTCTGATACCTTCTCTGCTACTTCTGCTCCATCAACATCAAATTCCCTCTGTACATCAACTCCTCTCTGTACATGTCCACGAGAAGTACGTACATCAACGCCCTAACCATGAATACAAGAGTTTCAAATAGAAGCAAAATAAGAGTGTAATAAGAGAAGTCTAAACTCAGGCATAAACGAACTTTTTCTAAATAATAAATCAATGTACATTATTTACCTCTACAGGTTATACATGAGGAGTTGTACGTACTGGGTTGTTCTTCCTTAAACTAGACCTCAAACCTCTCTTTAATGGAGGTTTTGTTGCCAATGGGGTAGTCTTCTTAGCCACACGCACCTTACTCCTTACTCTAGGTTCATCTTGAAGGGGCAAACGACTATCTACATACTCTTTTAGCTCCACAAAAGCAGACTTAATGTCCCCAAGCAAAGATGCTTTTAATTCCTCAATAGCCTTCGAAGTCTGAGCTTGTCTCAAAGAGACATGCCTAAGTTCTGATAAAATCCTCTCATGAAGGGTATCCTTTGCTGAACCAGGCACTGAAGAAGGACCAGGGTCAGATTGACGGTGGTTGGTCGGAGCTTCAACAAAATCATCATCATCAACAACATAATCTTCCCTTGGTTTCTTTCTAGAGCTGTTTGGTACACTTGCAGATGTAGTTTTCCGTGTACGTACACCATTAGTTGTACGTGCTCTACCTTTAGTACGTACATCAACATCTGTAGGTACACCACCGCCTACATACAAATATATTATCAATCCACAATATCTACTTAACCAAAATTAATAGCGTACAATCAGTAGGTACACCATCTCATAAGTACAAAAAATATATAATTTATGTAAAAACAAACCTATGGTTACTTGGTATGCAGGTTCACCACCACGCCAATTGGAATCATCAAACTGAAATCCATCTTTGATGAGTCCTTCAAGGTAGTTTACCTCTGCATCATCAGTATCATCAGCCCATGTCAATGGGAAATCTGGAAGAGGATGGTCAGAGTGGAGAATAGAGTCAACAACAACCTGTACAGAGGATTTTTATAAGTAAACTGTACGGAGTATGACAATTAGAATGTACGTACACTGGCACAACTTTACATAGAAGAGTACAGAAATGTTAAGAAACAATGGAAAACAATACTAACCCCTGCCTTCTTCTCGCAGTCCATGATGTCCTTCATTTTAATTGGTTGAATTTTGGTCAAGTGCTTGATTGCCCTTTGATTGAGAATGGACGAATCTTCCGGGGAAGGTATAAGCCTTCTAAAATCCGGAATTGCTTCAATGGCAAAGAGTTGAAGGGCTAGAGGAAACCCATACACTATCTTTGACATTTGTCTAAGAGAAGCTACGAGTTTAGTCACACTTTCAGTAGTTTTTTTACACTGAAGAGTACGATTGATAAGAGAAAATGATTTCCTCCCCCACGGATAGTCACAAAACAAAGCAAATTCCTTAGTCATTTGTACGGTCTTTGGGTTTGGCTTCGCCGGATGATTTCCACCCGTCGTAAGAATACCATCAATGATGATGGTTAACGCTAATGCAAGTTTCTTCGAATTAGGAGTATCGGACTTCTGCATCATCTTGACAAGATCTGGAATGGTAGAGTCTCCTTCATCACCAAACAAAGTTGTCCATACCTTCTGACAACCTTCTTTGGGCTTAACAATGGCATCAATCTCTTCTTGCAATGGATAAGGGCCACATTGCAGACCGGTTACAAGCCAAAACTCTCTTAAAGAGAATTTGATTGGTTTTCCGGCGAACAAAAACTACATCTCCTTTTCTTTAGATGTAATTAGTTGTCGGGCGGCGAAATTGAGCACCATCTTCCCGGAAAAAGCAAGTTCCGGTGCTGGAATAGTGAAGAGTTTACCAAAAGCAGAGTTACACAGTTTAACCATCTTCTCGGTGCCTTTCAAAGCTTCGGCATTGGCGAGTAGAAGATCGGGTCTCGAGTACGCGTTGATATGCGCCTTAGATGGATATTCTCTTGCTCGGAATAACCTCGCCGGTAACTTCTCAGAGATCGTTGTCGGAACCGGAACCGTCGGAACCTCCGATTCCGATTGACCAGTCGATTGTGGCATTGAAATCCCTAGATTTCTCAAAATCTTCCAAGAGAGAGAAAAAGAAAATAAGAGGAGAGAACTTGAATAGATTAGATGGATTTGTTGAAAATTTTTAAAAAACTTCAAGAAATTGACAAATTCTTTCTGAGAGAGAGAAAGGAAAGGTGAGGAAGTTGAATAGATTTGAGAAATTTTTTTTTTTCTCTGATAATGATGAAGATGCAGTTATGGCATCGGGGATTTCCCCATAAAGTAACCGTCTGTCAGTTTTTCTCCTACTAACACACGGCACAACTTTTATATTTATATTAAAAACAAAACATTGGTCAAGTCACACCTTTTTCAATAGTCTTTAAAAAGTCTCTCTCTGTCAGCTCACAACCGTACAAGAAATGTAAGGTGAACAGAGATTTCTTTGGGGCAATATTGCCATTTTTGAAAAAATGTGACAGATTCTGAAATTTTAAACTCAGCATGTGACACTTGTGTAATTAAAACTCACCCATGTGACATTTGTGTAATTGTTTCTCTAATAAAATGGTGAACAATTTAAACACAAAAATTGTTATATTTTTATGATTTCGTAGTGGAGAGTATTTAAAATCATACTAGAGAAGTTATTGAATAATAATTTTTTTTTTTATCACATACAGAATAGAATACAATAGTTCCTCTAGCAAACATGTCCTCTTGGAAAATAGTTACAAATACTTGTATCTAGCATACAAGTAATGCTAACGTAATTTCATCTTCATGAAAGATCCAATATCATAGAAAACACCAAATCAATCTACTACGGGTCCTATAAAAAATAATTTAAAAACTTTTAAATGTAGATAAAAAATTTACAAAAAGAGGCATAAAAATATATGAAATTTTAACTTTTAAATGTTTTGTATATAATAAAAAGATGTTTCGTGATTAGTAAATTCCAAACACTCATTGAATAAAGTATTTTATGAGAAAATGAAATATGCATAACATTGAAATGATAAAAAATCAGAATTAATATGAAACCAATGCCAATTTGAATCGATTTGAAATTTTTTTTCCAGCCACAAATAATATACATCTTTAATGATAATAAGAAAATACATCACCACGAAATCAATATTCTTTACCAACACAATACAATAAAGAAAAAAAAACATAAACTAGAAATTAGGGATGTTAAATTGGGCCTAACTAGAAAGGGTTAGCCCTGACCCATATTAAAATTTAAAGCCCAGAACCCTTCACTTTGATTTATTTTAATAGTGGGCTAAAATCGGACCCAAATAAATTAGCACTGGGTTAAAAGAAGGGTTATGTTTTATGCATATATATATAACCCGAAAGCTTTGACCTTGATTCAGAATCGATCGGAGATCCGTCGTATTGTAAACCAGAGTCCATTAGATTGGCTAACTCGTCTTGCCACGTAGGCACTCCTCTTCCCATCTCCTCCATCTTCTTCAAAACCAAAATCCCTAATCCGAATCGGAACCAAACTCTTCACAGCAAAAAGATCTGTACATTTAGGTTTCTATGAGGATCCGAGATTACAGAGAGAAAACACAAAGAGTGCGAGAGAGATAGAACATGGCGAGAATAAGCAGCAACTGACACCTTTACAAGCGTGAACTTCAAGCTCACTTTTTTTCTTTTTCTAACAAGAAAAATCACTTCTTTTTATTAAAATAATAATTCGAGAAAACTTTTTTCATTAAACGAATCATACAGTGAAAGCGAGAGAGACAAAAGTTTCTCTGTATATATATGACTCAGAAATTTCATTAACGAATTACAAGTTGATGTTATTGTCACGAAAGTATCAAACTTTTACTCTTCACTTTTTCAATATTCTTTTTTGATTTTGACTGGTTTTATTGAAAAAAAAATTGGAGTATTGTTCTTTGATTTATAGAAAAGGGTTAATGGGCTAATCCTAATTAAGTCCATACTAATATAAATTAGGGCTAATAATGGACTGAGATTAAAATAGGGCTGGGCTTATATTATCATGGACTAAAATGGGCCAGAACCCTCCCTACAACATCCCTAGAAGAAATGGATTCTGAGTGCGGCGATCATAACTCGATGGACTACAAGACGGATTAGATGCTCTCTCCATACTTCTTCTCCAAGATTGTTCTTCCTCGATACATGTGAAAAAGAATTACTTTCATATTTTTTTATTATGAAACAAATTCTATCACAACTAAGCAAGTTCGTAATCTATCTTGATTAGAAAAGAAAATGAAGATGGTCATATATCTCAAATTTATATATTTATTTTCGTTTTGTTATTCTTAAATTTATGCAATGATGCATAAGTTTTGAATCTAAAACTTAATCATCATCTATTAAACCAAAATATAAGTCATTACATTTTCGGTTGCTTACATTTGTTTTGTAATTTGTTTATATTTTACTTATGTTTTGCTTTAAAAAAATATTTTTCTAATTTTTGTAAATTAGAAGAAAATTAGAAACTGTTACATTAAAATAGAAGAAAATACTTGATTTATTTTCTTTTTCCTTATGAAAATTTGCTCCTCGGCTACTGATATATCATGGTTTTTATGATTTTTAGCCATGATATAAGTCTGTTTATTTAGAGTCTTTTGGTGTTTTCGAGTCTTCTATGTTTTATATTAGGTACAATTGGTATTTACTGGAGCAATTTGGAGCAGAATGGAATGAACTGTCGAAGTCGCAAGTTCAGAATGATGTTGTGAAGTTAGTGTCGATCGACATGGCTTAATCTGTCGATCGACAGGAAGATTTTACAAGCGTCAAGCGACACACTTGTCACGTTGCTCGACACGATCAACTCCGCGACCAGAAATCAAGTTCTCGGAAAATTTTCGTTTTCGCGCCAAAAAACCCAGATGTTTGCAATTGGGCCCATGCCGACTTTTGTACTTATAAATACTTATTTTCGGCCATTGTTTAGGCTATACTTTATTTTACTTAGTTTTAAGAGATATCTATTTTTAATAAAGATGTTTTCTTCTTTTACTATGTCTGAAAAATTCTCTTGTTAGGTTTAAGGTTTTTCAAGGGTTGTTGATGATTTGCTAGATCTTATCTGAATTGCATAGGGTTAATATCTTTAGAAGTTCTTCGTCTTGACTTGTTCTTATTGCTGATTTTAGCCTCGTGAACTGAAATCTGATCTTAGGTTAATAATAGAAACGACAGTTTTATTAATTGCTTGAACTAGTTTTTGATGAGCAAAATTCATTTTCGCAAAGACATTTGGTTTAGGGTTTTGTGAACAATTGAGCTCGATCATTAATGCTTGTTTAGATTTATAGGATTCGCAACGACAATTGGTTTTCTAGGATTTAGACATAGATAATCTCTGCAGCGACAGCTGATTGGTTTCACATTCGTATTCATGTTTAGGAAATGAGCTTCATAATCCTATCGTTAATTTATCATCTGCATCTACTATGTTGTGAGACAGTCGTAAAAGAAAAAGAGGAGGTAATAATGTCTCAAGTCGATATCTTTTGTTATCTCTTAATAACTTGATAACGCGCGATTCGGTAAAGCTAATTTTTTTGATTGTTGTGTGCAGGGAGGAAGTAGAGTTTGAAGGTCGGGTTAGCTAGGACTTCCATGGAAGGATGTTAGTTTGATGCTTAGTGACATTTTTTCTCATAGTCGGCTATGCCTAGATGATAGCCCAAGTTTACACCGCCGAAGTGTCTCCAGCATCTTCCTGCGGCTTCCTCACTTCCTTATAGTAGGTTTATGTGCATGTGTTTACTAACGCTGACATTCTGCTAGGTTACGTCTCCAACTTGGTGTTCGCGAAGCTTTTGCTGAAACTTGGCTGGAGAGTCACACCATTTACTAGCGTTGACCTTCAGTTAACTCAATTATAATGTTTTAAGTTTGACACCAAATCCAATCTTCTAGGGTAAATCTCTACAATACTCTTTGCTTCACAATCATTTTGCATGTTGCCGAAGTGTAATAAAATTGTCGAAATTCCCACCCAGTTTTAAATTCGAAATTGTTAATAAATGGAAACTTCTATCCAAATTACCATAATTTTGAAATTTCCTTTTCAAATCTACCGTAAATCAAAACACCTTTCAATTTCATACCACAACAAATATAAAAGACAATTTTGCTCTTGTTATATTTTAAGGTATATTAAAGTTTCATTTGTCTACGGCCGTTCAATATTTGGTCCACCACCATCAGTCGTCATTTTTGTCCATCAATCACCGTCACCAAATTCGTCACTGATTTCATTTTTGTCCACCGCTTCCGTCACCGACTCCGTTTTTGTCTACGTCGCCGTTGCCGATATCATTTTTGTCTACCGTCTCCATCGCCGGCTCTGTTAGTCCATGTTCTTATCGCTAACTTTGTTTTTTGTCTATCGCCACCGTCATCAGATCTTGTTCACTGACGATGTCGTCAAAATCTTGTCCACCGTCGACGTCTCCTACCTCTTCATAACATTATCTTCTTTGAGTGCGAGAGGGGGAGAGAGAGAGAGATCTTTCATAGCACCATCTTCTTTGAGAGAGAGAGAGAGAGAGAGAGAGAGAGAGAGAGAAAGAGAGAGAGAGAGAGAATGCCGGCCGGAGAGAACGTGTCGGAAAAAGTGGTGGAGAGAAAGTGTGGTTGGAAAAAATGAGAATGTGAGAGAGATAAAGAACATGAGGACAAATTGGTAATTTAAATTGGTGTTATGGAATAAGAATGAAAGAAATTGAGTGTTACTAGAGCTGTCAGAATGTGCCAACTCAACCCATTTGACCCATCTCGCCATGGGTTCTTTTTTATTTTACCCACGATGGATCGGCCTATGAGACCCGCGGGTCAAAATATATAGACCCAAACTCTACTCACTATATTCCATGGGGTTTTTGGACGGCCCATGGATATTAATACGTAATCTAAAATAAAAATAAAAAAAAGATTTTTTTTTGTCAACCAAATATTAATTAAAAGAAACACTCCCGATTGGTAATCCAAAGTGGAGTTAAATTGTTTACATAAGAGAAAGAAGAAGCCCGTAATCGAGCTGATTTAGCTAAAGCATCCGCCTGAACATTTCATGTACGAGGGATCAACAAAAAAGAGAATTCAGGGAAAAATGCACAGAGGTCTTCAAATCTGCTTGCAAAAATAGTGAACGCCGGTCAATCCTCCGATGATTGGGATAAGTTTAGAGATCCAGACAATCTGTCTCAAAACTCTGACATGGCACATTATTCTCTATCATGCTGCTCAGCGCCCAGAGAAGCGATTCTATCTCCGAGTGAAGGGGTGACCGTACCCGCCTGATTCTTTTGCCCTTAATAAAATTCCTTGAGACCCTTGGTGATAAAATCACCCTATCCCTGAGGTGTTATCCGTGTCTGTGTCCTTCCAGGCATCATCTACCTTACAATTAGTAGCCCTTGACTGAATACCCACAATTGCTACTTCTGCTACAGAGGAAATAGGTTGTGTTTGTGCCTCATTCCATACCTTACATTCATTTACCGCTTGGCTCAATATATCCATTGGGTTTGTATCTATGCCTCGAAATTTTTTTTTTGTTTCTTGATTTCCAAAAAAATCACATTATCCACGGGAATAACTCGTGGTCTCCGGTCACATCCTGTCTCTTGAGACTCCTCCATAAAAGGAAATCCATATTGGCATACACCGATGAATAAGGGAAATTTTCAGTATCCATGGAAAAGGATGCCAAGTCCCACATATCCCGCGCTATCGAACATTCAAAAATTGCATGATTAACCGACTCATCATCTCCACCACATCTCTTGCAAACTGTATCACAATCAATACCTCTTTGTCGCAACCGCGTTGTCACTGCCATGGAACCAGTTAAAACTTGCCACATAAAATGTTGAATCTTAGGTGGGCACAGAACGCACCACACATGTGCTAGCAAAGGCGTGGTACTAGGTTTCTTTAACACAACCTCAGACTCTCTGTCCTTTATCATTTTTGCCACCTGGTATCCTGTCTTTACTGTATAATTCCCAGATTTTGTAAATTGCCAACTACTGTGATCCTCCATGAATCTCGGACTAATCTTTAGCTCCCTTATCCGTGCTATGTCGTCCGGTTCCATAAACTCCTAAAGGATCATAATATGCCAATCCTTCGATATCGGGTCAATTAAATGGTTGACCATAAGATTAGGAAGCCATATACTACCTCGTCCCCACGCCGGTCGAGGGAAGGTATCCGGAATCCATGGGTCTTTCTTTCTATACCGAAATTCCATGACCTGATCCTAAACACTTACGACTGCCTTTGAGAAGTAACCCTCTGGCAGAGTATAGACTTCTCCACCCAAACGATGGAGCTCGAGGCTTTTTTGCCATTAGCGGATGACAATTCCTAAAATACCTTCCTTTCATCACTCTAGCTACTAAAGAATTAGGAAATTCATACATCTTCCATAATTGTTTAGCCAACAGGGCCGAGTTAAACATTTGTAATGACCGAAACCCCAGTCCTGCCTCCTCTTTAGGCAAGCAGAGTTTATCCCGCGCAACCCAATGTAAGCCTCGGTTTGTCTCGTTAGAGCTCCACCAAAAATTTGCTACGGCACTCGTTAACTCAGAAGTTAGCGTTTGTGGTAACTGGAGGACATAATATAGGTTGGTAGGGCTAAGGCCACCGACTTAATCATAACCTCCTTGCCTCCTTTGGACAACAATTTTGCATACCAACCGTTCACCCGTTCGTTGAGTCGCTTAATAATATAATTGAAAGTCTGTGTTACCTAAATAAGTCTCCATTCCTCCTTTATTATCAATTCTCAGAATTGCCTTCATCTGGGACTTAAAGAAAAACACCAACAAATTCGAATAAATCAAAAGAAACATAGAAAATATAAATGGACATCATAAATTCATAATGTATAACAAAAACAAAAGAAAACATATGAAAAAAATCTGAAATAAGAAATAATATTAAAAATGATAAGAGTCTATAAATTTGAAGAAACATCTTGCTTCTTTGACACGAATCAATGTCATTTTTGCCCACATTCTCTAAGAGTTATGATTGGTTCTTTTTTAGGTTCACCATTCTCCTCTACATATATAGGTTAGGTTTAGTCAATTAGTCTTAGGGTTTTCATAATATATTTGTTAAACTATTATTATATTTTAGATACACATATACATGTTAGGTTATATAATAGATATAAACTAATGTATTATATATATGAAAATTGGTGGGTAACCCATTAACCCGTGGTTTATTATGAGTTTTATCCGCGAAATCCATTGCTTACCATAGATTTATCCATGAGTTCCGCTTTTTTGCTTGATTACAATGTTGAAGCCAATGGGATGGTATGGGTTGGGTCGGACATGTGAATTTTGATCTATTATGACAACTCTAAGTGTTATGATAGATTTGGAAAGAATTGATTTAAATGGTAGATTAAATAAATTTCTCTTAATAAAGTTGAATAACTATTCATTACTCAAATTGGGCCTTATAAACAGCATAATTGGGCCTTCACGTTTAAAAAGAGGACGATTTATTAATAACTTAGGGAAATTTAATATCGGGGAAATATTACAGCTTCGAATCAAATTATCCCCAATCCTTTCCCCTTGGCGTCTCTCCTTGTCTCTCACAGTCGTGCAAATTAGGGTTCAAGCAAAAGAGAAAAAGAGTCGATTTCTCTGGTGTAATCGAAGATCTCAAGATGGCTCGTAATGAAGAGAAAGCACAATCGATGCTCAACAGGTTCATCACCATGAAAGAATCGGAGAAGAAGAAGCCAAAAGAGCGTCGACCTTACCTCGCATCGGAATGTCGCGATCTCGCCGAAGCAGACAAATGGAGGCAACAAATCATGCGCGAGATCGGCCGCAAAGTCGCCGAGATTCAGAACGAAGGATTAGGCGAGCACCGTCTCCGAGATCTGAACGACGAGATTAACAAACTTCTCCGGGAGAAATACCACTGGGAACGACGGATCGTTGAGCTAGGAGGTCCGAATTACTCGAGACACTCGGCCAAGATGACGGATCTGGAAGGAAACATCATCGACGTACCAAACCCTAGCGGCCGTGGTCCAGGGTATCGTTATTTCGGTGCGGCGAAGAAGCTTCCCGGAGTAAGAGAGCTTTTCGAGAAACCACCGGAGCTGAGGAAGCGTAGAACGAGGTACGATATATATAAAAGGATAGATGCTAGCTATTACGGGTATAGAGATGATGAAGATGGGATATTAGAGAAATTGGAGAAGAATGCGGAAGGAGAGATGAGGAAGAAGGAGGTTGATGAGTGGTTGAGGTTAGATGAGGTTAGGAAGGAAGCTAGGAAAGGTGCGAGTGAGGTAGTGAGTGTTGGAGCTGCGAAGGAGGTTTTGTTTGAGGAGGAAGAAGATGTTGTGGAGGAAGAGAGGAGGGAGAAGGAGAAAGAAGAGGAGAAAGAGAGGGAGTTTGTTGTTCATGTTCCGTTGCCTGATGAGAAGGAGATTGAGAAGATGGTTTTGGAGAAGAAGAAGATGGATTTGCTTAGTATGTATGCTAGTGAAGATTTGGTTGAGCAACAGAGTGAGGCTAAAGCTATGCTTAATATCCAGAGATAGATAAAAGGTCATTTCTTTTAGCTTTTGGTTGAGAAAGAAGTTGCTGTTTTTCTTTGTATTGCATTCTAGAATATTGTTTGTTGAATTTTAAAATTAAGTTGCGTACTTGCGTGGGTTAAGCAGACAAGAGAATTGAATCTTTAAAAGGAACAAAACATTCATCATTAACCAAACTACAGGGGAAATTCTTGCTTTTATCTATGCAATGTCCACATTCATACTACGTATAGTACTGCAGTTCATGAAGTCGATAGCATTGGTTTATTACCTCAAGTTTCTTAAGAAGCGTATCTAGCTTTTTATATTGTTTCTCAATCACTTGAACCTAAGAAAACAAGAGAAGAACCACTTAGGTAGAGCGAATTGGTAAGGTAAATATATAGCACTCTTGTTTTGTTGAGTTTAGTGTAAATCGAATCAAAAGTATACCTTCTTGAACAAATATTCTAATCCTTAATCTCCTCCTAGTTCAACATCTCCTTCTGTAGAAGAAGACTGACCTCGAGGACTCTCTGCAGAAGCTTGTCACATCAAATGAGACAATGATTCTAAAGCATTGGCTCTAAGTTTTGTTATTGATTGTAAAGTGTAAACCACTAACATAGAATCTGTTTCCACTTCTTACCAGGATTATGATAAATCCATACCAATACAAACAAAGCAGGTTGACACATTTTCAAATAACTATCTCCATGCTACTGTCTTTTGAATATGTAATTCTAACAATAGCCCTAATCTGAATAGTCATCATCTTTCACAACATGCAATTCAATAAAAGCCAAAACGAAATCAAAATTCAAACCTGAATCATCATCAAAGAACGCTAATTTCGATAACATCAAAGAACCCATTTGTATGTTCATGTAGACTTTTACGGTCTTAGCATACCAAAAATCACTATGACAATCTCAAGGCATGTATTTAGCCAAAAGAAAAAAAAAACAAAACAAAAAAAATAAATTAAGCAAAAGAAACAGGCATATCTATTAATTCTACTAATGGAAAAGTATGGATAAACCAAATGATGGGATAACGTATAAAAGTAAATTACCATTTGTTATTACCGAATACAAATTACTAATAATTTACATTTAAATATAAACTATAACATTTAAATACACAATAACAGTTTCTACAGTTTGTATTACCAATCAAACTTTGTTAATATTTAAAAGTAACAGTTACAGTTCTGAAAGCCATTTTTTCTACAGCCGAAAATCTAAAGTCACGGTCTACATTCACAGTCTTTACCAATCAGGTCATAGAATATTATGTGGACTCCCAACACCTCACCTTAAAGACCATACATATATGATATAACTGGTTAACATAAATGAGATCGTAATTAGCTCATTTTAGTTTCTTCTTTCATATCTCAATGACTAGTCTATTGAATGAAGTAGCTCATTTTAGTTTCTTCTTTCATATCTCAACAAGTAGCCTATTGAATGAAGGTATCTCTCCCATTAGTCGAGTAATTTCGTCAATCAATAAATCGTCGACAAGTAATAATCTCTTCCAAATTAATTGACAAAAAGACAAGTAATTGTCCAGGTCACCGATTTCAAACCAATCGAATCCGATTCTGTGAATTTCTCGGTTCCCAAATTCGTGCCCTAATTTCTCAATTTCAATTTCACATGTATCGAGGAAGATTAGTCATGGAGAAGGAGTTTGGAGGGAGCTTATCATCAGTCCGACACCAACAGTCCGTTGAGTCATGATCACCGCTCTCGGGATCCATTTCTTCCAGCAAGCAACCTCAGCGCGGTGGTCCTATTCTCACCGAGAATTTTCAAGACGGCCGGTTAAAAACCGATCACGAGCAGCTCCTGGCGACGATAGTGGTTGGAGTCGCAAAGACGTCATTCATTCTTGTGGCCACATTCCTTCTCGACCGAATCGGAAGACGTCCACTGCTTTTAACAAGCGTCAGCGGAATGCTACTGTCATTAACTACGTTAGGAATGTCTCTGACGGTGATAGATCAAACACCAAATAAGAGAGTGTCGTGGGCTGGTATTAAGCATCGCCACAGTCATGACATACATTGCTTCTTTTTCGGTTGGAAATGGACCGATTACTTGGGTGTAGTTTTAACTGTATAATCTATGTTTTGAGTAGTGAAATTTAATTTACCTGTGAGCAATTAGATGAATAGTAATAAAAATTGACGATGAGAATTTAAATTAACGTACATATATTAAAAAAATCTATGGTCATTTTCAAACTCTAGTTACTTACAACTTATTAGTTGATGTGTAATGAAATATTCATACGGAAGAAAACATTTAATTATATTTTTCTTATTCAATTTTAAAAGTTTCTTCTCATTTGAAAAGTTGCAATAATTTTGTTTCGAAGCAAAACATAAGCAAAATATAAGCAAAAACACAACATAATTCAACAAATAAAAATGTAACGACTCATACTTTGGTATAATTGATCATGGACTTGTACATATGCATCATTGCTAAAATTAGGTAATGTAATACAAAAAGAAAGATACAAATTTGAGGTATTTACCATTTTCATTTTCTTTTCAGATTGAAATATATTACAACCTTGATTATTTGATTTGGAATTTGTTTCGTCTTATATACAAAATTGATTTGTCTTGACGAATACTATAGACTGATAAATTTTTATACGCATTAGGCTCAATCTAGTCAGATGCGATGACAAACTCGTAAAGAAGCGATCTTGGCCTCTCGAAAGAAAATCTGGGAGAAGCGTAAGGAACAATAAGACATGGAAACAAACTCGGATTCTTTTATGTAGCTCTACTTTTGTAGTGTGTTTCAATTTGTAGTCACAGAGTCACTTCTTCCTCTTGATCCAAATCACTGAATGAATTGGAACGCGTTTTATAAACCAAATCTAAGAGGATCGGTGTAATGCATGGGAAGTAAAAATATAGCCATTAGTTGAGCAAACCATAACTTATGAGCTTTCTCATGTCCATATACAAAGTAGGACTGGGCAAAAATTCGGCTAAAACCGATTTGATTTGTTATTCGTTTTGATCTGAACCGAAAAGTTAGAATATCCATAAAGTTTCGAAGCAAAGCAAATACTAAAATAAACGATTTGTCAAAAACAAAGCAAATCACAAATAGTATTTTCTAAAAGACCATTATCCGATCCGTATATATGTACAAATAAATATGTCATTTATATAAAGTAACATGTATGTCTAATGTGTATAATTAATTTTTGTTATTAACTTATTTGTTTCACTAAATAATTAATCTTGATCATTAAAATGCAAAAAATAATTAAATAATATTAAAAATATTTACAGATCGGATCGGATTTGATAATCGCATATATTTTTAAAAAACTAGATATTTGATTTTCACGGATCGAATCGGATATCTGCGAATAGCTAAAAAAGTTTATAATATCCAAATTTCCGGATATCCAAAAATTAACGGATCGGATAGGAAAATCAGATATCCGTTTAAAGCGGATCGGATCAAGGATACCTGTATTTTTCCGGATATTCGCTTTGTGCCCAGGGCTAATACTGAAGAAACCTAGCCGATTTTTTTTTTATAAAACATATAAAATCGAATTATTATTTCCATAAAAAATAATTCTCAACTTAACACATCAAACCAGCCATCAAGCATAAAGCAACAAACCAATTAACAAGTGAAAACAACAAACTAGAATTAACTAATAATTCCTTAAATCATAAACGAATCAAATATCCATCATTGATTCCAATTTCAACAATTCTAAAATAATCTAACAACCTAAACACCAAATTCTAAATTCAAAAACAAAACTCATAAAACAAGCCCTAATCATCCTCTTCTCATCGTCATGATTCCACGATCACACTTTTTCTTTACCTGCATCACATGGAAAAACGAGATGCATAAGTATTATCAGAATTACTCAGTGAGACGATCATTCCATCTACAAACTATACACACATGTTAAACGAAATACCAAGATGCACACAACAAGGCCAATAAACATCAAGACAACAAGTTGTTTAACGATCAGCTACTGGTGTTGATCGACACATTCCTTGTGTCGATCGACACTAAGTCGCAGAAACCACAGAATCAAGTCTATCCTCTCTTGGCTCGAATCCGGTTCTTATCATACGACCACCTGCATCCAAAATACCAAAAAACCACACAAAACAAAAATCATAACACGGGAACTATCCATCACAATCATCATTTCAATAAAAATCATTCAACCAATGCATTTAAGCATCCATTTAACCCAGATAAGCCATAAACGTGAACTGACCTTGACTTTTGGGAATGGATTAAGGATTGATCACAAAAAATCTGATTCAAACACCCACAAAACTTCTGATTTCTCTTCTAAATCACGAAGAACGACACCCCAAATCGAGTCTTGAAACCTCTACTAATGATTAACAACACAATCTCTCTTTTTTTCTCTCTTTTCCTCTATAAACTAACAAGAATTTCTCCTTTTTTGCTCATCAACACGGCAGATCGTGTTATATACCCGAGCCCTAGGGTTTCACTAACCCAAACCGGCCAGATTGACAATTAAACATTGAACCGATTCTGACCCAAAAACGACTGTGTCGATTGACACACATACCAAAATTACATTTTTGGTTCGCAGGCGTTACAAATCTCCCCCACTAGCAATGAATTCGACCTCGAATCCCGGTAAAACATGTCCACCACGGACTATTCACCCGACCCTACCCAGTCAGCACCACTCGAGATCATCTCACCCGATCTGAGAAGCCCACATCCACGGACTATTCAGAAAATGATTACTCTTAACCCATTTCCACACCCCCCCTACTCGCAAGAACACATCTTTTGAGCTATCGGTGTATCATACCCCTCACACTCTGAGGAACCAATCCTTCGAGCTATCGGTATACAGGGAACCACCATCCCCTCGAGAGAACTAATCATCTCTCAATACTTATACTGAGAACCACCATCCCAAATAAGTATACTGTGAACCATCATCCCAAGAAATATATAAGAGAACAAACCATCTCCAAATGAGTTATTCGTGGAAACCATTTTCCCCTAATCAATTCTTAAACTTCTATAAATATTTATCGACTAGAACTACCTCACGTGGTCCAAACACGATATTTTCTAACCTAGAATATCATCACAATCATGACCAACCACTGGTCAACTTTAAACCAACACATATATAAACTATTCATCTTAGAAGAACACAAAAATATAAGAAAACTTCATCTTATAAATCTCCAAAAATGTATAAACCGTTACAACTCAAACGAAAATATTTGAAACAAAACAACATAGCACCATGTTAATTCCGAGACTGGAACCGTAAAGAAAACAAAGCTCAAGCTACGACCTTCTTCTCGAACCATTTCTTGATCATCATCTTTGCCTCTGGCTCCCAAGATTCCTCCTCAACATTGTCATTGTCCCACAAGACTTTCAACAACGATGACTTCTTCTGGCGCAGAACATTAACTTTCATCTCGAGAATATTCCTAGGTCTCGCCTCAACTATCAAATTAGGCTGAAGATCCTCCAGAATCTTAGCCACAACCTCCTTCGACTTATGCAGGCACTTCCTCAACATCGACACATGGAAAACCTTATGAAATACCTTCATATTCGGAGGTAACTCTAACCGATAAGCCACCGATCCAACTCGCTCCACCACCGGGAATGGATCCATAAATCTCGGACTCAACTAATTCTACGTAGAGGATCTGTTAGAACCTGCAACATGGCTATCTTGAGATACACACAATCTCCTACCTCAAACTCTAGCTTGTTTCTCTTCTTATTAGCATAACTCCTCTACCGATCCTTAGCCTCCTTCATAGCTTCTAAAAACAGATCCTCTCCGTCTATTTCTTGAACAAAACTCGCACAAAAAATGCTCCTCTCTCCCAATTGGGTCCATCATAGGAGGATCTGACTTGCTCTCCCATACAAAGCCTCATAAGGAGTCATCACAATACTCGTTTGAAAGCTGCTATTATATGCAAACTCTGCCATGCATAAGTGATCCACCCAATGACCACCCCAATCCAGAATACACATCCTCAACAAATCATCAATTGTCTGTCTGCGGATGATAAGATGTACTCATGTATGTGCACCTTAATGCCCATCTCAGCCTCAAACGCTCTCCAAAACTTAGATGTGAACTTAGGATCTATGTCTGACACAATGCTAGCTGGCACTTCATGCAGCCTCAAAATCACCTTTACATACTTCTTAGCCAAAATTGCCGCTTATCGGTCTTCTTAATGGCCATAAAATGTGCTGACTTAATCACACGATCCACAATCACCCAAATCGCATCAAAAGTATGAGAGTTAGGTAATCTTACCACGAAATCCATCGTCATCATATCCCACTACCACTCTGGAATGGGTAAACTCTGCAATAAACCACTCAGAACATGATGCTTAGCTTTCACTAACTGGCACGTATCGCAGGCTGCGACCCAATTAGCCACATATATCTTCATCCCGACCCAGTGATAGTACCATTTAAGATAACGATACATCTTAGTTGCTTTTAGATGAATCGAGAACTTGCTCGTAAGAGCCTCACTCACAATCTCCTGCCTTAGAATCTCATCGTTATGCACACAAACTCAACCACACACGAGAATCATCCCGTTCGAAGAGACCTGATACTCGAAACCAACAACTCTAGACGCATTAACAAATCTATGATACTTCTCTTAAACCACACAAATCCTTCTCAAAAGATCTGCCTGATCAGCTGCCTCCCAACCTAAAGGCTCATGCAAAATAGCACATAAACGCATAATGATAATCTCAATTACAAAAGTCGTGACAACCAGCTCCTGAGCCAAATCAACTTTCCGTCGACTCAAAACATCTGTAACCAGGTTAGCCTTACTCAGATGGTAAACAATGTTCAGATAATAATCTGCCAACAACTCCTCCCAACGCCTCTGCCTTACATTCACCAATGGCTTAGTAAAATATGTTGCAGATTCTTTTGATCCGTGAATATCTGTACTTTCCCGCCATAAGATGAGACCTCCATATCTTCAAGGCGAAGATCACTGCACCCAAGTCAAAATCGTGAATAACGTAATTGTGCTCGCTTCCCCTCAACTGGCTCGAAGCATAGGCGATAACTCATCCCTGCTGCACCAGCACACAATCTAGACACACTCTCAAAGCATCTGTATATACCACATAAGGCTCTCCCAACTCAGGTAACGTTAATACTGGTGTACTTGTCAACACCTCCTTAAGCTTCGTAAAGCTCTCCTCATACTTCTGAGACAAAACAAAAGGAACATCCTTCCTTGTCAGCTTCGTCATAGACTGTGCCATGCTCGCAAATCCCTTGAAAAACCTCATGTAATAACCTGCCAAACCAAGAAACTTATGATCTTGCTGGCGTTACTCGGTCTAGGCCACTCCCTGATAGCCTTTATCTTCGCCGAATCCACATACACTCCCTCTGCAGAATTGATATGCCCGAGAAAACCCATCTCTTCCTGCCACAAACTATACTTGCTCGGCTTAGCAAACAGTTTCTGCTCCCGAAGCTTCTCTAAAACCAACCTCAGACGAACCTCATGATCCTCATGACTCCTCGAATACACCAAAATATCACCTATGAATATGATCATAAACACATCTAGATACTCCTGGAACACTTCATTCATAAGCCTCATGAACGATATTGGTGCATTCGTTAACCCAAACGGCATCACCCAAACTCAAAATGGCCGTATCTTGTTCTGGACGCCGTCTTACGTCCATCTCCCTCTTCAATCAGGATTTGATGGTATCCGGAAGTTAAGTCAATCTTGGAGAACCAAGTAGCACCCCTTAGGTGATCCACTCATCAATATGTAGAAAAAGATACTAGTTCTTCTCAGTGACTCGGCTAAGTCCCCAATAATCAATACAGAACCAGAAACTCGAATCGTTCTTCTTTATAAACAACACCAATGCTCCCACGGTGAAGTGCTCGAACGAATAAATCCGTTACTCATCAACTCATCTAACTGCTTCTTCAGCTCTGCCAACTCTACTGGAGCCATCCAGTAAGGCGCCTTAGATATCGGAGTTTTCCTGGACTATAGCTTAATCATGAAAAGATCAGACTGAGACAGAGGTATTCCCTTTAACGATCAAAAACATCATCATAGTTTTGAATAACACGGATACCTCCAATTAGGCATGGGCTTTCGGTTACCCATTCGGATTTCGGATCAGGTTATTCGGTATTCGGGTTTTCGGTCTGATGAATATGAAAACCATTCGGGTTTTTAGAATTATCGATTCGGTTTCCGTTCGGGTATACTCGGGTTCGGTTTTCTTGTTACCCGTAAAAACAGAATAATATTCGGTATTCGGTTAATACCATTCAGTTTTTGGATTTTTCGGTTTTAAAACCCGAAATACCCAATTTAAAATCCAAATATCCAAAAAAAAACCGAAATACCCAATTTAAAATCCGAAATACCCAATTTAAAACCTAATTTTTTATTTTAAAACCTGAAAAAATCGAAATATCCAATTTAAAACCGAATATTTTTCGGATGACATGTGAAAAAGTTTTGGGTATTATTGTAATTAGTATTCAGGTATTTTGGTTAACCGCGGGTAACACGGGTATACCCGAACCCGAAACTGAACCCAAAACCGAACTCGAAACTCGACGAAAATAGAAACTATTCGGATAATAGGCACTACCCAAAACCGAACTGAACCCAAGTTTTTCGGTTGGGATTCAATTTTGGTTTTCGGTTTCGTGTTTTATGCCCACGCCTACCTCCAATAACAACCTCACCCCTAAACTTTGGCATAACGATCATCGCCAGATAAGCCTCACAATCCCGCTTAATCATCTGCTTCGCCTGAATAGTATAGATCACAAGGCTCTCAGAATTCGGTCTCACTCCCTGATAAACTAACCTCCCTCTCTTACGCTCAAATACCACTTGACCACAATGACAATCTAGATGTACCATGTATCTCTCCAGCCAATCTATACCCAGAATGATGTCATATAGCTCCACCGAACTAATCACCAAGTCTGCTGGCTTGAACTCGCCAACGATCTACACATCTATGCCTCACGCACAACCCAATGTTGCTAGAAACCTCCCTTCAGCCACCTTGACGCTGCCCGACTGCACACCAGTATCGCTCCGAATACCGATGCTTTAGACACACTCCAAGGTAATGGAGTAATTTGATGCTCCCGAATTGAATAAAACATGGGACTCGAAACCTCCCACTAATAAGGTTTAGTATAAACCCCATGTGATGAAAACCTTAACATTTTACCATAAGAAATAACATAAACACACAGCAAAATTCTAAATTACTGAATTTACCAAGTATGAGTCTGAGATTTACGTCTGATCGACCTTGCACTATGCTGACCTGCCTCCACTAACATGTACACATACGGTGCCGCTACAATCAGAGCCACCCGTTGCACTGCTGTTATCTGCGCCACAGGCTGCACTACAGCCACTACCAACTGTTGCAGCTTGGGACTCCTCGGTATGATATGCCCAGGCTCTCTACAGTGAAAACATACTCACGCATCCTGTGACTCGCCTCTCCTAGAACAACTAACCACTCGGTGCTCCATGCTTCTGTATCCAAAGCATCCACGACCGCTCTGGCTCCACTTGGAAGTATCCTCCCACTTCTTTTTTGTCCTTGCGCAGGCTTGCCGCCTTTGCTAGGAACCACTGCCTCCTCGGTTGAACAGCTAAAACTGCATGAACAACCACTACTAGTGCCTGATCACGCAGATCCTTCTCAATAGAAGCAGTTGTCTCGACGAACTCCGCCCTTGAAGCGTACTTGGTGACTTTACATCTCGTCCTTAGATAAGGTCGAAGTCCCCTCAAGAACCTCTTCACATGCGTCTGCTCATCCTAAACACCTCTACCAGCATACACTAGAAGTATGTTAAACTCAACATCATACTCCTCTACATGCCGGTATGCCTGAACCAGCTCCATGAATCTCGTCTCCTGACAATCCACTGCCTCATGAGGAAAGAACTTAGCATTAAACTCAGCTAAGAATTCTCCCCAAGTTCACTCTGTCTGCCTTCTCCTAGCCTCAACACGTCTCCACCACAGATGTGCATAACCATCGAGGTAATGCACAGCCAGCTCGACCTGAAACTCCGCAGGACATTTGATTGAGCAAAAATTATGCTCAACCCTCAAACGCCACTCAACCAACCGCCCTAAAACCGTAAGAGCTCTGATACCAAAATGAAACAGCCAAGCCGATTTTTTTTAAAACATTTAAATCCAAATTATTATTCTCATAAATAATAATTATCAACTTAACACATCAAACCAGCAATCAAGCATAAACCAACAAACCAATTAACCAGCGGAAACATTTAAACTATAATTAACCAACAATTTCATAACTCATTAACCAATCAAATATCCATCATTGATTCCAATTTCAATAATTCCAAAATAATCTAATAACCTAAACACCAGGTTCCAAATTCACTAACAAAACTCATAAAACAATCTCTAATCGTCTTCTTCTCATCGTCATGATTCCACGATCACACTTTTTCTTTACCTACATCAAATGGAAAAACGAGATGTGTGAGTATTATCACATATACTCAGTGAGACGGTCATTCCATCTACCGATTATACACACAAGTTAAACGAAATGCCAAGATACACACAACAAGGCCAATAAACATCAAGACAACAAGTTATTCAACGATCAGCTCACTACAAGAAAACAGTCCATTAGTGACTACGGTTTGTGACTGAAAAATCAGTCACTAATATTTGCGACTACTTTGAGACGAATTTCCGACTGATTTGCCACGCCAATAAAAGGCGTCATAAACTAGTCGCTAATTTGCGACGCCAGGAACTAGTCGTAAGGTAGTCACAAATTAGTGACTACTTTGTGACACCTAAAAGTAGGTTCAGAATTCGTCACATATCAATCACAAATTAGCGACTCCTGGAAGACGATTATTGTGGTCGCAAAATTGTGACGGCTTTGTGACTATCAGAGGAGTCACAATTTAGCGACACCTTCAAAAGAGTCACTCAAGCGTCGCAAATCCAATGTCGACACAAGAAGATATTTTTTCTAATGGTAGTCGCAAAGTAGAGGCTAAAACGTCACATATTTGTCACTCTTTAAAGAGTAGAAAACAGTCCATTTGTGACTGCTTTGTGACCGATTTGTGACTAAATAGGGTTTAGGGTTTCGACGTGGGACCAAAATAATTTTTTGCCACCGATTTGTGACTGAATATGGTTTAGGGGTTCGTGGTGTTGTAAAGTAGTTGCAAATTTGTGACGAATTTGTGACTGAATAGGGTTTAGGGGTTCGAGGTGTTGCAAAGTAGTTGCAAATTTGTGACGAATTTGTGACTCTTTAGTGACTATATAGGGTTTAAGGTTCATATCTGAAATCCTTATACTAACGTCACAAAATAGTCACAAATATACCACTACTTTGTGACACATTTGCAACGCAGAAGTAAATCTGCGACTGATTAGTGACTACTTTGCCACTCCATTTTACAATAATACACATTAAACCCCAAAATATATGCTTCTATGATTCATAGTTGTATTTAGCTTGTACTAAAGTCAATGACAAAGTAGCCAAGATGTGGTTGTAGTGAGTAAATCAATTTCTAAAAAAATATTTATATGAGAACAACATTAATGTACTTTAGCTTATAAACACTTAGAAGTTTTAAAGTGAGTTTATGTAAGTTGATGTTTTTGTAAATTAGTTTTGTTAGTGGTGGTATAATGGTTATATTAGTTTATTTAGGGTATATGGTTTAGGAAAAGGGAAGAAGAACAAAATTTGGGTCTAAATATTTAGGGTTTAGGGATTTGATTTGTGAATAACTTAAAATCGTCACAAATCAGTCACAAATTAGTAACTATTTTGTTACTCTTTTGAGACTAATATATGGGCGGGAATTATTTGGGGTTTTGGTGAAATAATTTGATTTTTTGGTGGGAATTTACTCTCTAAAACAAAGAGTCTTATGGTTGCAAAATAAAAACAAAAAGTCTGCATTATTCTCTTTTTTCAGATCCCTAATTTATCTCTCTCAATTTCACTTCGATTCACTCTTCTCCTTTGTCTTTTCACTAATCTTCTTCTTCTTCCTTTCTTCCTTTCGGATAAGAACCCTCGATTTCCTCTTTAATTTCTCATTCTGAGGAACCAAATTTACTCGGCGACAGAATCGAAAAATGTACTCGGCGACAGAATCGGAAAATGTACTCGGCGATTCGCTCGCTTCCGCTCGATGGTGGTCATGCTGGTGACTACCATGGACCTCTCGACGGAACCAATCTTCCCGGCGATGCTTGTTTGGTCTTAACCACTGACCCCAAGCCTCGTCTCCGGTGGACGGCGGAGCTCCATGAGAGATTCGTTGACGCCGTCACGCAGCTCTGTGGTCCTGACAGTGAGTACACTGATTTACTTTGGATTGTTTCTTCTAATTCTTAATTTGAAATTTCTGGATCTTGAAATGAAATGTGTGTATCATTTCTTAATCTATTGCCTTGACTTGACCCATTATCGGCGCAATAGTTATTGTAAACCGCAGAATTCCGGTGAGAATCAAACCGTAACGGAAGTTGGATAGGAGAAAGAAAGTACAATGCAATTTGGCGATTTCTTAACTTAAAGGTAACCTTCAATGCAATTGGAGTTGTTTAGGGTTGAGATTTTGTGGACTGATTGTGGTATCTAGAAATTGCGATTGAATTGATGGATCTAGCTTATTGTTGAACAAATTGGTGATGAATCAGTGGAGAGTTTTCTTAGAGATTGATTATTTCTACCTGCAGTTCAACCTTCAAATCCGAAGGAAGCAATGAAATGGTTGAAACAATCTGCGGAAAACGGCTACGTTCGAGCTCAGTATCAGTTAGCTCTTTGTTTACATCAAGGTCGGGTCGTGCAAACCAATCTGCTAGAAGTTGTATGTTCCTTTCTTCGTCTTTCTAGTTTAGATTCTAAATTGAAAGTTACATCTTTGAATGTGGTCCTTGATGTTTATGGGAACTGATAATGTTATATTTGGAAGTTTGCTTAGTTCTTTTGTGGAAATGTTTGATTTCTTGTCTCTTTTGCATAAGATTTTTCAGCCTTACACCTCTCCATTTTGTGCAGGCTTCTTCTCATCATCATGTTCATCTCTTAGTGATGAACAACTTCATGGAGGCTTCAGCTCTGCTCATATCTCTGTAATGAGCAGCTTCCTCTTGTTTCTTATCAGGTCCGGATCCTCTTGATCTTCTCTGACCAAGCTTCAGGTCAGTACCTCTCTCTTCTTTTTCTTCTTTCTTCTCTTGTTCTTGTCTTGTTCTTCTTGTTCTTGTCTTGTTCTTTGTTGTTCTTCTTGTTCTTGTCTTGTTCTTTGTTGTTCTTGTCTTGTTCATGTTGTTCTTGTCTTGTTCTTTGTTGATGTCTCTCTCCATCTTTCTCCTCTCTTCAGTCTCTGTCTTAGACTGACTTCTTCTCCTTGAACAGGCTCCAAGGATAATCAGCTCTGATACCATGTTGGATTTCTTGCATCTAACCATTGTTTTACTCTCAAAGGTTAATTCTCTCTATCTCTCTATCTCTTTGTTCTATTTTGTTAACATTCATTCTTGGTTTTCTTACACAACACACACATGCTATATAGTAGTTTCTCAACACACACTTTTGGTTAATAAAACATTTGGAATTTGATATGAAATTGCAGGTGGTATTGCTTACGGATTGGATAGGAAGGTGATGATGCTTGGAGGTGCTAGCTCCATAAGAAATTGAAAAAGTTTGTATTTTTGTTGTTCTTGTTTTGTTTTTGGTATCATTTTATGTATTAAAAGAATTTCTTGTGGAGCATTTTTTGTAATGTTTGTTTTGTAATATAATTTTGCATTTCAAGTTTTTTTTATTATTCACAGCATTTGGTAATTGAAAACAACACAAACAAACAACAATTAGTAGCATTTAAGTGACTGAAAAGTGATTTGAAAGAGATTCAATTTAGTCACTTCTAAAACAAAAGCGTCGCAAATCAGTGGCAAATTAGTGACCAAAATGTGACTAACCCAAAACGTGACAACAACAATATAGTCTCTAATTAGAAGCTAATTAGTCGTTAATTTGCGACGAATATAGTAGTCATAAATCAGTCGCAAAATCAGAAGTCGCTAATTAGTCGCTTATTTGCCACGCCAAAGGCAGTCTCAAATACGTTGCTAATTAGTGACTACCTACATGAGTCACAATTGTGTCGCTTATTTGCGACTGAGTTATGGAGTTATTAATCCGTCGCAAATTAGCGACGAATTTGCGACTGAGTTATGGAGTCCTAAATCCGTCATAAATCCGTCACTAATCAGTCGCAAATTAGCGACGAATACGCAGCGTCGCAAATTAGCGACGGCATTTTTGCGACGACTTGTATTCGTCGCAAAGTAGTCGCAAATGCCTCATTAGTGACAAATTTGTGACGTTTCTGGTAGTGGCAAATGGCCTGTTTTCTTGTAGTGGCTATTGGCATCGATCGACACACTCCTTGTGTCAATCAACACTAGGTCGCGAAATCCACAGAATTGAGCCTATCCTCTCTTGGCTCGAATCCGGGTCTTATCATACAACCACCTGCATCCAAAATACCAAAAACCACATTAAACAGCAAGTATAACACGGGAACTATCAATCACAATCACCAATTCAATAAAAATCATTCAACCAATGCATAAAAACATCCATTTAACCTAGATAAGCCATGGTCGCGCACTCACCTTGGCTTTTGGGAATGGATTAAGGATTGATCACGAAAAGTCAGACTCAAACACCCACAAAACTTCTGATTTCTCTTCTCAATCACGAAGAACGACACCCCAAATCAATTATTCAAACCTCTATGAACAATTAACAACACAATCTCTCTTCTTTTCTCTCTTTTCCTCTCAAAACTAACAAAAATCTCTCCTTTTTTGCTCATAAACACGGCTGATCGTGTATATACCCGAGCCCTAAGGTTTTAGTAACCCAAACCAGTCAAATCGACAATTAAACATCGAACCGATTTTGATCCGAATGACTTGTGGTATAGTTAACATTTATTGAATCAAAATCAAATCTTAACAAGACCGTTGAGTTAGAAAGAAACTGGATAATAGATTTGTCTAGAGATATGAACCACATCCACATGTTTCCACACACAATCTCCCAAACTCACTCTCTCTCTACTTTTTCTCTCTTCTTTCTCCAATGGCGGACGAAATCGAATACCAAAACCAGCCATACACCCCGAAAGAAACCGCATTACAAGCTCTAAACACAATAATCCAGCTCCATTTCGAGAAAACCCTGGAGAAAAAACGAGCCATTGACCACCAAAAGAAGAAACTCCACAAGCTTTTCCAGCTCTTCTTCATCTTCCTCGCCTTAATCTTCTTCTCTCTCTCTCAACCTTCAGGCCGTCTTCACTGCCGCCATTGTTGGGCTCCGATCTCCCTCCTCTCCTTCTCTCACCTCTTCTTCTACGTCTCCGTCGCTCAAACCCTCCGCTGCATCAACGGCTTCAAGTACCAGCGTCGCTGCCATAAACTCACTCTCGGTCTCGCTACGCATAAGCTCCGTTTCATCAAATCAAGAATCGCCGCCGGAGATTACGGGGAAGACGAGGTCTCTGCTTCGGCTGCTGCTTGGGATCTGGAAGTTCCGTATCAGGAACCACCAGATAATTACTTTGGCAAGTTTAAGAGAAATTGGGCTCTTTATTTCGGCTTCTTGATTCTTCTTTACACTTTCATGATCTCTTTCTCCGTTGTTATCCTCTGTTTCTAAAGTTCACTCCTTTAGTGGCCATTTCGTTGATTTTGTTATGTAGGAATCTAAAAGGATCACGAAAAGTTCGAAACTTTGAGATTTGATTCTATCTGGGTTTTTCAGTTTCTTCAGCTTAAATAACATCATGTAGAAATAAAGGATCGTATAAATTTGCAAACTTTAAGGATTGATTAGAAATCTGGATTGTTCTGACTTAAAAAGGTGGAAACTTTAAAGATTTGATTCCATTTGGGTTGTTCAGTTCCTCTTTTTGTTCATCTAAATGTCAGAGAATCCCAAGTGTTACCATTAGTTGAGACAATTTGCAATAATGATCAATTAATCACAACCAAAAGTTTGAATCTTTTTCACAAACATACACAAAAAATACAAATCAACGGTCAGAATCTGACCAAAGAATTAAAGAGATGGTAAAATTTTCACTGGTAAATAAAAACACAGAAAAAACTTGATTGTTTGAATCTAACTGCTAATTCAAAGATCTCGGCTAGGAGTTGTTTTGTTGTTGTTGCTCGAGGGAGACGGTTCAACCCCGTACTCGCTCGTGTTCCCATACTCGCTGCTTGCTCCATACTCATGGCTATCCAATGCCACTTTCCTGAACTTCCTCATATCCGCACTGTAAGTGCTAGAGTCATAATCCGAACTCGATCCCCTCCCGAGGAACGAGCTCTGCCCCGGTTTCGCTTCATTTAGATCGTCTAGCGATGCATCTCCCTCCAAAGTCCGAACAATCTGTTTATAATCGTAAAATGATTCAGAACATTTGATTTTGGACTTGGACTCATTAGTGTGATATGATTCTTTTTTGTTGTCTAAAACTTACTTGGCTCATCTTAGGCCTACGTCTAGCTGAATGTCTGATGGCTGCAGCGGCACAAGCCACCATTCGTGCCATCTCATAAGGCTCGTATTGGTTCTCGAGCCGTGGATCAACTAGTTCACTGTAATCCCCATCCTGAGCTGCGTTTAAGCATAAGGGTCTTGCCTGTGTAAAGAAAGATAGAATTTGTGTACATCATTAGTCCACAAAGATTATAATAACAGAGTAAAACATTATGTATATTATATGTGTTACTGACCCAATCGACCAAACTGTCTTCCATCTCGCCAGTGAGATCAACAGGTCGGCGTCCGGTTACGAGCTCAAGAAGCATAACTCCATATGAGAAAACATCTGATCTGTCCGTTAGTTTCCCGCTTGACGCATACTCTGGAGCCAAGTACCTATCATTTGATTTAGAATTTTAGATTCTTGATTAGAGAAACATATTCTTGGATCTTAGATTAGATATCAAGAATTGTTTTTTCGCGTTTCTTTATTACCCGAAAGTTCCCATGATACGAGTTGACACATGTGTAACGTTGTCTTGAGATAGCTTTGCTAACCCGAAATCTGCAACTTTGGCTTCAAAGGATTCGTCAAGAAGAATGTTTGAAGCTTTAATGTCTCTATGAATGATTTTTGGATGACCTGAGTCAAGAAAACAAAACTTTTAACCTCTTGATGAGTTTCCAATTAGGTTTTCAAAGATTTATATCATTTTTCAACTCACAATCTTCATGTAGATAAGCAAGCCCTTTAGCTGATCCCAAAGCAATCCTGAGCCTTGTAGGCCAATCAAGAACATTACCACTTTTACCATGGAGATGAAACTCAAGGGTATCATTAGGTAAGAACTCATAAACCAACATCCTTTGCCCTCCTGCAATACAATATCCAACAAGAGACACAAGAAACCGATGATGAACTCGACTAATGATATCGACCTCAGCTTGAAACTCGCGCTCTCCTTGTCCACTTCCCGCTTTAAGACTCTTTACCGCAATTTCTTTTCCATTAGGAAGTATTCCCTTGTGAACATACCCGAACCCGCCTTGACCTAACAATCTTGCTTGAGAGAAACCTTGTGTGGCTGCAGCTAGCTCGTCGTAGGTGAATGTGCTCTTGTTGAAACCCAGAGCCACTGAAGGGTGAGGTGGTGGTAGAGACGGACCGTGTGGACCTGAGAAGTTTGAGCTCATGTCACTGCTGTTTCCGTTGTTTACACCGCCTGATACTAGCGGTGGCGGTGGTGGTGGCGACGGTTGCCAGCTTCCTGGTGGCGGTGGAGGCTGTGAATTCATCCAGTTGTTGTTGTTACCGTTTGATCCAGGATATTGATGAGACAGATTCATTATGTGATCGCTTTGGTTATTGTAATGTTGTACTTGTTGTTGTTGATATTGATCGTTCCCACCTAAGGTCAAAACAGAGACTTTGTTTCAGACTTGGACAACAAGAAAACAAAAGTTTATGATTTTTCTACACTATTTTAACATATTAAGGATTCTAAATCTCTTCTTGAGAAACCAGTTTTCATGTTTTCTACCATATTTCAAACTGATTATGAAATCCCAAACTTCAAAATGCGGTTTTGAAGGTAATGAGATTTTAATAGCTTGGCGCACAAGAAATTGTTTTAACAGAACCTAGGGTTAGGGTTAGGGTTAGGGCTTGGCCATTTTATTTGTACCTTTGCCTGTGGCGAAGCCATTGCCTGAGTAATACGACATTTGATGCTTCTTTTTCTTCTTACGACAACAACAGACACAGAACAATATCATAACAAGAAACAACAATCCAGCACTAGCCGCAATTCCTATAATAGCATTCGTGTTCTGATCATCACTACGCGAGCCACCGCTTGGTTTTGGTGGAGCCAACGATTTCGTAGAAGAAGAATTCCAGTCAGAGTTTCTCGATGGAGGCGGAGGCGAACGGTTATTGTTGTTGCTTCCTCCTCCATTGCTTTTGTTGTTATTATCCCCATTGTTGTTGTTGTCATTGTTGCTATTACCATTGTTGTTATTCCCATTGCTTCCACCATTTTTGTTGTTACTATCATTGTTGCTATTACCATTTTTGTTGTTATTATCATTGTTGTTATTACCATTGTTGCTGTTGTTGTCATTGTTTCCACCATTATTGTTGTTGTTGTTGTTGTTTTGTTGCGGGGATGGTGGAGATTGTGAACTTGAAGAAGGCGGTGGAGGTGAGGAGGAGGAGGAACCACCGGAGGAATTATCCGGCGAAGGAGGAGCCGGTGGTGAAGAATTATCGTTGTCGGCGGAAGGAGGCGGAGGAGAGGATTGTTGTTGATTATTGTTGTTGTCGGAGGAAGGAGATGGTGGTGTTTGTGACGGCAGTGAATTCTCCGGGGATTGCCCCTCCGCCATGATCTCTCTTACGGTGTTATTATCTTTTTATTTTGTATTTTTTTTGTGAAGCTCTCTTTTGTTTTGTTTTTTCTTACAAGAAAAAAAGAGAGAGGAAGAGAGATGAACAAAGAGAAACACAAAAGCTCTTTGTGTGTTTCAAATTCTATTTTTAAAGAAGGCTTTTCAAAAAAAAATGTTTTTGTTTTGGTTTTTTTTCTGAATTGGTAATGTCTTCTTTTGGTAAGGTCTATATTTGGGGTTTAATACAGCCATGCAAATTTATGTACGTACAACTAAATTTGAAACACACAGAGAAAAAATTTACAGTCAAGAACTCGATGTGTTTTTAATGATTGGTTTCACGGCCAGAACATTTACTAACACATAACCCAAAAAAAAAAAAAAGCAAAGTAATTCAAAAGCTTGCTCTCGTTGAGAGTCGAACTCAAGACCTCCCGCTTACTAAACGGGTGCTCTAACCAACTGAGCTACGAGAGCTGCTCGATATGTATCGGATAAAAAATATCATTAAAAACAAATAAACAATAATTTATTTATTCTCTTTTAATATAAAGACAAAATACTAGTCGCCTAAAGAAAATAGAAGACAGATCAGGAACAGCTTAGACTGACTCTACAGGGCACAGAGAGAAAAATCACCATCTTCCTCAAAATTACCAGAGATTCTTCTCAGATCCGTTTATCCTCAGATTCGATGCCTTCTCGCAGACGTACCCTCCTCAAAGTCATCATCCTCGGAGATAGCGGGTTAGGTTTCTGCGAAGTTCTACCTTTTTGATGTTTTTATATGATTGTAGTGGCGATTTTGTGTGTTTCCGATGAGTAATTGAGTGGTTTTGAGACTTAGGCTGGGTTTCGTCTAATTCGGCTTCCTTTTGAAGTTTAAGATTCCGATTATTTGATTTGTTGATCTCTTATTTTGGCTGAGTTTTGTTCTCATCATTGATCTGGTTTTAAGGTTTTGATTTAACTGATCAAATATCAGAGACTGCTAGTTTCTTTGCTAAATTGAAATATTGGGGTTTTGTCTAGTCTGGAACCAAATTGAGTTTACTTTACCATGATTTTAGTCTATACAGATTGTTTTCAAGTAAATTTATGTTTGCTTTTTTTTCCCTTGTTGGTTCTTCGTCAAGTTGTAGTTTCAGACTTATGATTGCTTATTGGATTTGTTAAAAGGGAGAAAACTTTAGGAGGAGAGGGTTCTCTTTATGGACTTGTTTGGACTCAATTTCTTTTCTTTGCTTAGTGGGTGTGAGTACATCCTGAAGCAGAAAATGTTTGTGTAATGACTACGTGAAATTAGTGTGGACCCTTGGTGATCTATTGTGTTGTGTTATTTGAGTGAAACTGATTTGGGCTTCTCTAACTTGTGATTTTGCAGGGTGGGGAAAACCTCTTTGATGAATCAGTATCCTACTTTTGTTTGAATAGAGTAACAAGTATTATACTACAGTAATTTTCTACATACGGAAAAATAGAGTCTTTGGCCTGGTTTTATGCATTGGCTAAATCTTTATAGAGTTAAATTACTTTGCATTTTTGTTTTGGCTTAACATTATAACTTCAGATATGTTAATAAAAAGTTCAGCAACCAGTACAAGGCGACCATTGGAGCTGACTTCTTGACAAAGGAAGTGCAGTTTGAGGATCGACTTTTCACTTTACAGGTTCTTACTAACTTGATTAGATTTGAATGAGAGAAGTCACTAGAATAGTTGCTCTAATGGGTTTCTCTGACAACTATCACACCAAAAATGAAAATGTAATTGTGTCTCAGTCCTCAGAACAAAGCTCAATTGTTCCTGTATTTTTTTTGTCAATGCGTTATTACAGATCTGGGATACAGCTGGACAGGAAAGGTTTCAGAGTCTTGGTGTAGCGTTCTACCGAGGTGCTGATTGCTGTGTTCTTGTATATGATGTCAACTCCATGAAATCATTTGACAATCTGAACAACTGGAGAGAAGAATTTCTGATCCAGGTACATATTCATGCTTTTTCCTCACCTTCCCTGTAACCAGAATTTCAGAATAGGGCAAATCAGTAATGCAAGTGTAATATCTCTTACAGGCGAGTCCATCGGATCCAGAGAATTTTCCATTTGTTCTTATCGGAAATAAAGTCGACGTGGATGGTGGAAACAGCCGAGTGGTATGTTTGTACATTATTTTTCCATCGTTCATGAATTTTTCTGAAGCTGTATTGTGATATTTATGTCGAAATACACTTGATTTGATCACAGGTTTCAGAGAAAAAGGCTAAAGCCTGGTGTGCTTCAAAGGGAAACATTCCATACTTTGAGACCTCAGCTAAAGAAGGCACCAATGTGGAAGAAGCTTTCCAGTGCATTGCCAAGAACGCGTTGAAGAATGGAGAAGAGGAAGAGCTGTAAGTTTCAAAACAATTCATACTTCCATACACCTTTTGAATCGCGGATTTTGTCTCAACATGCTCTTTGTTTTTTCTTCCGTAGATACTTGCCAGACACGATCGATGTTGGGACAAGCAATCAGCAGAGGTCTACAGGGTGTGAATGCTAAAGAATTGTCTCCCAGAGGAATGCTTTTGAGTTCAACAATAGGTTTTGGTCTCTCCCATTACCTCTGTTCACCAGTTATCCCTAAATATGATGTATATTTTTCTTCTTCTGTAAGACAAACAAGGAACCCAAAAAAAAAAAACGAATTGAATTAGTTATTTGTGGGCTTTTTCGTGATCATGCTTCTTTGGGATCTTTACATGTTTGTGTTGTCGAAAACTCGGCGTGAACAAAAGTTTGTCGTCCGATTTTCGATACATTGTTGTGACATATCGTCTCTGAGAAGTATGGGTGTTTTTCGGACGTATAAAAAACCTTTTGTTTGCTTTCACATTTTGTCACTTGTGGTTTCTTATTTGTGTTCCATTCACCAAAGGCCAAATTGATCCGGGTTGATTTTTGTGAAGCATGTTCGGTTAATCAACTCTATAATTTTGTTGATTATTTAGCAACTAGAATTAGCCCTGGGCACGGGTCGGGTACTCGCAATTTTTGGACTACTTGTTACTTGATCCGTTTCTCAAGCGGGTACGCATTTTTGACCCGTACTTGATACCCGAATTTTCGGGTACCCGTAGTTACAAGTACCCGTCAAATTGATGGTACCCGCGGGTAACCCGACCCGTATTCATACCCGGGTTTTGGACTCCAATCGTAGACGGAGATCTGACCACCGTGAGCGATCCATAAAGAAGCGTCACCGGCGGCTGCGGTGAAAGCGGAAGGAACTCCGTCGGTCGTCGGAGTGATGGTTGAGATTAGAGAAGCATCGAAACCAAGTAACGGCGGAGGTAACATCGCCGATCGGAGAAGTGATTCAACGCTGTAATACAGAGCCTCATCGAGTAGCTCTTGCTTGGAGAAAACTCCGGAGGAATTAGCTGGGAGAGTTCTCGTACGGAGGAGAAAATCTCCGGGTCACGATCGATGAACACAGGAATTGATCCATGAGAAGTTGGATTCGAGGGAGCCGCGAGTAGAGAGTCCGGGCAAGTTGATTGAATCGTCGACGCGGTGGTTTCGAATATCTCACCGTCGACGCGGTGGTTTCGAATATCTCACCGCCGACGTTGAGCTTTACGCGGTCGCCGTCATCGGAGAACATCACTGGCCGGTTCGATCTTCGATTCACCTTGACCCGGTTTTATAATTGCACTCATGACGTGTCATTATATATGGGCATGGGCCAATAATTATTCGACAAACGGAACAATTTGGAAAAACAATCGAATGTTTTCATTGGTAATTACATCAAAGAAATTGGTTAAATCTTAATAGAAGCGGGTAGCGGGTAATAACGGGTCAAGTAGTAAAAAAATTATGTAGACTTGATACTTGACCCGTACTTGCGGGTAATCCTAAAACACTACTTGATACTTGACCCGGCATCAACAAGTACCCGCATTTACGGGCCGGGTACTTTGCGGGTAGCGGCTACCCGGCGGGTAACGGGTACCAGTGCCCAAGCCTAACTAGAATAGGACCTGCGTGAATGCGCGGGTAAAAACATGCTAAAATTATTTATAAAATTATTTTAATTCTAATTTGTACCGTTGAATTACTAAAAAAATTATAAAATACTATTTAAACATGGAGTTTAAATCTTGAAGATCAGTTTAAACATGGAGTTGAAAAATTGGAAGGTTAAGAAAATGGTAAATAAGAAGATTGAGAATTTCATAATTTTTTGGGTTTTTAATCTTTTTGTGGTTTAATCTCTCAGTGGTTGATGGATTTTATAGCTATAATGAGGAAAGAATTAACGATGAAGAAGAAGATGATGATGATCCTTCATTTTCATCGCTTTCTTCTGACATTTTTTTAATTTCGTTTTTAATTTGTTTTAAATGAATTTTTGTATATGTAATTGCTAGATATATATTGTTAATTTGTTTTAGTTATGTTGTATAGTAATGTTAAATAGCTAGTTCTCTCTTATCAAAATTTCCCCGAATTAGGGATTCACGCAATATCGACGATTGGTAGTTGATGCTTAGTTTTTTGAAAATCATTTGATTTTCAATGTCTCAAATTAAACTAATAGTTTTTTTTTTGCTTATATTTTGCTCAATTTTTTTTTTTATGTTTTTAACTGTTGTTTTTTCTTGTTTAAAATTTATAATAACTATAACATTTTGACAATCGTAATCATCAAAATTTAACAATTTTTTTTTTAAAAAAATTCGTTGTTAACTATTAGGAATTTTTTAATTTTCATTACTATGGTCTAATAGAAATTTTCCGTTTTTATTTTTCCAATTTATTTTAATTAAATTTAAGATTTAACACATTTCATCATCCGATTAATCTTAGACAAATGCCGCAATCTCGTGAGTTATAATTTTGCATACGTGTCGGGCTCTCGTCGACCGGCTTCTCTTTTATATAATAAGATTTGGTTACAGTTTGCAAGTGAAATGCAACAATAAAGTTTACCAAGACAAAAACAAAGTTATATCATAAGCACTCTTTCTTTGATCAGAAAAACGAAATAAGAGCTTATTATTGCTTTTGTAGTCATACTATAATCCATAAGCAATCATTTCCCATTTTTCATTCAAATTACATAGTATCTTATCAAATTTCTACAACTTTTGTATGCCTTTCCCTCCATATCCTAAGAAAACTCTCTATGTTTGTTTGATGCAATCTCAACCTCAGGATTAGAACTCTTAGGCTCACTCTTAGAATCCCTCCACCTGAAATTACCAAAAAGCTCATCCATATCTTCAAGCTTCCTTCCTTGAGTTTCCGGCAAGAAAGTGTAAAAGAACACCCAAGCCACCGTTGCAATCCCTCCGAACAAGTAAAAAGCTCCCCCAGTAGTCATCCCATCCGCCATCGGAAGAAACCCAATCGATATCACACCGCTCGTAACTCTGTTCACAACCACAGCCATACCCACCCCTTGTGATCTCAACCTCAACGGGAATATCTCCGAGCTATAAACCCAAGTTATCGGTCCAGCTCCGATCGAAAACGAAGCTACGTAAGTCATCACCGTTGTTATGCTTAGCACAACCGCCCACATTATTTTCTTCTCCTTGTTTTGACCTACAACAGTTAGAGATGTTCCTAATGCAGCTAGAGATAGTACCATTCCTCCGACGCTAGTTAGAAGCAATGGTCGTCTTCCGATTCGATCGAGGAGGAAAGTTGCGACTAGTATGAAGGATGTTTTCACGATTCCTACTGCTACAGTCGCTAGAAGCTGCTGGTGATCGGTTTTTAGACCGGCGGTTTTGAAAATCCGCGGTGAGAAGAGAACCACCGCGTCGATTCCTGAAGCTTGTTGGAAGAAATGGATTCCGAGTGCGGCGATCATAACTCGACGGACTGCTGGTATCGGACGGATTAGAAGTTCTCTCCATACTCCTTCTCCATGACTGTTCTTCCTCGATACCTATGAAAATGAAATTGAGATATTAGGGTACGGAATTTGGGGATCGCGATTGTTTTGAATCGGTGACGGTACCAAGAGCCAATAGCTCAACTAGTAAAGATCTCACGTGAGAAAAAACTAATATTACATGATGCGGTTACGGACCTGGGGATTACGGGATTCGGTCCATAACCTCTTGGTAGTTTTTAAAAAAAAAAAAAAAATGGTAAGGATTTATGTACCTGAACGACGTCGTCGTGGCAATCGGCGGGAATTCCGGCGGCTTCTTTGATTTCTTCGAGTCGGAGAGCTGCTTCGGCAGGGGAATCAGAGGTTCTAGCGAGAACCTTTTTGGCTTCGCCGAGACGGCCTTGCATAACGAGCCACCGTGGAGATTCCGGCATGGCAAGAACGCCAAGTGCGAGTAAAACGGAAGGTATGGCTCCGATTCCGAGCATGAATCTCCATCCTAGTTTCAGAGGAAACTTGGAGAAGGCCAGGTTCGATACGTATCCGAGCATTATTCCGGCGTTGATAAACACCTGTACACGTCAGCATAGCCCGATATGCCACGTCAGGTATTACTCTTTTTCAAAAATATTACGCACCAAGCCTACCAAAAATCTATATTTTTTTGGCCTAATCGTTATAAAGATGATCAACGAAGAAAAGTCAACGATTTCTTAGTCACTTGGAAATCAATAATAATCATTTTATATAGTTTTTTTCACAGAAAGATTATTACCTATAACAAAAATTTAGTTAACATCATACTCTTAATTTTATACGCTATTAACTATAAAAAGTTACGATTAATTTTGAGAAACATTCGATTAGAGCCTAATTAGAAACCACAAAAAATATGTGGCAACAAATTTAGTTACAATAAAATATTTTTCGTAACAATAAAAGATTATGACAAATTTGTGATAATTAATTTGATGAATATATTAATTTTTCTTAATATATATATATATATATATATATATGTTTTACCTCCGGGAAGGAGGTGAGGAAGCCGCGGGAAGATGCGGGAGAGACTTCGGCGGTGTAAACAGGTGCGATCATGAGAGCATAACCGACGCCGATTCCGGCGACGAATCTCCCGAACATGAGAAAAGCATAGTTAGGAGCGAATCCCATGAGTAGAGCTCCGGCGAAAAATATAGCTCCGGCCAACACGATTGTGTAACGACGACCAATCCAGTCGGAGGTTTTTCCGGCGGCGCAAGATCCGATAAGTGAGTAAATGTTAAGGATTCCGGCGAGAATTCCGATTTTAAAATCACTAATTTTTAAATCTCTCTGTATATAAATCATTGCTCCACTCATCACTCCTATATCTGCAAATTACAAGAAATTAATAAGTTTTCTTAATATGTGTGAAAGCTCTAAAACATCTAACAATTAGAAACGAATAATAATTAGAAAATCAATAAAAGAACAATTAGAAGTGACCGGAAAGAGAATAACGGTTAACTAACCATAACCGAGGAGGATAGAAGTCATGGAAGCTAAGATTGCACACGCGAATGCATACTTGTTTCTCTTTGGTTTCACCGGTGGACCTAACTCAGGCACATGTTTTGTCGCCGGCGCCGGGACTGATTGATTTTCCGGCGTGAAACCTGTCATTTAGAAAGAGAGTGAAGGGGGATAGAGAGTTGTGAGGATTGAGTATACTAACAACAACTTGTGGTAAGGAGCCGAGTCTTCTTAAATAGATGTGCGTGTGCTATTTAGATCTCATGGAAAAGGGTAAATTCGTCCGAGATTATGGGAAAATTGCATTTGCATGTTTCATTAGAGACAAAAACAAAAATGGAACCGGTCAAGAGCATATTTATTAGATATCCCATTAAAGGTGTCTTAATGAGTTTTTAATTAAAATTTAAACAAAATAGATCCAATATATAAGACACTCTAGTGTCTAAAGTATTAAAATGGATCAAATTTAAGACACTTTTGTTTTGTTTTGGATCTCCACCCACTTAGGTTTAATTATTGTTTAATCTTAAGATCCCCTAAGAGGGTTACCATTGCTAGCCCTTGGCACGAAGCAAATAATAGGGAAAATGCAGGTATCCGTGATCCGATCCGTTTTAAACGGATATTTGATTTTCCGATCCGATCCGATCCGTGAATTTTCGAGTACCCGAAAATTCGGATATCCGAATTTTTTTTAGATATCCGCGGATATCCGATTCGATCCGTGAAAAATCTAATATCCGAACTTTTTTAAAATATCCGTAACTATCCGATCCGATCCGTTAATATTTTTAATATTGTTTAAATATTTTTTTTTTTTGTAATTTAATCATCATAAAAATTAAATATTTAGTAAAAATAAATGGATCAACAAATAAAACTTATTATACACATTAGACATACTTGTTACTTTATATAAATGATAAATGTATTTGCGTATATATACGGATCGGATCGGATAATGGTTTTTTTGAAAATACTATTTGTGATTTTCTTTGTTTTTTACGAATCACTTATTTTAGTATTTGCTTTGCTTCGAAACTTTACGGATATTTGAATTTTTCGGTTCGGATCACAACGAATCGCGAATCGAATCAGTTTTAACAGATTTTTTGCCCAGCCCTAACCATTGCACTTGCTCTGTTACATAAATTTCAGTTTTACATATTTTTTTTTTAGCATGTGTCTACCTATCCCTTCCGAGAGATTACAAAAAAGAATGGCTAAAATATTTATTACGTAACACATGCATTTGTTTGATAGGAGTCAACCAATAGTATTCACAATCAGTAAACTATAAAAAATCATCTCAGCAACTTTCATGTATATAATAAAATAAATTTCAATCACAATTAAGCATATATGTAATCCATTTTAATCAGAAAAAATGAAGATGACTAATACCTCAAGTTTGTACTTTTCTATTTTCGTTTTGCAATACCAAAATCTGTGCAAAAATTTATAGATATTGAATCTAAACTTAATCATCATCAATTAAACTAAAATATGAATCATTGCATTTTTGTTTAGTTACATTTTTATTTTGTATTTTGTTTATAATTTACTTATGTTTTGAATCTAAACTTAATCATCATCAATTAAACTAAAATATGAATCATTGCATTTTTGTTTAGTTACATTTTTATTTTGTATTTTGTTTATAATTTACTTATGTTTTGAATCTAAAACTTAATCATCATCAATTAAATTAAAATATGAATCATTCTTTATAGCTCGGCAATTCCCATTGTGCTTGAGATCACAAGGGTCAGGTATGCCTGTGGTAGTGAACAGATAGGCCTTCTACTTTGTATTTCTGTTTCATTTCTTTTCAAAATAAATACTCATTATCGAATTTTCTTCGTTTTTTTTTCTGGAATTGGTGGAATGTTCATTTATCAATAGAAATTGTATTAATTTTTTATCAATAGAAATTGTGAATTAAATTTGAAATAAAAAAAAAAGTGAAATAGATGGTGAAGTGTTTTCATAAGAAAAAAGAAAAGGTATCTTTGAATATATTTGATTATAGATATACAATTACATATTGGAGTTTATTTGGATTACTCACCAAAAAATGACTACCACAATTAAAAATTTGTATGGCTTAAAGGTAATTTCGTACAAGGGCTACTTGTTGTCTGTCCATGTGAGCTTGTTGACTGTTGCTGTCGACTTGAACGCATAAAACAGCTCAAATATGTTTTTTTATTTCAATTTATAATCGTTTTCCTCTGTTACCTAATGGTATCATTTTTGTTTAACACACACACCGAGATAATTAATATATTATGTGACATGATTGTGCTAGAATAAGATAATATACACCAATAAACGATAGTTTACACTACCGATAGTTTACGTTAAGATTCGGATCAAAGACATTGGATATCATTATATATATCTTATCAATTGTCTAGTTATCCAACTATAATAAATTTGCTTCTTTTTTTTTTTTCTTTTTCTTATATTACTGTTAATGCGTTTCGCTCCGCGTACTGGCTTTGATTGGAAGTACAAAAATATGTGGTACGGATTAAAAAATTATGCGGTGCGGTTCTGAACAACTGCGGATCTGCGAGAAAATTATATTTGCGGATCAAGTGCGGTTTGTGTGAAAAAAGCGGACCAAAACAATGTTTGATTGGGGAAAAATTAAAATGCGCTACAAAATAATTGTTTGATTGGTGAAAAATAATAAAAATGGTTTAAAATAAATTATAGATAATTATTTTAAAAAATAAAATTGTTGATTAACTAATGCATAACTATTAAAAACATACTTTTGAGAAGTAACAACGTTGATACATTATTAAAATTCAAAAATACAATACAACATAAAACAAAACAATATGGCCTAATAAGGTCTACAACCGTTTTCCCATAACATAGTTGCAATATTATTTCTTATTTGTTCCATCTGTTCTCCATTTTCTATATTTTCCTCTTCTGTGTCACCTACATCTTGTTCGCAATCTCTGTTGTTCGGTCTTCTCTCTGTCATTTCTTCTACAAAATTTAAATCTGAAAAATTTGAAATTCTAATAAAATTATGCAATCCCATTGTAGCCATTACCACTCTCTTTTGTGTGTTAATCCCATATCTTGGAAAATCACAAAGAATCCTCCATTTCTTCTTCCAAACTCCAAAAGTCCTCTCGATAACAAAACGTAAAGACGCATGCCATCGGTTGAACAATTCTTCTTTACTCCTTGCAGGAGCACTTGAGTTGAATTGTGACATATGATACCTCACAACTCTGTTTCGTGATGACCTATACGGAGCTAAAAATCCATGTTTGTTTTGATAACCAGAATCAACGAGATAATACTTTTCTGGTGGAGGCAAAGGAACAGCTAAAAATCCATGTTTGGTTGTGCCATTGCGAGAACAGCTGTGTCGTGACATGATCCCGGTGCTCCATTCCAAATATATGTGAATAACATATTCAAATCACATATGCCCATGATATTAAATGAGGCAGCATCGTGTCAATTCCAATACATTCCTTGTAATTCGGGTTTGACTTTTACACAAACGTGAGTCCCATCCATAGCTCCAACGAATCCACTAAAATATGGATAATAATTTCGATTCACTTGTAGCAATTCAGGAATTCGGTGTAGTTCTTGTCTTGTCGGAGTTTTAATATAATCACATGCAAGTAACTCTGTCGCCGTAAGAACTTCAAAGAACTTTCTATTCACAGTCTCTTGATTTCTTCCAAATCTCAAACCAACATCTCTCTGAACTTCATTGTGTCCACATATCCGTAGAAACATAGCGACACTTTCTTCGATACTTATATTTAATGTTGGTTGTAGACCGTAATCTCTTTGTAGCATTTCACATAATGTCGTGAAGCATGAAAGTGACATTCTAAGTAACTGAAGACAAGTAGCATCATCTTGTTGTAATCGCTGCCACATATTCCTCCATCCCAAACCTCTTTCAGTTTGGGCAGGTGCTCTTTGAAAGTAGCGATCATAGTAAATCAAAGATGGATGGATTACTAACTCCTCAAATTGCTCATTTTCTAAATTCCAAAGTTCAATTCTCTCTTCATAGTTTAAATTGTGGAGGCCTTACGATCACAGTTGGCATATACGAAAAACCTGAAATTTTATAACAAAGAGAGTTTATTTATTAGAAGGTTAATATAACTTGCAGTAAAATATTATACAACATGGAAATAGAAAACTAGTAAACACATAAATTCTATCATAACATAAATGAAATGACATAAATGCCTATGATAAACTAATCTTCGTCTCCTAAATCACTTTGATGGCCTTCATCTCTATTTGCTTCTGGATCTTCCGAGGTCCCCCAAATATTGAATAGACCTCCCGGTCTAGGTGTTTAGGAATTTTGCTCACCATCAAAATAATTTGTAAAACCAAGTCCAGATGATGATGCTTGTCAAACGGTTGCGGGAGAATCTACTTGACTTCCAAGTGAAAATCCATAATGAACATTGGTTGGAGTCGATCCCGATGAACCGCCTTGTTGAAAGTTTGGTGAAATACCCCAATGCAAAGGATTTGGTGGTGTCCCCCAATGTTGAGCATTTGGTGGTTTCCCCCATTGTTGAGCATTTGGTGGTGTGCCCCATTGTTGAGCAACTGGTGGTGAACCCCATTGTTGAGTATTCGGTGGTGTTCCCCATTGCTGAATTGTTACCCACAGACGATGGACTCCCGGATGATAGACCTCCTGAATGTGGACTCCCAAATGAGTGGCCTGAGCCTAATTGCTTTGGCACATCTTCATTGTTTCGTGCAACACCTGTCATAGCTTCTAGCAATTGTAACTTATCCTCGTCGGTGCTTCTAGCTATGTCGATTAAATACTTACGCCAAAACACTTGTTATTTTAGTGCATTAATGCATGCCCAGTAAAATCTAGTATACTTTGGAAGCTCTAGTGCATGAAATATCGCCTCTGCCTTTTTGAATTCATCGTAATCATCTTGGTCAAAACTACCTGAACGAAGTTGTTGCAAACTTTGTCGTTGAAACTCTTGATAGCCAGTGACTGTCTTTTGTAAGGTTGTCTCAAAAGATTGTCTTTGACGACTACCTCGTGCACCACTTCCCACCAAGATCCCCTTAGATCTTTGTGCACCGGTACCACGTCTAAGACTTGAGGGCAACTCTGTTCTTCCTCGTTGGTGCCCGCTACGATTAGAGGTTTGAGCAGGTTCACTAGTGAACTCATTCGAAGGACGTGTATTGTCATCAATGTTAACATGATACACTTCCTCGTTTTCTTGAGTCTCGAGCATGTTACCACTATCGGTGTCTGAGTCATCATCCACATCTTCATCATTTACACGCTCATTGATCAACTCTTTTCTTCTTTGGCGCACGGAATGTTGAGATTGTGAACGAACATCGTGTAATACAAAACATCGTTTCATCACATCCCAAAATTCTTGCGGCCTTCGATTGAACTTCTTTGTTCTCTTACATCCCTATAAATTTGGAATGATCACATTACTTGGTACCTAAGTTTGATATTAAAATTTTTTGGTATAATAGAAATATTATATGTACTTACGAACTCACGGTCCGTCCACCATTGTGGAGATGCATTTATCATAGATGTAACTGGATCAACCGTGACACCAGAGGCACTCATAAGTTCCTTCCACCTCTTATACTCCTTTTTCCACTCATCAAGCTTATTTTTAAAAAACGTATAATTTACATTCATATTGAATGCTTTGTTGAACTTTTCAACCATATACGCTCTACCAACGGTATTAGGATTCTTAAGCGTATAATGATTCATTGCAATTACTTCGTCATACAATTCAATCAAGGTTTTTTCTTGTTCGTATGGCCATTTGGGTTTGTCTTTGTTCTACACATTTTAAATTTACATTATCCGTTATTTTATTAAATTTGTTTACTATTTAAAAAAGTAAGAAAAAGATAATTGAGCATTTACCCTAGTGGTTGTTTCCGTAGGAGGAATTGATTCTTCTGTAGGATGATTTGAACTTGTTGGTCTCATAGAACTTACACTCCGGCGACGACCAGACATATCTACATTTAGTGAAATAGAATAATAAATTTTATAATTTATCAAAAATATAAGAAACTATGAACTATTTTATTTTTATTTAAAAATTGTGTTATTTATTTGATGTATAATATATTTGATTATGATGATAAGATTTTTTTAGTATTGATTTAAGTACGTTTAATAAATACGGTGACATTTATGTTTGGAAATATATTCATACTTTTAATTCAATTTATAGTATTCATATTTTTAATTCAATTTATATGACAACACTACTCATATACTATAGAAGAATAATTATAATTTACACGGCATATTAATTATTTGTATTTCTGGCATTTTAGATTTGTAATATGAACAATTTATTTGGTATCATATAAAATGATAACTAATTTGAATTTAACAAAAGAGTTTATAAAATCTATTAAAGTTTATAAGATTAGATAAATAAATATTATGTATATGTATTATTCTAGCTTTAAAAGTATTTATACATATTTATAAAAAATGAAAACATAATTTGTTTATTTTAGTTAAATAAACTAAATTAAAGAATGAATATTATTAATTTAATTAACTTACTTGATTCTTCACAAAGTGGAAAAAATAATTCTTCAAAAGGATGGAAAGATCTTTGAGTCTCTTTTATTAATACTTACTTCATTCTTCATAGAAATTAACTCTTTTTTTTTGTGTGTGTTTATGAGCTACTTTTAGATCTTGTGTGAGAGTGTTGTGTGTATTTGTTTGAGTGTCATGCTTTAAATAGGCAAACGTAAAAAAATTTAATAACTTTCAAATTTTTTTAATTTTTTAAAAAGTGTAGATTCCATTGGACCGCATGGTTTTACCTCTGTTTGATTTTGAAGTGCGGTCCTGTGTAATAAATTTGTTTCTGGGTTCCGCAAATTGTTGTTTTTATTTATTTCAAAACCGCAAAAAAGAGTTAAATTTGTGATTGGTGTATTTTTACGGTTCTATTAAATCCGCTCCGAGGTCCGCCCCGCGTTTTGTCATCCAATCAAAGCGAATGAGAGTGTTTCACTGTAGTTGATGAGGGAGAAAAGAAACTACGAATTGGAACTTTCTCATGTTCTATAAAATGAAGGGAAATTAGCAAGAATAACCAACAAAAATTTTATAATTATAAAAGTAACCAATTGACCTAAATTTAATGGCTAAAAATCATGCCACATAAGGTAATTTTGGCTACTCTCTTAATTATAATGTTTTTGTTGGTTATCTTGCAAATTAACCCTAAAATTAAACAATAATATGTAACGACAAAAAAAAAAACTATATGTATTTCTCTTGTTCAAACCCTTTCGTAGCTTTTTTTTTTTTTTGGGTCGAAATTTGTAACATTAATTAAATGCTCAAAGAGCTAGCGGTTACAACCGGAGGCAAGCTCAACGGCGAAATGATAAAAACAAGCAATGCGATAAAGTTAAAGATAGATGCGTTAAAGGACGAGGCTTGCTCGACGAAGTGAACCGATCCATGGAGATGATTCACTTGATATCCTAAAACAAGTGTTCGAGGGAACACTAAGTAGTTGGGTTCGATACCGTCGTTGATGCACCCTAAAGAAAGAGTTGAAGATCGGCCGTAAACCGTTGTAGTTGATGAGAGACTTTTGCCCGGCATGAGTATCGGATCTCGAAAGCCTTTCGTAGCTTTCAATGGTGATTATATTCGTACGTGTGGCATGTCTTTCACGTTTTAGATCAGAATGTAAACTACGTATATATTTATGCAGAATTTGAGGAGTCTACCTAAATTAGGTTTATTACATATTATTCTATAATTATGCTTCACGATTATCACTATAATTCCCAATACGGTCCCGGGTTCGAGCCTTGGCCACCGGGGAATTTACATTTGGGCATCGCCGGCGACACAGATTAGTCTCTTGGGCCTAGAAAGCCTTTGGGGAAACTGCGTATAATTCAAAAAAAAAATAAAAAAAATAATAATAATATGTTTAATCTCACGAAATATTTTTCAGGCTTCTGATAAATACAACTGTTTATGTCTATTACTAAATTGTAGATGTATTAAGTTCCTTAGAGAATTCCGGGTTAACACACAAAACAGTCCAAGGCCACATGTCTTGATTCTTGAAGGGTGTGAATGGTAAATTGTCCAGAGTAATTGAGAAGAAAAGAGAATAACAAACAGTAAAAAGAAGAAAGGTAAAAGTGAGAAGAATTTTTTCTTCCTCCGAAAACCAAGAGAAAATTTGTATACCTTTTTCGATAAAGTAGAGGAATTTAGAAAAATATTATTTCTTCTCAAATATTCTCGACTGGTGAAACTAAAATTGAATATAGAAGAAAAACAATTCTTTTCCTCTATATATGTCTAACAATCACACCCGAAGATGATAAGAGATAAAGTAATTACTCTATCAGTGATATTAAAAAATTGCTGGAATATTTTTAATAAATGATTTCTTTTGTATATTTTATATATGATATTTATGGATACTTGCAAGAAACAATCAGTAAATAAGTCGTTGGCTTACGAAAGCACTCGCTGTTATGAAGACTACGAATTGTCAAAACAACTTGCTTCTACTTGTAGACTCTTTTAATATAAAGGAGGAAGAAAAAAACCCTAGTAATTATCAAAACCATTTCGTCCTCTTGAGATGTGAAATACTCGTTTAGTTGAATTCTAAATTCTTATAATTTTGGAGTAATATGACATACAATAGGCGTGCTAATCTGAAATTTATGAACTTATTAGTTTTGTAGATATTTTTTAAAAAGATCGAGGAAATAAATAAATGCATCTCTAGACTATAGAGGGCAAATACATAAGAAGGCCCTTTGATTTTTTCGGGACGACATCAGTTTCTTAGTTTTCATACTATCTTTAGTCAAAAGCTTGCTTTAAATTGTATATTAAATCCTCTCTTAAACCTAAAAATAAATTTTTTTATCTCACATCCAGTTTTGTACTTTTCTTCATAAAATCGTGGTTCTCACTCTATGGTAAACATTTTCTATATAAACATTACGATACAACGTGCGTTTCCAACATCACCTAATAACTTTAGTGTATTTGTTGTTAATAGGGATAATTATTTAAGTTATTATTATTTAGTTTCTCCATATCTCCATATTTTTTTCACATTTCCGATGCATGTTTCTTGAAATGATATCTTTTTATCCCGTTTTGAATCGAATTCTATTACTATATGACAGACAGTATAGAGTATAGTTATCGAATTTAATTCTGATGGTAATCAAATTGAAATTTAATATCATATGTTAATTCTCGTAAAATTTTCATTTAAAAACAATACGCAATAAATGAATTAACCCATGCTATTAACGTATAACTTTGTTGTCCTCTAATAATTCCACATGAAATCTTGCATAGTTACAAAAATTCAATAATTGAAAAAGCAGCAAATGGTGGAGTGGACCAAGTTCTAGCAGAAAAGGCAGCCAACATAGGTGACCATAATATTGGGCAGCTCGTAATTTTGGACTTTCATATGATATGATTTGACCCCCCACTTTCGCATTTCCAATGTGATTTTTTTAACCCATATGAAATATTATATTTTCGTAAAATGTGAACTATATTTAATATATCACATTGCTCATATTTGTGCTCAATCAAAATTTTCCTTTTAACAGCTATCTCTAAATGACGAAAACCGGAAGATAACTTATTATTGTTTTGGTTTGTATCAATTTCTGTATCACGTACGCATCATATATCTTATCTATCATTTAATGCTTCACATTAAACAAATAATAAGAAAGTGTCGGTATTCCAAATTCGTTGACTTTGAAGTTGACACCCAACAATAATATCTATGCAGTTGAGTTGGACCATGATCCTCAATAAGACAATAAGTATTTACTTGTACCCACGGTATAACGATTTACTATTATGAAAGAAGAAATTAAAATGAGCTAAGTACGATCTCATTTTAGTTTTTTTTGTTAATTTGGGTCACTAATTAATCAGATTCCTAGAGTTATCTATGGTTTTTAAGCCAAGGTGTGGAGAGTCCACATAATCTTCTAAGCTGTACAAAAGTCCACCACATGCTTTTGAATTTCTATGCTCTTTCGTGTGTGTGTGTGTGTGAAAAGTATGTGTAGTAACTGAAACTGTTTTGAATTTGCTATACACATCTCTTAAAATGATGAGAGAAAAAATTTTCTTGTTGAAAACAATCATAGAGAATAACAGAAAAATACTACTTATTAGTTTTTTTTTTTGAAACCTTAAAATACTACTTAGTTAGACAAAGGAAAATAGTATACAACATATTTAAGATTCCACAGCTATACATATACGTGAATCCAAGTTTCTGACAACTCTAATATCTGGAAACTAGTATTTTTTGCTATATAGCTAGTAATAGTATACTAATAGTTTAAGAGACTTTAATAATTTGCTAAACCAATCTAAATTAAGTTTCTCATGGATGGATGATACTTTAGATAGCCAAGGTAGATGTCCTAGATATCTAAGAAATATTAACAACAACCAAAAAAAGATGTCATGGAACATCAACAACAACAACAACAACAACAAAAACTCATTATATGTGAATCAAACGCATTATATCGATCAAGTTTGTAATCTATTGATCTCTTTACTTTGATCAAAGTTTAAGAAACTAGATTCATACAGATTTCTATAGTCCACAATAATAAATTTATTAATTTGAATTTCGACCAAATACAAATAAAAGGGAAATTGATGAAGCAATGCAAACGGTGAACGTCAGCAATCAATTCACAACATATGGGGGATTCGTTGGGCCACGACTTTAATAAAAACAAAAGTTACGATCACTTGAAAGTTGAAACACACCACAAGTTCATATAGGTCACTCTTTGTGGTTTCTATTTACTTAAAGTTCGATTATGGATTTATGGTCTAAGATTACCACAAAGAATTTTCCGTCTATCTCGTATAATTGCTTCTTGTTTATTGTTTTGATAAGTCGTTAGAAAATTTAGATATATTGGTTGTCATAGTATTTTTTTGGTCATAAATTTAACTTTTCATGGATTTTTATGAAACAAACATTATGGTTAATTATGATGACACTTTACTTACAAGTGTTTTTATCCTTTAAGAAAACCACCAATCTCGCTTTATATTTTTAACATGTACAGAATTATCAAAGTGATGAGAAAAACATTGATTCAGTGACCTCTATAGAATAAAGCTAGAGTTTACAACTCAACGTTTCTATTCAAAAGCGATTGATTGAGAAAAATGTATACTGAATATAGTCTTCATTTATATTGAAACTAGGGGCTTCCCCCACGCTACGCGTAGGTTGAATGGTAAATTTTTGTAAGTGATTTGTTGATTTGATAATTTTGTAAAAAATTATATGAACTTAAACTCAAACTACACCAATTTTAAGGTTAGGTTTGTTGTTTTGAAATTTTACTAATTTATTCACGGTTTAGTTTGTGACACAATAAAGTACATCAATTAAAAATAATGATAGCGGTATGATTAGAGATCGTTATATAAGATAGGGGATAACATAAAATACAATATTTCAGTTCTGTCATCACTTGATAACATTTATGATTTATCTAATAGTGTGGTTAATAGTATATAAATGTAAATATATACTATAAATGATTTTATTTATTCAGTTCTATAATAAGTTCTTCTTGACTCTTGATCAAATAAAGAATCAATAATTACCCATAGCCTTTTCATTTCTCAATGAGAGGCTCAATTCACAAGTACGATCGTTAAGAGGCATGTTGATCCAAAAATGTTTGGCATGCGATATATTATGTATATATTTGTTGGTGTTTAGAATATCATATTAAATTTGCTAGCATCTTATATAATATATGGATAGAATTTGGTAAATTTCTATTACTTTGAGAAGAGAATATTGAAAATTATTATATACCCCTTTTTATAGTACACAAACTTCTTTGCAAATGCTATTGGTTTGACCACTCTCGACTTTCGTCATATTATGATCACAAACGTTTTACTTGTAGTGCTTTAACAAACCAAAATTAAGACGGTATACAACCTCACTTCCAAACCAAGCAATCAACTGATAGATTGTACTTAGCACGGCCAGTTCTCACTTGGATATTGTCTTGGTCGTTCGTCTGGTCACAAGAATTTTGACTACAACCCCAAACATTTTAGTATAAAACACACGTTTGACATGAAAAGAGAAAACACACAGTGCATGAGTTGTAAGAGAGCAAAGATCAAGCTACTTATTTTTGTTACTTTTAATCCTTGGAGAGGAAAGTTATGTACCTTGACATTTACTTTCATGCGTGTACGACCTAAGAGTCCCTTCCTTGAAGCTTAATGGGTTGACAGGAAAGTGACCGGAGGTGCAAAGATTCATCTGTGACAGGATTATAACAATCAGCAACTCAACAATACATTCAACATATACATGTACTTATTTCGTTTTACTTACACGGAAACAAAGGGTCAAAGACACTTTTGAGGGATAGGCAAAATTCTCTTCGCATGATAGTCAGTATGAAGAACGTTTTTCCGTTTTGAAATTAAATTACTTGAGTCCTCATAACAGAACTAATAAATATAACACACTTATACTGAACTCTGCAGATGAAAACAATCCAAGTTACATAAAGTTCTCCTTCTTGCTCGTTATTATCACATCATCATCTATCAGACATTTTCTTTTTAGTGAAACCCGATTAGACTCCTTAGCAGCCGGTGTAAGAATAATCGAGAACTGGGGGCTTGTTTCTCCTGATTGAATTTCAAAGTGTTGATTAGCAGTTAAAAAACACAACTAAGTATATTTTCTACAGCTCTTATTCCTAAAAATTGCGCACCTTCAGAAATTCTACGCCGCAAAGTGCTTTGGGAGTGACCGCAACTGGAGTATCTATTGTATTATAAGACCACATTTCCAAAATTAAGAATTTCGTAAATTGGAATCATGTCACACTCTGGAAACCTAAAACAGGGAACTATGGCTAGACATGTCATGGATTAAAAGTAATTAGTTTACCTTGCAGTACTTCTGAGATAAAATCGAGAAAAGGTTTTTGCTAATTGCTGCAGCAAGAGTGGCAGCAAAACTCGGGTGAGATTTGATTCATGGCTTCCACCTTTAACCCCGGTCAGAGCCTTGGAAGCTCTCGGTTACTGCAACTAAGTGTTACCGTCTCTGTGTCACGGCTTAGAGGGAACATACCAAAGTCTCGTAGAAGAGTCTTGCACTTTCTTTCTAACTTCTTCCTCTACACAGCTTCAACAAACTCACCTTTTATTCTTCTTCTTTTTCCCTCTGCTCTAGAAACATCTTTTCCAATAATTTCGCAACATTCCTGTACAATCGAGAGACAACACCAAGTAATTGATTTATTGGATTTCTCCCTCTAAGGCTGTCCACAAAACCTTAGAGGGCACAAAATCTTGAGATGATAAGTCTTGATTGTTGGTAATACGGAAAGACAGATTCACGCCCTCTGTTATTCAATACCTGAGAGACACCACCAAGGCAGTACACTTTCGTACCAGAACATTATGCAGTAGTGATCGTTTCAAAACTTACTTCATCAATTAGAAAATTCACCATCCGGAGGTTTAATGCAGCTGTCTTCTCATAGTTGAAGGTTCACTAGTGAAATGTGAGATCATCAAGCTCAATGGTTTTACCACTGCACCAAAAAAAGAAGAAGAATAAGTCAGTGAGCAGAAAGAAAAGTCATTTGATCACTGTTTTAACAAAACCTACCTCTTAGTTGGGCGAGATTTCATTTCTGATTCTTTTACCTTACCAATTTTATCATTCAACTCACATTTCAGATTAGGTATTCCTGTAAGGAACATTTCATTAGACCCCATCAAATCAAACCGAAGAACATGTAGGAACCGCGAAAACGGAATTGAGAATTCTGATTGAAATTTGAACGAGAATTAAGAAGGAGAAGATTCTCGAAGAACGAATACGGAGTCGAGATTACTCTCTTTCCTTAATTCGAAAAATCGCCCGTAGTGAGACGGTTTGAAACGATTACGAATCCCAGAATAAAACCGATAATGAAAACGATTTCGCAAACACTCAAAATCGAATCTGACGAACAGACACTACAAGAAAATTGAGTATTTATAGCGCCCGATAAACGCTATATATCACTATTATAGCGGTTTAGTAAACGCTCTATCTACGCCCGTTATAATAGATATGACACTTTACATAGCGGTTTTTGGTAATGTTATAAGATATTTATTTACAATAGCGATTAATTTAGTGTAATTATAAAGTTTTTAATAGCGCTTATTTTCTGCTATTATATAGTTCCGACAAATCAATTATACAGATTTTTATACTATACTTGTACAGATGTTATTGTACACAATACTGAATACATTTTTATACGTATGTTATAAATGAAAATAGAATAGAATGTGATTATTATTGATTTTAAACTGGTTTTACAACATTTAATTTCATAAAGATTGTACAATAAGCTTCAAGTAAGTTGATGAACATATTACAAAAACTTCTAAATTAGTCTTTGGAGCACTGTTGGATCTCCAATGTGTGAATTGTTGTCCATATCGATCATAAGAACACCTGTGCTGCAAGAAAGGAAAGATAAAGACAAGGAAAGTGATTCACCAAGCAATGCATATTGAAAGAAATAGCAATCAAAGTTAAAGACATGGGATTGGAGTTTACCACACTATCACAGAGCCAATTGGAATCAAGAAATCACTTTCTATCGTATTAAAACACTGTAATGAAATGGAGACAGAATCAATGTCTTACGTTCAGTCACTTCACCAAAGTTAGTGAAAGCTTCCTTCAAGTATTGGTCATCTGTGCCCCATGAGAGACCTTGAAAGGCAATATACAAGAGCAAAAACATTCAGAAACCACATAACAGTGAAGAAAACAGATTAAATAAAAGCAAATGTACATCAAAACAAAGCAAGGAAATCTAAATATACATAAACTTACCACCAATGAAAAGCTTGGTGGACATGTAACGAAGAGAGCCAAGCATAGATGTCACTGGAACATTTGATCTTTGAGATTCCATTTCCTTTCAATTAGACCACAAAGAAACCAAAATCTAAAATCAAAATCAAAGCTTGAGCCATTAGACAAAGATACCAATGCACGCATAAGCAATTTAGGGCGTAAAAGGGGGAAATGAGGCAAACCTAAGCGAAAACGTAATGCTGAAATTAGGGTTTTGTGAAGTGACAGTGAGAGAATAGAAGGAGGCAGTAAGGAGAGAGTGAAGACAAAGTCGTTAAACATTGCTCGGTGAGTTTCTGCTTCTCGTCTGAAATTCGTCCTTTTCCTTTAACAGCTTCTTCTCCATCTGCAGCTCTGCCGCCTCCGCCGGATTTACCGCCGGCGCCGCGGTAAGAGAACGAGAGAGAAGATTTTCCCATAAAATCAAAGAGATCGAGAGAGAAGATAGATCGACACACGGGGAAGAAGAAGAAGAAGAGAAGAGAGAGACACGAGAGAGAGAGTTGCGGGTGAATGAGGAAAGAAAGAAGAGGTTAAGAGATTTGAAGAGTTAAACGGACAAGATTGGTTCTCCTAGATTTGAACGGTCAGGATTAGCTCGCCAAAATTGCTATGTCATCGATCCTAGTGACTCTTTTTAATTGGATGTTGTTGCTGAAATAATGAAAATGTGATTTTAATGGCTTTTTGCAATTTTAAATAATGAAGAATAATTAAGTGTTGGCTAATTAAATTATTTTAGAGAGACTAGGATTATTCTTTATTTTTAAAAATTAAAAAAAAAAATTTACAATGTTTTTTTAATATTCAAAATCATAACCACCAATGTTACATATGAAAACATATACAATTATCTCTTGATTGTGTAACAAAACTAATCAATAATGAAATTAATGATTTATCTTGAATGTTATTGTATTTCTAATAAGTTATAGTTAAAACAAATCAAAATACCGTAAACCTAAACTAAACCCTAAACCTTAACCCCTAAACCCTAAACCCTAAACCTTAACCTCTATACCCTAAATAAAAAACTCACTAATCTATAAAAAAACCAAATTGTTAAGAGAACTTGAAAAATTCATATCTTATACCCTATACCCTAAACCCCAAATCTATGCCCTAAATTATAAATTTTGGTTTATAACCTAACATAGTTTATACTTTATACCCTATACCCTAAACTACAAATCATGGTTTTTTCTTTTTATTTAGTGAGTAATTCTAAACCCTCGTATTATATTCAGATGGGACAATATATGTTTTGACTTTGATTTGTTGTGTCAATTTTAATAGGCCCTTTGGGGTTTTATTAATTTGAAAGTTTGGCACCGGTTAGCCTCGTTCATATTAGCCAAAACTCGCAATTCTTAACAGTACATCGAAATAAACAGTGAAAAGTATTGAAACAGAAGGAAATTATGACGGCTATGACTCAACCATTGAAGTCGTTCCTCTCTCGTTACTCTTCCACCAAAATCATCACCATTGTTGTCTTTTCAAGTTATTCTTGCGAAATTGCCCAACAAAAACAACACTTTGTAATATTTAGTCTGCAATCACAGACTTCAAACCATTAGTGGAATCAGAAACTGAAAACAAAAACACTATGAAGTATGCATCCAAAAACACTATGAAGTATGAAAACAAAATTAGCTTAAATGCAAACGATACAGAACAACAATGATAGAAGACGAAATTTCGTTTGGAGCATGCATCCAATCCAAACGAAAAGCAGAAAAAGTCGAATCCATTAAACAGGAAAAGGAGATGCATCAATTTGATACTTACCACACCAGAGGCACTGTAAGTGGAGATACTGAATTTCTGATCGGAATTGTAGTCTCTCGTCAACAGATCTAACACAAAGGGAAACATAATATCAACAGAATCAGCTTAAGAATCCAATTGAACACAATCAATTTGATGCTTCTTAGTCTCAGATTGACCAATTTAACAATATCGAGTACATTTATACTCATAGAAATGCCAAAAACTTACAAGTCCTCTCTGATCAGTGTTTGGCACAAACACATGGATGGGAGTTCCTGTCGTCATTCCTGCATTTAACGGATGTCAAACGTTAGAACAATGTCGAGAAACCCAAATCGAATTCAAACTGTGACAAAAGAATTATAGTTAGACCTTCGGAAACTCCAGAAGATATCCGCCAAGTATCAGTCTCTTTTCTAGGAGTCGTGATCCGGCTCTGACCTGGTCTCCTGACAAAGCCAGCCAAACAAATGTTAGTCCATCAAAGGATCAAATGCAGAATGCGAAAAACATAAGAGCGTTCTTCCTTATAATATACCTCCTATCAAGATCGAATTGCAAATCAGCCTCGGAGAGTGGAATCCGAGGAGGACATCCATCAATTATACAACCAACTCCTCCTCCATGTGATTCACCAAATGTGCTAACTTTAAAATGAGTCCCATATGAGCTTCCACTCGCTTTTATCTCTGCAAATCAACACACCCAAAAAAACTCTAAAGCTTCCTACTTTCAATCAATCCTTAATGTAATGTTGGACTCTACAAACTAACCAACACACCCAAAATCCAGGAAACTCATAAAGCTTCTTACTTTCAATCTCTCCTTATTGTAATGCTGGATTCTACAAACTAATCAACACACCCAAAATCCAAAAAAGTCTAAACGTTTCTACTTCCCATCTCTCAAAAAGTGGAATGAATTCAATCGAGTAATGAATTCTAACAAGAACAGCGAGAAATTTTCATTACAAACATTTCTTTTTCTGCTAAATTCAATCTTGTAATCTAAAATTTTCATAATCGGCAACGAAATTGTGGAAACTCACGGAAATTTTTCCTTGATTGGGTTCGGACTGAGATCTGAACGGCGGGAGAAGAGAGACGACGGAGCTCCGATGGAAGAGAACCGGGTTTGGTGGATCCGAGAATGAATTTAGAAGTAAGAGAAGAAGAAGCCATTGATTAAGGATCAAATCGAAGAATGAAGAATTGAGACACCAAAAAAAGTTTAAAAGAAGAAAAATTAGACAAGAGAAGAAGCTTCTCTATACCTTCGACGGGGGCGGCAGTGGCGTCCTGAACCCATAATAATTAGATCTACGATGATGGTATGAAGAAGAAAGGATAGATGAGGTTTTTATGTGCTCAATTGGTTTCATCAGAGATGATGAATGTGGAGGACGAGAAGAACGAAGGAGGAAGAAGAGAGAAAGGAGAAAGGGGAAAGGGGAAAGGGCAAAAAAAAATTCTAAGTCTTTTAGCCGGGAAATTGAAAAAATTCCGCCTAAAGTAAATATAGCGTTTCAACGATGCAAGTGCTATTGTATATTAACCAAAAAGCGTCACAAAATAAAAAAATTTGTCCACCTTTTTATAGCGTTTATATTTATGCAAACGCTATAATAAAAAAGGTTGATATTTATTATAGCAGAAAAACAAAGAACGCTATATTTTAATGCAATATATACTCAAATTTCTTGTAGTGAGATTTTCTATGAATACTCTCGAGACTTACTTTGTGGAGGATGGAAGATTTTCGCAGAGGAAAAAATTCGCAGAGAACAGATAGATCGAAGAAGATGAAGGTGCGCTGGTTTTAAAGAAACGAAGGGTTGCGATTTGAACCACAATGGTTCGATGAACCTGAACAGAACCAGAACCGAAACAATGAATTTGACTCGTGACTGTTCGGTCAACAGAACCGAAGAGTTGCGTTTGGTTTAAAAATTTTTAATACAATTTTTTCCCAAAAAGAGTAGTTTTTAATGACCAAACCCAAACCCAAACCCAAACCCGAACCCGAGCCTGAGCCCGGCCCGGCTCGGCTCGGTGGTGGTGGTGCGCGAGTGTGAGACTCCCTTGGTTCCTTCATGGTGCATATGTGTTCTTGACTTGTTTGAACACTTACACATGCTTAGCCTTATTTATACAACACCAAAATGTTTCCAACTTTGGATGTGGGACAAAATTAAGTGTGCATTCATTAAACCAACATAAGAGGCTTTTACCTCTTAGCCCAAAGGCTTTGTCTCATTTCATCTTCACATTTTAAACCCATTTTTCATACACAAATATCTTATACTAAGCCCATTTAATAATGTAAATTGGTTCCAACAATCCCCCACATGAATAGAAATGACCTCTAAACATATGACGACTCGATAAACTCTAAGACTCTACTGATTAGACTAACCTAATTGACTAGACAGACATACGGACTTTCGAGAGTATAATGAAAATGTATTGTATCTGAGTTGGTAGCAATGTTTCAGCTTTGAACCACTCGTAGTTAGTAGCTGTCGGACTTACTTGGCCAGGAGGTGGACATGATGCCTTGAACCACCCGGATTTTGATGTAAACCTAGACAACAACTATAACACAGCTCATTTTCTCATAGAACCTTGTTCTCTATTGTGTTCATTTTGGCCTTGAACTTGCCTGGTTTTCATGAGTGAACTTGGAGAATATAGCCTTTCCTTCATTCTCCTAGAAACGGCCCCATTTCACACTCACTAGGTGATCTTCATTAGCTTAGCGTTAGAAGTATTCTGAAATACCATCTATTATAAGGCTAAAGAATCATTAAAAGCCAAAAGCTTATCCTTATTCCATACCGATGTAGCACTGTATGTCATCCTAGGAACTGGGTAGAGATATTAATCTCATAGTGTTATTTTTTTTTAGGTTTGAATTTGTTGTCCCTTTGAGCCTATTTCTTGGGATCTCCAGTCATGTAGGTGGGGTGTCCATCAAACTTCAACTTTATTCATAGGCTTGTAAACCCATTCCTCTTGATGATTTAACTACTTGATCTCTTGCCAAACCTTTAGTGAACGGGTCAGCCAGGTTATCGGCAGATTTGATATAATCTATCGTGAGTACTCCGGTGGAGATCAAGTTTCTAATGGTTTTATGTCGTCGTCGTATGTGACGAGACTTGCCATTATAATGATTATTGAGTGCCCGAGAGATAGCCGATTGGCTATCACAGTGTACACGTAAAGCTGGCACTGGTTTCTCCCACATAGGGATATCTTCCAAAAAATTCTGAAGCCACTCTACTTCTTGAGCAGTTTTGTCTAGAGCGACAAACTCAGATTCCATGGTCGATGTGGCGATCACGGTTTGTTTGGAAGATTTCCAGGACACTACTGCACCTCCAAGTGTAAAGACATATCCACTTGTGGATTTTGAGTTTTTGGAATCCGCAATCCAGTTCGCGTCACTGTATCCTTCCAAATTTGCTGGTTCTTTACCATAGTGTAGTCCATAATTTTTGGTATAACGTAGGTAATTCAATACTCTAGTTATCGCTTTCCAATGTTTATGTCATGTATTACTAGTATAACGACTTAGTATGTTTACTGCATGTGCTAAGTCGGGTCTAGTACAATTTGTCAAGTACATCAGACTTCCGATGACTCGTGCATATTCAACCTGAAAAACTGCATCACCTGAGTTTTTAGTCAAATGAATATGAGGATCAACTGGAGTTTTTGCAGTCCCACTTGAATAGTTTTTGAATCTATCAAGTATCTTTTGTGCATAATGTGATTGTGACAAAATAATTCCTCCAGAATGTCAGTGAATCTTATCTGCCTATCCCATGTCTTTCATTTCAAAGTTACTACGAAGTAAGTTCTTTGTTTGATTAATCATGTTATTAGTGTTGCCAATAATGAGCATGTCATCAACATACAAACACAACAAAACATATCCGTGAGGGGTACATTTGATGTATATGCATTTATCACATTCGTTAATGCTGAAACTGTTGGGAATGTCCTGAAATCACACTTGTATTAACTCTAATGATAGTTGTACTGTCGAGATTAGACATTCATGTAATACTAGGTGATCATTGCGTTTTGCTAGAAACCAATGATGATCTATGAGTTATGAACTCATTGCTAGTATTATATGATCCTAGGATTGGATTCGCTTTATGGGAATAATCATTAAGGTAATGATCTAAATGATGTGCATTTGATGCACATTATTTTGGTGTTTTCAAAGAGGTGTCGATCGACACCATGAGGTGGTGTCGATCGACACGTGCTGCTGACCGAAATAAAGATTTCGGTTTAATGACTTAATTGATTCTGAATCGGTTCAGATCAATTAGGTTTTCTCCAGGGCCTATATAAGGAGTCATATAGGCACGACCTGGATTAAGGGTTTTTAGAGAAAACTATCAGCAGCCACCAGAGAAACACAGAATTTCCCAGAAAGATCCGATCTACCGGCACTAGCATCCCGGCGGATTCCAATTTGTGTGCGTGTGGACTAGCAGTAGAGGCACTACGGTTGAAGTGCTAAGAATCTCGAATTCCCTGAAACAATTCCGCTGCAAACTCCAGGTATATTCGAGATCCGTTCATCGTTTCTAAAGTTTACAAATCCTAGATCCTAGGATTGAGAATTGCGCTTAGGTTGATTAATAGAGATTAATCTGGTAAAACCTGAACGAATTCCTTCAGTGGTAGCAGAGCGTTAGGGTTTAACTAGTGATCTGTATGAACTGAATTCGGATTTGATCGTTTTTTTTACGAAGAACCGGTTCAATTTGCTCAAATCGTTTTCGTGAAAATTGCTCAAATCGTGAAAGAAACCTAGTGGTGTCGATCGACACTACGGTAGTGTCGATCGACACCTCTGCCTCTGCCTTGCGATCGATGAACCGGTTCAATTGGATTGAATCGGTTATCGTGCTCGGTTAACAGATCGATTAAACCGAATGTCGGTTTAATGCGGTTTGGTTGGCGTCGATCGACACTAATGTAGTATCGATCGACACTGACCGGTAATCGACCCGGTTCAATTTGATTGACCGGTTATCGATCCGGTTCAATTAGATTGACCGGTTATCGAGAATTAAATCTGGTTAGTCAGTGTCGATCGACACTAATGTAGTATCGATCGACACAAACCGGTTATTGAAATTCTGTGTCGGTTATCGAATCCGGTTCAATTGGATTGATCGGTTTTCGATGAACTGTGACAGAAGAGTAAGTGTCGATCGACACTAAGGTAGTGTCGATCGACAGCTTACACAGATTGATGGTTAGTAAACCTGAAATCAAATAACCGAACCGGATTTAATGAGATTGGGTTCCTGAATGCATATATGATATGTATTGGGGATTAAATGTTCAGTTCCTTGACTAAATATCAAGTGTTCTGGATGTCTTTCCGATCTTGTCAGCTGTTAATGCTCATTTCATTATGTGATAGGCTTGCAGTGCAAGGTATCTGTAGTGACATGAGTGAGGCAGTAGGTAATTGAGTTGATGGGCTTGCAGTGCATGACATCAACTATTACATGACAGAAGAAATTGGTTTACCTGAATGGGCTATCAGAAGTTCTGGGTCCAGAGACATCAGGTGGTTAGAACATAAGATGTTTTATCCACAACCAAGAGTCATATTGGATATGATTAGCAAAGTGTTGCTTACCTGTATAGCTATAATTCGAGTAACAGCCAGTGGCTTGCTCGGATTTTAGTGAAACATGGATCTTGGAACATTATATTCTTTAGAGGAAACATAGTTTGAATATAATGCGAGTTTTCTTAATAGTTAAGTTTACTCTTTTATTGAACATCAAAACTAACCCTCTACCTCTTTTGTTTCAGCTATGTCAAGCTCTAACAACACATTCTCCTTGAGATCTGTCCTTGAGAAGGACAAGCTTAATGGATCTAACTTTCTGGAATGGTATCGGAACCTGAGAATTGTTCTCAGGCAGGAGAAAAGGGACTATGTCCTTGATAAGGTTCTCCCCGAGAAATACCGTGCCAATGCCCCGCAGACAGAAAAGAATGCTTGGGATAAGCATTCGAATGATGTGGTCGATGTGACTTGTCTGATGCTGGCTACCATGAACTCGGATTTGCAGAAGCAATATGAGAACGTGGCGTCGCCCATCGAGATAATCACTAGCCTGAAAGCGATGTTTCAGGAGCAGGCTCGAACTGAGAGATACCAGACGGTTAAATCTCTAGTTGAGTGCAAGCTACCAAGTGATGCTCCAGTGAGTCCCCACGTCATAAAGATGATGGGTTATATTGATAACTTGGGGAAACTGGACTGTCCCATTAGCCAAGAGTTGGCTACTGACATCATACTGCAGTCACTGCCGCCAAGCTATGATACGTTCATTATGAACTATAACATGAACAGCTTGACGAAGACGTTGACTGAGTTACATGGCATGCTCAAGACAGCTGAGCCAAACATTAAGAAGGGTGCCCCTAATGTGCTTATGGTACAAGGGGGCAAAAAGTTTAAGAAACCCGGCAAGGGCAAAGGAAAGGGCAAGGCTGTCCAGGTTATGAACCAGGACAATCATGCGCCTCCTCCTAAGCCCAGAGCTGGCCCTTCTGATGCTGATAAGTGCCATTTCTGCAAGGAGTCTGGGCATTGGAAGAGAAACTGCAAGAAATTCCTGGATGGTCTGAAGAACAAGAAGAAGACGTACGAGACGACTTCTCCAGGTATTTATGTTATTGAAGTAAATGTTACTTCTACAGGTTCTACCTCATGGGTATTAGATACCGGCTGTGGTGCTCACATTTGTACTAATGTGCAGGCACTAAGCAATAGGAGGAAGCTGAAGAAAGGACAAGTGGAGCTGCGAGTCGGGAATGGAGCAAAGGTTGCTGCGTTAGCCGTGGGCACTTATCATTTGTCTTTGTCTTCGGGCTTGGCTTTAGAATTAAACAATTGCTATTATGTACCTGCGATAAGCAGAAACATCATTTCTGTTTCCTGTTTGGATTTAGAAGGATTTGATTTTTCTATTAAGAATAAATGTTGTTCTTTTAATCGTGATGGTATGTTTTATGGTAGCGGCCCATTAGAGAATGGGCTTTACGTTTTAAACCAATTAATACCCGATTATAACATAAATACTAATCGGTTTAAGTCCAATGAGGAAAACCCAACCTTTCTCTGGCACTGTCGTTTGGGCCACATAAACGAGAAACGCATACAGAAGCTCCATAGTGATGGGCTTTTGGGCTCATTTGATTATGAATCATGTGAGAAATGTAAATCTTGTTTAATGGGAAAAATGGCAAAGGCTCCTTTCAATAAACCAAATGAACGGGCCAGTGACTTATTGGGCCTTATACATACAAATGTCTGCGGCCCAATGAGTACAAGTGCTAGAGGAAACTATCAATACTTCATTACCTTTACTGATGATTTCAGTAGGTATGGCTATGTCTATCTAATGAGACACAAGTCGGAATCCTTTGAGAAATTTAAGGAGTTCCAGAATGAAGTAGAGAACCAACTTGGCAAACGTATTAAAGCTCTTCGATCAGATGGTGGAGGAGAATACTTAAGTCAAGAGTTCAGTGATCATCTGAGAGAGTGTGGAATTGTTTCACAGCTCACTCCTCCTGGAACACCCCAATGGAATGGAGTTTCCGAGAGGAGGAATCGGACCCTATTGGATATGGTTCGATCAATGATGAGTCACACAGACCTTCCATTATCCTTTTGGGGATACGCTCTAGAAACGTCTGCGTTTACACTAAACAGAGTCCCATCAAAATCAGTTGCAAAGACACCACATGAGATGTGGACTGGAGATGTTCCAAGTTTGTCTTTTCTGAAAATTTGGGGTTGTGAAGCTTATGTAAAACGGTTAATAACCGATAAGCTCGCACCCAAATCTGATAAGTGCTTTTTCGTTGGTTATCCTAAGGGAACCAAGACGTACTACTTTTACAACCGTTCTGAGAACAAAGTGTTTGTTGCTCGGGATTGTACTTTCCTTGAAAGAGAGTTCCTTCACAAGAAGAATAGTGGGAGTAAAGTACTACTCGAAGAAGTTCGAGAATCAGAGGAACCTGCTCAACCGAATGAGGAAGAGCAGCAGGTGGAACCACAAGGAGTTGTGGAACCAGCACCTGTGATGCCAGAAGTTCGCAGATCCGGAAGGATTCGTCACGAACCCGAGAGATACTACGATTTTCTCGTGAATGATTGTCATGAACTGTTGATCATTGACAGTGACGAACCTGCGAATTTCGAAGAAGCAATGTTGGGCCCTGACTCCGAAAAGTGGCTTGGAGCAGCTAGATCCGAAATGGGATCCATGTCAGAAAACCAAGTATGGTCCTTGGTAGATTTACCCGATGGTGTAAGACCCATTGAGTGTAAATAGATCTTCAAGAAGAAGATTGACGTGGATGGGAATATCCAGATATTCAAAGCTAGATTGGTGGCTAAAGGTTTTAAACAAATTCATGGTATTGACTATGATGAGACCTATTCCCCAGTCGCTATGCTTAAGTCCATTCGGATACTCCTAGGAACTGCCGCTTATTATGATTATGAGATATGGCAGATGGATGTGAAAACAGCTTTCCTTAACGGAATTCTGGAAGAGGATGTGTACATGACACAACCTGAAGGTTTCACTGATCCAAAGAATGCTGGGAAAGTATGCAAGCTTCATCGATCCATTTATGGATTGAAGCAAGCATCAAGGAGTTGGAATCTTCGTTTTGATGAAGCGGTCAAAAAGTTTGACTTCGTCAAAAACGAAGAAGAACCATGTGTATACAAGAAGACTAGTGGGAGCGGAGTTGCATTTCTCGTACTGTATGTAGACGACATACTTCTTCTCGGAAATGACGTTCCATTGCTTCAGTCAGTCAAGACTTGGCTTGGAAGTTGTTTTTCCATGAAAGACATGGGTGAAGCCGCGTACATTCTTGGAATAAGAATCTATAGAGATATATTAAATAGGTTTGTTGGATTGTGCCAAGATACTTATATAGATAAGGTCTTGCACATATTCAGTATGCAGGATTCTAAGAAAGGTTTCACGCCTATGTTACATGGCGTTACTCTTAGCAAGAAGCAGTGTCCTTCGACACAAGCTGAGCGGGAGCGAATGAATAGAAATCCTTTTGCTTCGGCAGTAGGATCTATTATGTATGCCATGCTCTGTACTCGTCCAGATGTTGCTTGTGCCTTAAGCATGACGAGTAGATACCAATCTGATCCAGGTGAGTGTCACTGGACAGCAGTCAAGAATATCCTCAAGTATTTGAGAAATACTAAGGATAAGTTCTTGGTATATAGAGGATGTGATGAGCTAGTCATAAGTGGATTCACGGATGCAAGTTTTCAGACGGACAGAGACGATTTCCGGTCTCAGTCTAGTTATGTCTTTTGTCTGAATGGCTGTGCAGTCAGTTGGAAAAGTTCCAAGCAGAGCACCGTAGCTGATTCCACTACTGAGGCTGAATACATTGCTGCTTCGGAAGCAGCAAAGGAAGCTGTTTGGATCAAGAAGTTCGTGTCTGAACTTGGTGTGGTTCCTAGTATCTTAGAACCTGTAGCATTGTATTGTGACAACAATGGAGCAATTGCTCAGGCAAAGGAACCAAGATCTCACCAAAAATCCAAACACATAGAGAGGAGATGTCACCTGATTTGTGATATAATAAATAGAGGAGACGTGAAGATCAGCAGAGTTCCCACGGATGAGAATGTTGCTGATCCTCTGACCAAGCCCCTCCCGCGACCTAAGCACGAGAGTCATACTACTGCTATAGGACTAAAGGAAATTAAGATGTGATCTTGATTTTAGTGGGAGTTGTCTTGTTTTAAGTTATGGTTTTGATGTTATTGTAATCATACTTTGATGATTTTAATGAAATTTGATTTTAGCTTTATTTAAATGTGTTTAAATGATAGTCCCAAAATAATCTGTGACATTCTATAGGTCATCAAGTTGAGGACTTGGTCATGAAACCCTATGAGAAATAAATGACATAGATTATATTTGTCCCTGGTCGATGTTGTTAATGTGGGACACCAACAACCGCGCGAGACTAGCATGTGAGGTGACTGATGACTAAGTTTCATGGAGTCATTAATAAGAGTATTAAAGTCAATCACATAGACATATGTTAGAGAACATATGATCGGACATGACCCGCTGATGAGAACTCTACAGGAAATTAAGTGTCATGAGAGATTCTCATAACGACTATAGAGTATAGTCCTTAGACCTGAGTTCATCATGATTTCTTACATATGAATTGGTCCACTTTGACTTTGTCAAACGTTATCCGTAACAGGTGACTATAAAGGCATTGATTGGGTGTATCATGAAGTGTGTGAAGGAACAGGGATGGAACAAGATGGGATTTGTCCCTCCTGTAAAACAGGAGATAAATATCTCAGGGCCCATCGAAGATTTGATACTAAGAAATGTGTGGCCGCACTCGAACGAGCTGAATGTCAGTCGTTTGTCTTGTTAGTATAAATCGGAGTTCGATGAACATGATTTTGGTTGATTAAGGATGACACGGTTCTTGCCTTATGCCAGATCGAGATATAGCAACGAAGGGATTATTGGAGTGGTTGATTCCAGTACAAGTGGGAGATTGTTGGGAATGTCCTGACATCACACTTGTATTAACTCTAATGATAGTTGTACTGTCGAGATTAGACATTCATGTAATACTAGGTGATCATTACGTTTTGCTAGAAGCCAATGATGATCTATGAGTTATGAACTCATTGCTAGTATTATATGATCCTACAGGGTCACACACCTAAGCAAATTGGATTCGCTTTATGGGAATAATCATTAAGGTAATGATCTAAATTATGTGCATTTGATGCACATTATTTTGGTGTTTTCAAAGAGGTGTCGATCGACACCATGAGGTGGTGTCGATCGACACGTGCTGCTGACCGAAATAAAGATTTTGGTTTAATGACTTAATTGATTCTCAATCGGTTCAGATCAATTAGGTTTTCTCCAGGGCCTATATAAGGAGTCATATAGGCACGACCTGGATTAAGGGTTTTTAGAGAAAACTATCAGCAGCCACCAGAGAAACACAGAATTTCCCAGAAAGATCCGATCTACCGGCACTAGCATCCCGGCGGATTCCAATTCGTGTGCGTGTGGACTAGCAGTAGAGGCACTACGGTTGAAGTGCTAAGAATCTCGAATTCCCTGAAACAATTCCGCTGCAAACTCCAGGTATATTCGAGATCCGTTCATCGTTTCTAAAGTTTACAAACCCTAGATCCTAGGATTGAGAATTGCGCTTAGGTTGATTAATAGAGATTAATCTGGTAAAACCTGAACGAATTCCTTCAGAAACCATTTGACATCATCACATTATCAAATTTTTCATGCCATAGTTTTGGAGCTTGTTTTAGTTCGTAAAATGACTTGACAAGTTTACAAACTTTGTGTTCTTGTCCGGGGACAACAAATCCTTCAGGTTGTTTCATATAGATCTCTTCTTCTAAATCTCCATGTAGAAAAGCGGTTTTTACATCCATCTGATGTATTTCTAGGCCTCTTAATGCCGCAATACTAACCAAAGTCTGATGGAGGTTATTCGCGTCACCGGAGAATATGTGTCAAAGTAATCCAGACCTTCTTTTTATCAGAATCGTTGAGCCACAAGCCTAGCCTTATACTTATCCACAAAACCATCGATTTTCATTTTTGTTGTGAAAATCCATTTACTCCCTAGTGCTTTAGACCCTTCGGGTAGATCGGTAATCTCATATGTATGATGTTGCAATACAGAATCGATCTCACTATTAACAGCTTCCTTCCAATAGGCTGCTTCTGGTGTAGACATAGCTTCTGAATAAGTTTGTGGTGCGTTCTCGTTGAGAAACACCATCATGAAATCATCACCAAAAGATTTTTCCTTACGAGCTCTTTTGTTGCGTCGAGGCTCATCTTCTACGTCTTCCACATCATGTGTTGAGGTTCTGGAAGTGCTTGTCTCATTTGTTGAGAAGCTTGTTTCCCGTTGTTCAAGGGTCCTCTTTTGACCTTGTTTTTCTTTACAAGGGAAATGTGTTCACAGAAAGACGCATTTTGTGATTCCACTACTGTATTCACATGAATATCGGGTATGTCTGATTTGTGAACCAGAAACCGATAAGCACTACTGTTGTGTGTATATCCTATGAAAATATAGTCCACTATTTTAGGTCCAATTGTGACCTTTTTCGGTGGTGGTACAACGACTTTAGCAAGGCACCCCCACACTTTGAGGTATTTCTACGAAGGTAAAAAACCTTTCCAAAGTTTATATGGCGTTTTACCAGTAACTTTATGTGGTATTTTGTTGAGAATATAGTTCATAGTAAGCAAAGCTTCCCCCCATATTGACTGGGGTAACCCAGATTCCTGCAACATAGCATTCATCATCTCTTTGAGAGTTCGTTTTTTCTGTTCCGCAACTCCGTTAGATTCAGGGGAATAAGGAGCTGTGGTTTGATGTATGATGCCATGTTGTTGACCGAAGTCATTAAACGGACCATAATACTCACCTCTTCTATCACTTCGAACTACTTTAATAGTTTTACCTAGTTGGTTTTCAACTTCAAGTTTATACTCTTTGAATTTTGATAAGGCTTCATCTTTGCTACGTAACAAGTATACATAACAATATTTTGTATTATCATCGATAAATGTCACAAAATACTTTTTACCACCTCTAGTTTGTATAAATTTCAGATCGCATAAATCTGTGTGTATTAAACTAAGAGGTTCAATAGTTCTTTGAACTTGGGGAGAAGGAGTTTTTGTGAGTTTGGCCTGTACACACACTTCACATTTATTCTTTTTTACTTTGCATTTCAGAATTAGGTTCAAATTCATTAATCTTTGCATAGATTTATAGTTGACATGTCCTAAACGTTCATGCCAAATATTAAAAGACTCAACCAAATAAGCAACATAATTATTATTAAATGAATTGTCAGAAATTACAACATTAGCGTTATTAATCTTATCACTACGAAGGACTGTCGAAACACACAACTTGTCAAGTCCTCCTTTCTCATAACCCTTTCCCAAATACATCCCATTCTTCCTAAGTACCAATTTATCAGCTTCGAAGGTGACTCCGAATCCTGCCTTGCTCAAGAGAGTTCCTGAAACCAAATTCTTCCTCATGTCCGGCACATGTTTCACATTGTTGAGTGTGAGTTCACGTCCTGAAGTCAGCTTCAGAACCACTTTGCCGCGACCTTCAATCTTCGATGAAGCCGTGTTTCCCATGAACAGCTGCTCCTTCGATTTGATCTTTTGATAAGTGGTGAACATTGACTTATCAGTGCAGATATGGGTGGTTGCACCTGTAGGAATTTTATCAGGTTTTACCGGATTAATCTCTATTAATCAACCTAGTCACAATTCCTTTTCCTATGATCTAGGGTTTGTAAACGAAGAATCTGATAGAACGGATCTCGAATATACCTGGAGTTTTACAGCGGAATTAGAACTGGGATTCGAGATCTATAGCACTTCAATCGCAGTGCCTCTACTGATAGTCTACACGCACACAAATTGGAATCTGCAGGGATGCTAGTACCTGGAATCGGATCTCTCAGGGAATTCTGTGTTTCAGGGTGGCTGCCAAAAGAGTGTTCTCCAAAAAACCTATTTCACCAGGTCGTGCCTCATATCCTTTATATAGGCCCTGGAGAAAACCTAATTGATCCCTGAACCAAATCAGAATCAATTAAGTTGCTAAACCGAAATCACTAGTTCGGTTAATGGCCCGTGTCGATCGACACTACACATTTGTGTCGATCGACGTACTCTTTAAAACACGAAAATAATGTGCATCAAATACACATCATTTAGATCATTACATTAATGATTATTCCCACAGAAAGTGAATCCAATTTGCTTAGGTGTGTGACCCTGTAGGATCATATAATACTAGCAATGAGTTCATAACTCATAGATCATCATTGGTTTCTAGCAAAACGCCATGACCACTTAGTATCATATGAATGTCTAATCTCGACAATACAACTATCACTGGAGTGAATACTAGTGTGATTTCAGGACATTCCCAACAATCTCCCACTTGTACTGGAATCATCTATTCCAATAATCCATTCGTCTCTATATCTCGATATGATATAAGGCAAGATCCGTGTCATCCTTATTTAACCAATATCATGTTCATCGAACTCCGATTTACACTGACAAGACAAACGACTGACATTCAGCTCGTTCGAGTGCGGCCACACATTCCTCAGTATCAAATCTTCGATGGGCCCAAAGATATTTATCTCCTGTTTTACAGGAGTGACAAATCCCATCTTGTTCTATCCCTGTTCCTTCACACAATTCATGATACGCCCAATCAATGCCTTTATAGTCACCTGTTACGGATAACGTTTGACAAAGTCAAAGCGGACCAATTCATATGCAAGGAATCATGATGAACTCAGGTCTAAGGACTATACTCTATAGTCGTAATGAGAACCTCTTATGACACTTAATTATCCTGTAGAGTTCTCATTAGCGGGTCATGTCCGATCATATGTTCTCTAACATATATCTATGTGATTGACTTTAATACTCTTATTAATGACTCCATGAAACTTAGTCATCAGTCACCTCACATGCTAGTCTCACGCGGTTGTTAGTGTCCCACGTTAACAACCTTGACCAGGGACAAATATAATCTATGTCATTTATTTCTCATAGGGTTTCATGATCAAGTCCTCAACTTGATGACCTATAGAATGTCATAAATTATTTTAGGACTATCATTTAAACACATTTAAATAATACTGAAATCAAATTTCATTAAAATAATCAAAGTATGATTACATGAACATTAAAATATAACTTAAAATAAGACAACTCCCACTAAAATCAAGATCACATCTTAATTTCCTTAAGTCCTATAGCAGCAGTATGACTCTCATGCTTAGGTCGTGGGAGGGGCTTGGTCAGAGGATCAGCGACATGGTCAGAGGATCAGCGACATTCTCATCCGATGGAATTCTGCTGATCTTCACGTCTCCTCTATCAATTATATCACGAATCAAGTGATATTTCCTCTCTATGTGTTTGGATTTCTGGTGTGATCTTGGTTCCTTTGCCTGAGAAATTGCTCCATTGTTATCACAATACAATGCTACAGGCTCTAAGATACTAGGAACCACATCAAGTTCAGACATGAACTTCTTAATCCAAACAACTTCTTTTGCTGCTTCCGAAGCAGCGATGTATTCAGCCTCAGTAGTGGAATCAGCTACATAGGCGTGAAACCTTTCTTGGAATCCTGCATACTGAATCTGTGCAAGACCTTATCTATATAAGTATCTTGACACAATCCAATAAGCCTATTTAATCTATCTCTATAGATTCTTATTCCAAGAATATACGCGGCTTCACCCATGTCTTTCATGGAAAAACAACTTCCAAGCCAAGCCTTGACAGACTGAAGCAATGGAACGTCTTTTACGAGAAGAAGTATGTCGTCTACATACAGTACAAGAAATGCAACTCCGCTCCCACTAGTCTTCTTGTATACACATGGTTCCTCTTCGTTCTTGATGAAGTCAAAATTTTTGACCGCTTCATCAAAACGAAGATTCCAACTCCGTGATGCTTGCTTCAATCCATAAATGGATCGATGAAGCTTGCATACTTTCCCAGCATTCTTAGGATCTGTGAAACCTTCAGATTGTGTCATGTACACATCCTCTTCCAGAATTCCGTTAAGGAAAGCTGTTTTCACATCCATCTGCCATATCTTATAATCATAATAAGCGGCAGTTGCTAGGAGTATCCGAATGGATTTAAGCATAGCGACTTGGGAATAGGTCTCATCATAGTCAATACCATGAATTTGTTTAAAACCTTTAACCACTAATCTAGCTTTGAATATATGGATATTCCCATCCACGTCAATCTTCTTCTTGAAGATCCATTTACACTCAATGGGTTTTACACCATCGGGTAAATCTACCAAGGACCATACTTGGTTTTCTGACATGGATCCCATTTCGGATCTAGCGGCTCCAAGCCACTTTTCGGAGTCTGGGCCCAACATTGCTTCTTCAAAATTCGCAGGCTCGTCACTGTCAATGATCAACATGTCATGACAATCGTTCACGAGAAATCCATAGTATCTCTCGGGTTCGTGACGAATCCTTCTGGATCTGCGAACTTCAGGCATCACAGGTGCGGGTTCCACAACTCCTTGTGGTTCCACCTGCTGCTCTTCCTCATTAGGTTGAGCAGGCTCCTGTGATTCTCGAACTTCTTCGAGTAGTACTTTACTCCCACTATTCTTCTTATGAAGAAACTCTCTTTCAAGGAAAGTACAGTCCCGAGCAACAAACACTTTGTTCTCAGAACGGTTATAGAAGTAGTACGCCTTGGTTCCCTTAGGATAACCAACGAAAAAGCACTTATCAGATTTGGGTGCGAGCTTATCGGATATTAAACATTTTACATAAGCCTCATAACCCCAAATTTTCAGAAAAGACAAACTTGGAACATTTCCAGTCCACATCTCATGTGGTGTCTTTGCAACTGATTTTGATGGGACTCTATTTAGTATAAACGCAGACGTTTCTAGAGCGTATCCCCAAAAGGATAATGGAAGGTCTGTGTGACTCATCATTGATCGAACCATATCCAATAGGGTCCGATTCCTCCTCTCGGAAACTCCATTCCATTGGGGCGTTCCAGGAGGAGTGAGCTGTGAAACAATTCCACACTCTCTTAGATGATCACTGAACTCTTGACTTAGGTATTCTCCTCCACGATCAGATCGAAGAGCTTTAATACTTTTGCCAAGTTGGTTCTGTACTTCATTCTGGAACTCCTTGAATTTTTCAAAGGATTCCGACTTGTGTCTCATTAGATAGACATAGCCATACCTACTGAAATCATCAGTAAAGGTAATGAAGTATTGATAGTTTCCTCTAGCACTTGTGCTCATCGGGCCGCAGACATCTGTATGTATAAGGCCCAATAAGTCACTGGCCCGTTCATTTGGTTTATTGAAAGAAGCCCTAGCCATCTTGCCCATCAAACAAGATTCACATTTCTCACATGATTCATAATCAAATGATCCCAAAAGCCCATCACTATGGAGCTTCTGTATGCGTTTCTCGTTTATGTGACCCAAACGACAGTGCCAGAGGAAAGTTGGGTTCTCGTCATTTGACTTAAACTGCTTAGTATTTATGTTATAGACAGGCATTGATTGGTTTAAAATGTAAAACCCATTCTCTAATGGGCCGTTACCATAAAACATACCATCGCGGTTAAAAGAACAACATTTATTCTTAATAGAAAAATCAAATCCTTCTAAATCCAAACAGGAAATTGAAATGATGTTTCTGCTTATCGCAGGTACATAGTAGCAATTATGCAAATCTAAAACCAAGCCCGAAGGCAAAGACAAATGATAAGTGCCCACGGCCAACGCAGCAACCCTTGCTCCATTCCTGACTCGCAGCTCCACTTGTCCTTTTCCCAGCGTCCTACTGTTGCTTAGTGCCTGGACATTTGTACAAATATGAGCACCACAACCGGTATCCAATACCCATGAGTTAGAACCTGAAGAAGTAACATTTACTTCAATAACATAAATACCTGGAGAAGTCGTCTCGTACGTCTTCTTTTTGTTCTTTAGACCATCCAGGAATTTCTTGCAATTTCTTTTCCAATGCCCAGGCTCATTTCAGAAGTGGCACTTATCAGCATCAGAAGGACCAGCCTTGGGCTTAGGAGGAGGCGCAGGTTTGTCCTGGTTCATAACCTGGACAACCTTGCCCTTTCCCATGCCCTTGCCGGGTTTCTTAAACTTCTTGCCCCCTTGTACCATAAGTACATTTGGGGCACCCTTCTTGATGTTTGGCTCAGCTGTCTTGAGCAAGCCATGTAACTCAGTCAACGTCTTCGTCAGGCTGTTCATGTTATAATTCATTATGAACGTATCAGAGCTTGATGGCAGTGACTGCAGTATGATGTCAGTAGCCAACTCTTGGCTAATGGGACAATCCAGTTTCCCCAGGTTATCAATATAACCCATCATCTTAATGACGTGATGACTTACTGGAGCATCCTTTGGTAGCTTGCACTCAACTAGAGATTTAACCATCTGGTATCTCTCAGTTCGAGCCTGCTCCTGAAACATTGCTTTCAGGCTAGTGATCATCTCGATGGGTGACACCACGTTCTCATATTGGTTCTGCAAATATGAGTTCATGGTCGCCAGCATCAGACAAGTCACATCGACCACATCATTAAAATGCTTATCCCAAGTATTCTTCTCTGTCTGCGGGGCATTGGCACGGTACTTCTCGGGGAGAACTTTATCAAGGACATAGTCCCTCTTCTCCTGCCTGAGAACAATTCTCAGGTTCCGATACCATTCGAGAAAATTAGATCCATTTAACTTATCTTTCTCAAGGACGAATCTCAGGGAGAAAGTGTTGTTTGAGCTAGACATTGCTGAAACAAAAGAGGTAGAGGGTAAGTTATCATGTTCAATACAAGAGAAGACTTAACAATTAAGAAAAATCGCATTATATTCAAAACTATGTTTCCTCAAATGAATATAATGATCCAAGATCCATATTTCACCAAAACCTGAGCGAGCCACTGGCTGTCACTCAAATCTTAGCTATATAGGTAAGCAACACTTTGCTAGTCATATCCAATATGACTCTTGGTTGTGGATAAAATATCTTATGTTCTAACCACCTGATATCTCTGAGCCCAGAACTTCTGATAGCCCATTCAAGTAAACCAATCTTTTCAGTCATGTAATAGTTGATGCCATACACTGCAAGCCCATCAACTCAATTACCTACTGCCTTACTCATGTAACTGCAGACACCTTGCACTGCAAGCCTATCATGCAATGAAACGAGTCTTGACAGCTGACAAGATCGGGAAGACATCTAGAACACTTGATATTTAGTTGAGAAATTGAACTTTTAATCCTTAACACATATCATATATATGCATTCAGGAACCCAATCTTATTAAATCTGGTTCGGTTATTTGATTTCAGGTTCACTAACCCACAATCTTTATAGGCTGTCCATCAACACTAACCTTTCTGGAACAGTTCCTCGACAACCGATCAATCCAATTGAACCGGTTTCGATAACCGACAGAACCAATTTTGATAATCGGTCAGTGTCGATCGACACAACATTTGTATCGATCGACATTGACCAAACCAAACTTAATATTTGATAACCGGTCAATCCTATTAAACCGGATCGATGACCGGTCAATCCAATTGAATCGGGTCGATAATTGGCCTCTGTCGATCGACATAACATTTGTGTCGATCGACGCTAACCAAACCAAATCAATTTTGCGATAACCGGTCAATCCAATTGAACCGGATCGATAACCGGTCAATCCAATTGAACCGGGTCGATAACCGGTCGGTGTCGATCGACATAACATTTGTGTCGATCGACGCCAACCAAATCGCACCAAACCGCAATTAGCCGGTTTAATTGATTTGTTACCAAGCGCGATAACCGATTCAATCCAATTGAACCGGTTAACCTATTCGCAAGGCAGAGACGATCGTGTCGATCGACACAACCATTGTGTTGATCGACACGACTAGGTTTTTCATGCGATTTGAACAATTTACGACAAAACGATTTTGCAAAGAACGATTGATCAAATACGACTACTGTTCATTCAGATTACAATGTTAAACCCTAAGGCTCTGATACCACTGTAGGAATTTTATCAGGTTTTACCGGATTAATCTCTATTAATCAAAGTCACAATTCCTTTTCCTAGGGTCTAGGGTTTGTAAACGAAGAATCTGATAGAACGGATCTCGAATATACCTGGAGTTTTGCAGCGGAATTAGAACAGGGATTCGAGATCTATAGCACTTCAATCGCAATGCCTCTACTGATAGTCCACACGCACACAAATTGGAATTCGCATGGATGCTAGTGCCTGGAATCGGATCTCTCATGGAATTCTGTGTTTCAGGGTGGCTGCCAAAAGAGTTTTCTCCAAAAAACCTATTTCACCAGGTCGTGCCTCATATCCTTTATATAGGCCCTGGAGAAAACCTAATTGATCCCTGAACCGAATCAGAATCAATTAAGTTGCTAAACCGAAATCACTAGTTCGGTTAATGGCCCGTGTTGATCGACACTACACATTTGTGTCGATCGACACACTCTTTAAAACACGAAAATAATGTGCATCAAATACACATCATTTAGATCATTACATTAATGATTATTCCCACAAAAAGTGAATCCAATTTGCTTAGGTGTGTGACCCTGTAGGATCATATAATACTAGCAATGAGTTCATAACTCATAGATCATCATTGGTTTCTAGCAAAACGTCATGACCACTTAATATCATATGAATGTCTAATCTCGATAATACAACTATCACTGGAGTGAATACAAGTGTGATTTCAGGACATTCCCAACAGCACCTGTGTCATACCACCATTTTATTGGGTTGTCATCGACCATGTTCACTTCATTGACGACAACGCACATATCCTCTTCAGTCAGGTTAGCTTCAGCCTTTTTGTTACCCTTGGGTTGGCTCCTGCATACATCAGATTTGTGGCCTATCTTGCCACACTTGTGGCACTTTCCTTCGAACTTCTGTCCTGGTTTAGTAACCTTCTTGAAATTTGTTATGGATGTCGGTTTTAGAGAATTTTGCGGAAATATCCGATTCCCTTTACCCTTGCCCTTGTGCTCAGCCACATTGACATTGTGTTCCTCTGAAGGAGAGAAATTAGCACGGTTCCTGTCTTCTATTTGGAGCCTCGTGATGACATCAGAGAGTGACATATGCTTCTTCTTGTGCTTGAGATAGTTCTTGAAGCTCAGCCAACTCGGGGGAAGTTTCTCAATAAAACAATTGACAGTGAAGATCTCACAGATTTGCATCCCCTCGCCTGCTATCTCATGGCACAGCAAACTCAATGCATCGACTTGATCCATGATGGGCTTGGAGTCGACCATTTTGAAGTCTAGAAACTTCGCAATAGCAAATTTCTGACAACCAGCATCGTCAGACTTGTACTTTTTCTCCAAAACCATTCAGAGTTCCTTAGAGGTTCGTGCTTCCTGACTGTATACTTGATACACTGGATCAATGAGGCGGCCTATGATCCAGCCTCTACACACAAAGTCTGCATGTTTCCATGCATCAACAACAGCAAGAAGGTGAGCATCCTTGTTTCCGAATGGAACGATCGGTGGATCTTCCTTCAGAATCTTCTCGCAGTTTAAGTTACTCATGTAGAAGAGCATCTTGTTTTGCCATGTTTTAAAGCCTTTGCCGTCAAACTTTTTTGGCATTAGCACGTGCGCCATGGCTGCGGGTAATTGAGACATCATAAGATAGTTGTCTTGTGGAACGCTCGTCTGGAGTCGGGCCACCGAGTCCACAGGCATTTCAGTCTGTCCATCAGATGACTTGTTCCCACTCATATCGACATCAGCATCATTTATTGCCATTTTATGTTAACAGAAAACAAAATGATATCAGAATATGATAAATGTTTCGCAAACTCGCTTATTAGAAAACGTTCACGGAAACAGAAATGATAACGTTACAAAACGTTTGTATAAGGAAAACCGATTCGCGGAATTTTTTTTAAAATAGTCGCAAATCCTTGAAATTTATCAGAAACGTTTCGCGGAAAAATTTAAAAAATTAATCGCAAACTCCGTTACTGATTTTTGGAGGGAAAGAAAAAGAAATTGTTGAGAAAAAAAAATTTCGCGGAAACGTTAAACAAATCGCGAACGAAAATTGGCAGAATCTCAATCCGACTAAGCGATAAGCGAAGAACGGATTTTTCGAATTAAGATTGTAGGAACCGCGAAAACGGAATTGAGAATTCTGATTGAAATTTGAACGAGAATTAAGAAGGAGAAGAAATTCTCGAAGAACGAATACGGAGTCGAGATTACTCTCTTTCCTTAATTCGAAAAATCGCCCGTAGTGAAACGGTTTGATACGATTACGAATCCCAGGATAAAACCGATAATGAAAACGATTTCGCAAACACTCAAAGTCGAATCTGATGAACAGATTTTCTATGAATACTCTCGAGACTTACTTTGTGGAGGATGGAAGATTTTCGCAGAGGAAAAAATTCGCAGAGAACATATTGATCGAAGAAGATGAAGGCGCGCTGGTTTTAAAGAAACGAAGGGTTGCGATTTGAACCACAATGGTTCGATGAACCTGAACAGAACCTGAATTGAAACTATGAATTTGACTCGTGACTGTTCGGTCAACAGAACCGAAGGGTTGCGTTTGGTTTAAAAATTTTTAATATAAATTTTCCCCAAAAAGAATAGTCTTTAATGGACCGACGGTCCAATTGACCAAACCCAAACCCAAACCCGAACCGGCTCGGCTCGGTGGTGGTGGTGGTGCGTGAGTGTGGGACTTCCTAGGTTCCTTCATGGTGCATATGTGTTCTTGACTTGTTTGAACACTTACACATGCTTAGCCTTATTTATACAACACCAAAATGTTTCCAACTTTGGATGTGGGACAAAATTAAGTGTGCATTCATTAAACCAACATAAGAGGCTTTTACCTCTTAGCCCAAAGGCTTTGTCTCATTTCATCTTCACATTTTAAACCCATTTTTCATACACAAATGTCTTATACTAAGCCCATTTAATAATGTAAATTGGTTCCAACAGAATATTGCCATAATGTGCAAAAACAGTCATACAAAGAGAACCAAGAAGAAGAACTAAACCAATTCAAAACAGTTATTTTGTTGATTTTTGATCTTCTTCTTTTAGTTTTCAAGGTCGTCGAACTGTTCAAACTCTACTTCCTGGGATCCACGACCTGCATAAGTTGCTAGCTGCGCGCAAGCGATATTGGATTCGCCACTTCTATCTTTAAAGAGTTAACAAAGCTAAAGAGCTAGCCGAAAATCTAGCAGCCGAGCCGGATCATCTTGATAATGACTCAAAGACTTTCTGAATATGACTTCTAGCCCAACAGTTCGTGATATAAACAAATTGAAGAGGATTGCTGATGCGAAGGCGGCAGCCGAGAAGAAAACTATCGGTCCTATTACTCTAACGGTAGAGAAATCCGCCGAGGTGAACGTGTCTATTGCCACTCATGTTAGGGAGACGTCTAAAAGAAGTATAGCGAGGCGTAGTACCCCAAGCGTGCGATCCACTTACAACTTGAGAGACCGCTCAAACAGAGATTCTATCTCATAGAATTGTGACGAGCCAAGAGTTGATTCAGCTAATGCTCCACAACCGGTCGAATCGTCCTTAGGCCGACATGGTTCGAGAGATAACCAGGGGAAAGATCAAGACAATAGCGGTAAGCGAACATATTCGGTGGCCAAAAAAGCTAAGGGTCCAGTTGTTGAACCCATCCAGAAAAGGACTCGCCGAACCATCCCTACTCTTAACCCCGACGAGTCAATCCCTCATGGTCTTACATCTGACAACTCGCCTGCCGTCGTAGAGATATACGATTATCCACTAGCAGCGGCTGCAATGATGTCAAAAATTATCTATCCCGGGGATAACTTTCCTATCCGTGAGAGACTGCTAAAGAGAATCTCTACACCGAATTGGCGTCTCGCCAAGTTAAGGTACTTAGTCTTTTAATCGTTTCTGTTTTTGTCAAGCTTCCCGTTCAGATGATGGCTCACCTCAACATGCTGGTTCTAGAGTACGATGTGGATTCGCAATCAAAGAGGAATTTCATCGAGGTAGCTGAAAAGAATGAGCTAGCTGAGCGTCAACGCGTTGCGAAGCGTATGAAAGAGATCGAAGACTAGCACTACAAGAAAACAGGTGATATTCCGACGGCCAAAAACGTCGGAATGCCCTCGGAAAATACCCTATTCCGACGGCCTTCCGACGGGACTGGTCCGTCATTTCTACTGCGTCGGAAATAAGTTTCGTCGGAAATTCGTCGATCCCTTGCGATGGAATTCCGACGTATTTATTTCGGAGTTGAAAGGGAGACAGAATTCCGACGGTTTAAGTTTTTCGGCGATAACCATCGGAATTTCGACGGTTTCAGTTTTCCGGCGATCACCAACGGAATTCCAACGGTTTCAGTTTTCCGGCGATCACCGACAGAATTCCGACGGTTAGTTTTCCGGCGATAGCCGACGGGATTCCGACGGTTTCAGTTTTCCGGCGATAGCCGACGGGATTCCGACGGTTATCGTAATTTTAAAACAAAAATTATAATTATTTAATTTAAAAATAAAATATAATAAAACATTTTAAAATATATTAAAAATTAAAATTAAAAACTAATAAAATTAAAATTGTTTTAAAAGTATTTTAAAGTTTTACAATCAATTTTACAACTCTAAAGGGCCTATTCCTGCCTACCGGTACCGAAGAAGTTGGTCATCTTCTCTTCCATCGCTCGAAATCGTGCATCGGCCTCCGCCTTATCTCTCGCTCTCGCTGCCTCGGCCTCCTCCTTATACTTCTTTCTCTCTTCCTCCATTGCCCTAAGACGTTCGTGCAGGTCTCGGTTTTCCGCCTCCAACCTGCTAGCACCGCCATATCGAACCGTCGAAACAGACGAGCAACTATCTTCAGGGAGGCCGTACATACGGCCTCTGGTCTTGGGAGTAACCTAGCAAATTTTTTTTTTTAATTTTCTAACTTACTTGTATTTAAAGTGATTTTGAAATTTATTTAAACGTGACACGGTTACTAACCTCGTAGGTGTACTGGTTGATCATGTCGACTGGAACTTCGGTCGGCGCCGGAGTTCCTTCCTCGATCGGTTGTGATTGGAGGTACTCCTCATGCCGCCTCTCCACGGCTTCCCCGATTTCACGAGCAATCGGATCTTGAATTTCACCGGTCTTCTTGTTAGTGTGTGAACGTTTGACAAAATCAAGATTGGAAGGAAACACACCGGTCTGCTGAAACTGTTAACATATAAAATTTCGTTAGCGAATTTAAAAATTTATTGAATTATTTAACTACTTACCATTTGCTGAGCAGCTGAAGCCTTGCTCGTTGCTCTGAGGTTGTGGGTCGCGCGTCCCTTCCCCTTCCGCTGGCTGTTGCGGTTAGTTGAGTGTTTCTCTGAATCCTCCCGAGTTGCCTCTAGTTCCCAATGTCGAACTAGTCCAGCCCAACACTCATCTTTATATTTAAAAACCTTAGGCACCTTCCCGGTTTTATACCACGCATCTTTCCACTCGTTCATCTTCCACGAGTACTTCCTCGCAGCCTTTGCGGCGAATGCCTTGCGGACCATCGAAGTGAGCGGTGGGTCCCACGTAAAATCTTGCTGCAAAAAAACAACATTCCAGCATTAGTAATTAAATTGTGAGTCATGAATACATTTTAAACAAATAAAATAAAATCATACCGCAAATTGTCGGAACTAAGTGTCCCGGTCCTCCGGTAGCATGTCGGAGTATGTGGGATACAGTTTAGATACCATTTCATTCATCATTGTGTTGATTGAGCCCGTAATCCCGTTTCCAAAGAATTGGAACCTATTAAAATATTTAATTAAATATTTATTTAAAATAATTTAATCCACTACATATTTAAATAAGACTTACCAGGTCGTGTTAGGTGGCGTGTCTGGATCTAGACGAGTCAACCTATCACGTCCGGGTTACGCCATAAACTGCTCGATGGTCATGGACGTGGGAGCTGAGTAGGCGGTAGGCGGGGGCTGAGACGTGTATTGGGTCTCCAAGTCGGGACTACTCTCGGGTATATCCGTCTCAGTAGCAGTCCGACCTCTCCTACTGGAATTCGCATCTACTCTAGAACGATGAAATCGCCCATAATCCCTACGATTTCAATAATTCTAAGATTTAGAGATTTCGGAATTTATGGAATTTTGAATTTAAAGGAATTAGAGATTTTGGGATTTTTTGATTTAGTTTATTGGAAATTTAGGATTCTGGGATTTAAGGATATTGAGAATTTGAGTTTTATGGAATTTAATGGTTTTATGTAATTTAAGTAATTAGGGCTTTTATGTATATTGTTTATTCAGAAACCGAAGTTTATGGTTTTAGGTTTTGTGGGGAAATTGATATTTATAATTTGGTAAATATTATACAAAAATTTGGAAGACTAGTTTTAAAATTTTAAAGGTTTAAAAGTGTTTTATTAATTTTATTAAAGTTTTATAATGTTACAGATTTTAATTGATTTTCATTCTATAACAATCCCTAAATTGGTAAATTACTAAAATTATCAAAATACCTAAACCTATAAATCTCTAAAACTTTAAACTCACAAATATTTCTAATTTCCTAAAATTCACAATCCAAAGTTTATGGATTTAGGTTTTGTTGGGAAATTGATATTTATAAGTTGAAAATTTTTATTAAAAATTTTAAAAAACAAGTTTTCAAATTTTAAAGGTTTAATTTTTTTTTTTTAATCTTATAAATTTTTTAAAATTGTAAGGATTTTAATGGATTTTCCTAAAATTAAAAATTTTACATATTAATCATAGATTAAATTTTCAAAAATCACTAAAAATAAGAAAACCATATGCAAATCAAATTCTACAAATTAGATATATTTATATAATTTTCGTTCTATCAAAATATCTAAATTTCGACAAAATTCCTCATGAACCCTAAATTTTTCATTCCTAATTCCTTAATTCCTTAATTCCTCAATTTGTTCATTCCTAATTTACTAAAATTCTCATAACCAACAACGAAACCATGATTCACAATCTATGTACCTACAACTTCAAGAACAATTTCGCAAAATCTCTGTTAAATTGAGTAAAACTTACATTGTGTTTTGATGTGGTGAAGGATTGTGAGCGATTTGAAGAAATCGTCGGTGGAACGGCCGGAAATCGACGGTGTAACAGCGGTGAGCGATTTGAAGAAAAAAAAAATTTCAGATCTGTGTCGGGGAAGACGAAGACTGTGGATTTATTAGACTACCTAACGGCATTCCGACGGTTTTTAAAACTCCGACGGTAATTCCGACGGTTTACCCGCTTTGACGATGATCACGAGGTGGTTTGGCGGCAAGTCAAATTAGGGTTTCCGTCGGAATTCCGTCTTAAATTCTGACGGTATTCCGACGGTTTTTTTTTTCTTTCATGCTGTGGCCATAATTCCCGTTCCATTCTAACCCGTCCTGTTCCATTCCCGATCCTATATTCCGTTCCATATTTATTTGTACAAGTGAGTGATTCCCGTTAGAGAATGTGAGAGGACAAAACGGAAACGGGAATTCCAGAATTATTTGTCCCGAAGTAAATATTGACTTGTATAAAATATATCTTAGTAGATATTAGTTTCTTAGTTTTTCATATATGTAACTATGTGACTAATTTTTGTTTGTATGCTACAAATCATTTGCAAGAAAGGATTGATCCCTAATTTTTTTACCTGGTCAGACTTATTTATTGCAGGGTGTTGGTTTTCTTAGAATTTTAATTTAGTAAGAAGTTAGTTTATTAAGTTGCATGTGTTGGTCTACTTCAGAATATATTTTTTTAAATATGACTTTAGTTTGTTCAATTGTATTTTATTTAATAAGACTTTGGTTTTTACGCCGAATCAATTGTTTAAAAAATAAAATTGGAAATAAAATTTGAATAACCGTCGGTATTCCGTCTGAACTTAAGACGGAATTCCGACGGTTATTATAATTTTATTTCCAATTTTTTTTTAACGCGGTTTAATTTTTTAATAAAATTACTTTGGTAATATATATTAACTACCGTCGGAATTCCGACGGAAGTGTAATTTTATTACAAACTTTATTAAAGAAACAATTTATTAAAAACCATTGCCTTATTAAATAAAATAATATTGAACAAACTAAATTCTTATTAAAGCGTACATTACACATTCAATATGAATTTAAATATTAAAACCACACATAACAACATTATCCGGAGAAATTTTATTAAATAGGAAATTATTTAACATAAAACCAACATAAAGGCGAGTTAGATATTTATTCTTCATCGGAGTCTGGAACTGTTTCATATTCGTACCCTGTAGTTCCTTCATCTTCCTCCTCTCTGGTGCATACTTCTGTTGGCTGGTATTCAGCAATCATCGAATTAGCACCGATTATCTGTTTCAAAACTGAATATAGTTAACCATTCCCAAAAATATTTATGAACGTATGGTGTAACTACCTTAACAATGTTCCGCTCTGTGATGTTTAGGTACTTTGGGTTCCTATCAAAACGGCAAACGGTAACATTCTTCAGGATGAATACCGCACCTACACCAGTCATGAGTCTGTACTCGTCATTCTTGAAGATGTTATGGTGCATGGTTCCATCAATTTTTCCCGACGGATCTTTTAAGGTTACAAGCAGGTCTCCCTAGTCATTGGGGGTGAAAGAAGAGAGCATAGCCACAATCTGATAATTAAATAGAATATACTAGCTTGTCAGATAAATTGTGTCTCTAAACGTTAATAAAATTGGACGGAAACGTAAACCTTTTTTATTTTCACAAATTGTGAACGCGGGGATTGAATTTCTGCAACCTGGGTCCAGAATGGTGTGGTCCTACCTACATTTATGAATGATAGATTTTGTATTTGTCAGCTACAGTCATTATTGTAAAAGTAAAAACGGTAATTATATATATATACCTTCCGGATTATGTATTCAATAGTAGAAGTCCACCGCGGACTTACAAAATCATGGTCGGCTTGTGGTGCCTCGTTAATGACCTCAAAAATAAAATCTTGTGTTGGGCGTGTATGAGAACTTTCACCTCGCCGCACCTTTGCATCATGAGACCTCTTGCGAAACAGTCCTCACCGTATCACTTGGCCAGGTCCCGGTATTACGGGCGTTTGGTTCTGGGATTGTTTAGTTGGATGGAGTGAAATTATAGGTTCAACATCAGTAACATTTAAGTTATCGTAAGGAGGACTTGAAGGAACAAGAGTTGTGTTTCGAGGGTTTAGACCAGGGGCTCGGTTTTGCATATAGTAATTCCATAGATCTCTGTTAGCCTTTACGGAAATGAATAATTTTCGTTTACGATTCTGTGTTCAAATTATTTTATGAAGGAATGCAGAGATGTGAGGCTTATATAAAACTAATTTCCGTCGAAATTTCGTGAAAAGATCCGACATATCACCCCACCAATCTCATCGGCCATTGTAGACGCTTTATTAACCACTTAAAGTTTACCGACATCGGATTCCGTCTGAATGAAGTCGGAAATCCGTCACAACTTCTGACGGATTTATTGCGTCGTAAATCCTTCAATACCCACTGACCAATCATACTTTGTCGACATCGTGCTGTCTGAATTCCGTCGGTATTCCGGTGGAAAACGGCTGCTGTATACCGACGAAATACCAATGGTTTAGACATAAAACGTCTTCTATAAATACCCCCTATGGAGTGTTTAATGTTATACACCTTCAAATTACAAAAAATATCTTCTACCTCTCCTAATGAAGACTCAAACACAAAAGCCGTGGATAATTTTTTCCATGTTCCAAAATACTCGTGGGAAACCGAATCTCATTGCGACGAATTCACCCAAGAAATTCCCACTTACTCATGGGAATTTGATACGTCCTCACCAATCTATAATGCAGAGTCTACATCGACAATAGTGCCTGACAGCCAGTGCTTGGGAAACATCCACCACATTTACGATAGGCAGCCAGAATATCTTGATCAGAAGCGGGTTATCGAAGCCGAACAACCATGGCAGTTGATGGAAAATTCAGAAACTTACGCTGCAAGTACTTCAAACGTATGTAAGGATGAGTACTATGGATATGAATTCGCCCAAAGCCCAGAAAAGCCAAACTTAAATTTAGATGTTGATGCAATCAAAAGTGAATTGTGTGACGGATTTATAGATTCTCCAGCAGAGGATCATTACTATGATTTCGAATTCGCCCAAAGCCCAGACAAGGCAAACATAAATCTAGATGTTGATGCAATCCAAAGGAAATTGTGCGACGAATTTGTAGATTCTCCAGAAAAGAAAAAAAAGGGAAAGAACATCACCAAATGGTTCTAAGAAATGGTCAGTACGGAGTCGAAACTGACATTTGATTGTAAATTGAGAAGTTTATTATGTACTTGTACCTTAACATAACCGTCGTGTGTTAAATATTTGCAAGTCTGTAAAGTACCTGTTTAAAAATGTGTTTTTAATTTTATGTTTTAGTAAATGTATTAAGGTTTTATTGGAGTTGTAATACAAATATTTATCGTTAATTTATCAGCGAACATGATTATATACTCCCTCCGTTCCTTGGAGATTGATTTTCTAGCATTTTCACACAAATTAAGAAACAATAAATTGTGTTTAGTAATTAATGTAATTTTTTGCAAAAAAACACTTTTTCATAACAATGAACAAATAGCTATTCTCTAAATTTAAATAGCATCATTCAATATTTCTTGGAACTTACTATTTGTTTAATATAAATTGATTTAAAAAGTATAAAAAACCTACAACATCAATCTTTGTGGAACAACCAAAATATGCTAGAAAATCAATCTCCAAGGAACGGAGGGAGTATATACTATTAAATAATTTGATATACAAGATTTGGGATAATGAAAGGCAAAATATTATAGTGAACACACAAATGTGAGAGAACAACATGAATAAGCAAGCATTTATTGACAACTAATTATTATTCGGAATCTCCGGATGATCCGTCACTAGGGATGGAGTCTGAATCGTCGTCAAATTCTCCACGTGTTTCTTCTTCGTCCGAATGCACTAGATCATCCCCGACATGTGTCACATCAACGACAAGGTCAATGTTATCCATCTCCTCAACATGTGACATTTGTACACTTCTCGATGGTTGTAGAGTATCATGTTCTGGAACTCCATAGATTTTGCCTCTCGGGTTTATTGGAGTGACTGTGATCCACGGATCTGTACGGTAGACAACTCGAGGATATGAAATGTAGCAAACCTATTATTAATTAGTGGGTATTGTTAATATACATGAACAAGAAACCTTAAGTATGAGTACGTAGGTAAACATATTAGTGTATTGATACCTGGTCAGCTTGAGACGCAAGGATAAATGGATCATAATACTGTAGTTTCCGGCTTGAATTTATCGAAATAACACCAAGAGGGTCAACTCGAACCCCTCGACCATCGGATGGGTCATACCAATCGCACATAAACACAATGCACCTCAGGTTCAACATTTCTGGATAGCGGATTTCCAAGATTTCTTTTAAAATCCCATAGTACATTGTATCACCGGATTGCGCCGAAATACCATAGTCCGAAGTTGACTTGGGATACCATAGTCCTCACGGATCCTGAACGCATATCCCCTTGTGCAAAACTTGGGATATGAAGTCGCGGTGCTGCGTAAACCATGAGCAACCTCCACTAACCATGTCGGGAGTGGTTGACCACTTGCTAAACTTTCGGAAACCTAAAAAATGATATAAATAAGATATCAGTAACATATGAACGTGAACACCTGGAAAAGTAAGAGTTAGTAATTATATTAAACTTACATAACATTTCAACCACCCCAGAAATTCTTCATCTTCAAGACAGCAAGTTCGGCATCTGTCTTATCAGAATGGTAATCACGTGCTAGAGACATGTAGATCCTGTAACATAAAAGTCGTTAGTAGATGAAGGCAAATAATTCCATAAATTTAGTATAATAACTGATATACCTTTCGTACTCCAATATTTCGTCACAGTTTCTGAGGATATACGTATGCAAATGTGTGACCTCTTGGGCTGATAGTTTGCGTTTCTTTTCTTTTCCACTTGCTCGACCAACTTGGGCAAACGAATCAGGAACAACCACGACATAAACTGCTTTCTCACCTCTATCATCATGTCGGGCAGGACGTCTCGCCTTAGTGCGAACTGCCGATGGAAAGTAATATTCGGCAAAGTGTGAGACTTCCTTGTTTAGGCTTTGTGCGACAATAGATCCCTCAACCTTGCTCAAATTTTTAACCTTTTTCTTCAGGTGGAACATGTAACGCTCGAACGGATACACCATCGGTATTGAACAGGGCCTCCTAAGGCTGCTTCTCGTGGGAGGTGAATAGGAAGGTGTTCCATAACGTCAAAAAAAGACGGTGGAAATATCTTCTCAAGATTACAAAGGAGAACCGGGATATTGGCCTCCAAGTTAGGTATCCCGTGGACGGTAAGCGTTTTTGAACATAAATCTCGGAAGAATGCACCAACTCATATAAACGAAAATTAAACAAGTTAGTACATATATAGTAATATTATGGTCCGACGGAAACGAATGGGAGTAAGAAATATACCTCCTAGTGCTTGGTGGATAGGTTCTGGAAGAAGATATGCAAATACAAATGGAAGAAGACGCTGCATCACGACATGACAATCATGACTCTTCATTCCTATAAACTTCTCTTCCGTCAAATCCATGCAATTACTTAGGTTAGATGCGTAGCCGTCTGGAAATTTAACAAATTTTTTGAACCATTCAAAAAAAACTTCTTTCTGACGAGCATCTAACCGGTAAGCAGACATCGGCAATCTACCAGCCGAAACATGAAGAGATGGCCTCGTACAAATCAATGGCAAGTCGAATCTAGACTTCCAATTATCTTTGGTCTTTCCGGGGACGTTTAATATGGTGTTCATGATGTTGTCGAAGAAATTCTTTTCAACATGCATGACGTCTAGATTATGCCGAAGTAAATGGTCTTTCCAGTAAGGCAAATCCCAGAAAATACTTTTCGTGTGCCAATTGTGATATTCCCCACAACCGTCGACGGGGTGATGGCCATTACCCACACATTCCGGAGTTCGCTCTGCACCAAAATCACGTAACTGTTCCAAGATGCTGCGACCATTTATCTTAGGAGGTGGACCATGAAAAACTTGTACATTCGTCTTGAAATGTCTTCTAGACCGATGATATGGATGATAATCCGGCAAAAAACACATATGGCAATCAAACTATGAAGTCTTCCTGCCATGCTGCAATTAGAAAGCTGAAGTATTGTCTTTGCAATAAGGACACGCCAATCTTCCATGCGTTGTCCATCCAGATAACATACCGTACGCCGGAAAATCGCTTATGGTCCACATAAGAACCGCACGCATGTTGAAATTCTGTTGCACTGAAACATCATATGCTGTAACACCATGCTCCCACAACATCTGCAACTCACAGATCAATGGTTGGAGGAATATATCGAGTGACTGTTTTGGATGATCTTGCCCGGGAACTAGAATTGAGAGAAATAGGAACTCTCGCCGCATGCACATAGATGGAGGAAAATTGTAAGGTGTTACGATGACTGGCCACAAAGAATATTTTCTTCCATGCTTTCCAAACGGGTTAAAACCATCAGTGGATGAGCCTATGTATACATTCCGTCGTTCATATGCATAATCTGGATATACGGATTAGAAGTGTTTCCACACTTCCGCGTCAGAAGGATGCGTGATGTCTCCATCTTGACTATGCTCTGCATGCCATCTCATAGCCTTAGCTGTGCGCTCTGATTCGTAAAGCCTCTTGAACCTCTCCGTTAAGGGTAAATACGACTTCCGTTTGAATGGAATCTTCACCCTGCCATTTGTCGCCTCGAACCGGGGTTTGCTGCAAAATTTACATTTCTTTCGGTTTTCGTCCTCTCTCCAATATATCATACTGTTGTCGATGCACACGTCTATAACCTGGTAGGGCAAACCAAGACCGGCGACAAGTTTTTGGACCTCGTAGTATGATGCTGGGGCAAGATTATCTTCTGGCAAAATATCTTTCACAAACTCGGCGAATGCATCAACACATTCTTCGGACAAATTGTGATCAGTCTTTATGTTCATCATCCTACTAGCAGAATATAGCGGTGCATGACCTTCCCTACAACCGCTGTATAGTGGTTGGTTTGATGCGTCTAACATATCGCGAAACCTTTGAGATTCTAAATTATGTTCTTCAGCCCTATCACCCTCATACCCACCCGACTGCAAATTCTCTCTAAACGCATCGTTAACCATTGCAACCGTACTTACCCCAACATCTACTTCCGCTGTAGGTTCCCCTACGCTATCCGGAAAATAAGGTTCATTGCTACTAGTACTACCATATTCATAATTCCTTTCTCGATGTAAATACCAAACCTTATATCCCGGCCTAAAACCATATCTATATAAGTTAGTCCAAACATTATGAACGGCAACACTAATTCTATTACAGCAATTAGAACAAGGACATTTGATATCCTGACCTTTTTTGGCTGCTTCTACATTACTGGGTAAATTCATGAACTCCTATAATCCTTGAGCGTACTCGTCCCTTAGTAAGTCTGAGACCTCATCCGTCATTGGCTCGTCCATCCATGCCCGAAAATATGAACTCATCTTTATAGTTTTTTTTGTTTCTTGAAATTTTTTGATGATGGAATGCAGCATTCTGCAAACTTATGTAGATTGGATTTCCGTCGGATATCCGTCGGAATTCCTTCAATACCTCCGATATAACACCCCACATATCCCATCGGCCACCGCAGACGATATGGCAACCACTTAAACTTGCCGACATCGGAAACCGTCGGAATGTCGTCGCAAATCCGTCCCTCTTTCCGACAGGTTTTAACCGTCGAGAAAATGTCCGATCAATCAAACGTTGCACCGGAAATCCCGAATTCCGTCGCAATGCCGTCGGATAGTCACGACAGCTCTTTGCTGTTGGAATTCCATCAGAATTTTCCGACGGGGTTCCAACGGAAAGGTGATGCCGTCTGATGATGCAGACGATATTCCGACGAAACGGTTTTACTCGGGAAGTCGTAGGAAAACTGTCGGAATTGGGTGACGGTTTTTTGACGGAAAATAACAGGCCGTCGGAAAAATACCTGTTTTCTTATAGTGTAGTTGGCGATGTGGAAGAAGAACTCGAATAAAATGAACAAGCATGTCATGGAATTCGGAATTGTGAAGAAGAGAGACGATCTGAAAATCGCTGAGTTAGAGAAAGGCTTGGATTCTCTCGCAGACAAACACAAGTATGAGATATAGCTAGCTATTGCGGCAGCTAGGCGAGATACGGCAGCCAAATTCTGGGCAAAACTTGATCGTGCTACGGAGCTAGCCAGCCAAGTGACCGGAGATGCCAAAGATAATATGCTTTATCTTGCTCAAGCCGAGGTGAATGCTCAGTTCATCAAATCTATGGGAAGCGACGAGCCCCCTGAGATTGAAAAAGAAAAAGTTGAACTCACCCAAACCAAAGTAGAGCTAGCTGATACTTACGAGGTCTTTGACAAGCTTGCTGTCGATCTGAAAGACGAGCTAGGTATTAATCTTGTAATTCTTGTTGTTGTGAAGGACATTTGTGTTTCGCAAAGGATTGATGAAACTGCTAAAACTGTTGGTGTTGGGCCAGCTTCTGGTTCGAACGATGGAGTTCTGGGCATGCATTTAAGGAGTGTAAGCGAAGAGCTTCTAGCTGAAGAGATTGTCAACATGACCATCGATGTTTCTGATGGTCAAACTGTGGATTTGGGTGCCGATGACAACGTGCTTCTTGTGTAAGTGCATGACGTCAAAGCCAGAGTTACCGAGCTCAAAGATGGTGAAGTTATAATAGAGGTGGTGGCCGTTACTACTTTTCATGAAGAGGTCAATCTACTTGAGGAGGTTGCTCAGGATGAGCCAATTGAAGAGAAGGAAGACGAAGATCACACCGCCTAGTTCCCTTTTATTTTATTTATTTTATTTTTTTATTTTGCTTAAGTGTTTAAGACTTGATTGCTTTGGTGTTTAAAGCTTATGATTTTACTTGGTTTTTGTTTTGAATCGGTGCCTGGATGACTCTATCCACCCTTTGACACTTAACTTATTTTTCCTTGCTTTATCCTTAATTAAAAACAGGATGATACAATATTCAATTTTTGTTATGTCTTGTTGTAGTTACCTGATAAGCTTACTTTGTCATATGATCCTTAACCCTTCTGGCTAGCTAACTTAATACTTAGCTGTTTCGAGTTTTCTGTTCCTTTTATAGCTTAGGAAAACTCTTTGGCTTATTCGAGGAGCTACTACTAGCTTTCGAGATATATCATTTTGGTTTATAGTTTCTATTCCCGTGAATGATTCTGCTATAAGAATGATTTATTTTCGTATCCTATTAGACCAGCGACTCGTTTTGCAGGGGTTCGCTATTTAGACGATTTTAAGTTTATGAATAAGTTCATGTGAACCCATTCGCATCGATAATCAATACTTAGTGTATAATTAAAACCATCAATCTGTTTAGTGAGTTTTTGAGTTGAACATTTTGGTTTACGAGAATGTTCCCGCGGACACGCCTCCTCCAATGATGAACACTTAGATTTATATAACACGCTTTTAATCTTTTAAGATGTGTTAGTCTAAATCTTATGATAAGATGTAAGAGTTCGTCATTGTGGTCAGCAGCGACGAGAATGAAGTAGAGATAGACGTATAGTTAAGACTTTTGTAAGTTGTAGTCGTTTGAGTAAGACTTTGATAATCTGTAGTCGTTCAAGTAAGACCTTGAAAGAATCGTCAAGTGTAAAACTTGATCTTTTGTAAATCTAAATTTTCGACTAAGCAAAATAATCGTTTTAAAAAGATAGGAGTATACGAGTATACGCATCCATTCCCCCTTTATTTTGAGGAGGGGCAACTGAACCCTTCCAAAAATGAGCAGCCTACATATCATTTGAAGGGATCAAGTCGCACTGTAGTTCAAGTCAAGTGGCTTAGTAATAGTACTTCTTTAGATGTTTTGCGTTCACGAGCGTGGAATCATTTCGCCTTTCATGTTTGGGATTTTATAGACGCCTAGGCGAACTACTTTTGTAGTCTGATAAAGTCCTTCCCAATGTGCACTGAGCTTGCCGGCGTTTGGCTCGGCTGTGTTTTAAAAAGCTTTGCGATTGACTAGATCGCCTTCGTGGAAGCGCCAAACTTTAACTTTAGAATTATAGTTCTTGGTAGTTGGTCTTTTTGATTAATACTTGGTCACATTTTTCGTTGATTAGATCCAATTCGTCGAGTATCAATAGATGCTTAAGTTCACCTTGTTCCAGGAGGAGTCAACAACGTCATTTAGGAAAATGGAATTCTGCTGGAATATCACGTTCCAGACCGTAGACAAGGACGAAAGGTGTTTCGCTTGTAGCTCGGCGAGGTGTAGTGCGATAAGACCATAGAACGCCTTTGAGTTTGTCGGCCTAACGACCTTTTTTAGCGTCTAGCCATGTCTTTAAACCATGGATTACAGTCTTGTTAGATGTTTCGGCTTGACCGTTGCCTGGAGGGCAGCATGGTGTTGATTTGCTAAGTCTTATTTTCCACTTGTTGCAACAAAGATCAAACTTCTAAGAGATGAACTGCGAGCCGTTATTTTGTATGATCTCATATAGCCCTCTCTGACGGGAAATGATGTTCTTTAAGATGAATTTTTCTACTTGCTTGTCTTTGAAGCTGCTGAAAGCCTCCGCTTCAATCCACTTAGGAAAATAGTCTTTTAAGACTAGCAAATATCGTTTTTATCGCGAGGGATGAAGCTGCTCGACGATATCCATTGCCCAAAGCAGTTCAGTGGGCTAATAGATCATCGGGTCGTGACATTGACACTTCTCGACTTGGCGGAAAACGTTTCGCAGTCTTTGATCTTACACTACAAGAAAACAAGTTGATTTTTGATCACGAAAAAATGGTCAAAATATTTTTGACATATTGTTGACCAATATATGATGAAAATTTAAATTGGTCGAAAATCATCAAAATTTTTTGACAAATTTAAATGGTCGGTAAATAGTCAAAACATTTTGACCAATTATCAACTAAAACAAATGTTGGTCAAAACCTAGTCAATAATTTTTGACGAACAATACTTGACATAAATTTGTCAAAACATTATCGACCAAAGTCCCACATCGATTATAATAAAAGGGACGACACAAAATTTTCTATATATAATAATTGTCTTTAGCTTAGGTTTCCAAATATTTAACAATGTAATTAACAATATTGGCCCATTTAAATCAAATCTGGCTAATATTTTAGTGTTGGCCGCATAATTAAGCTGATTATTTGAAAATCAAGTCGGTTGACCATTTTCCATCGTCTAGACGAGTAGCCTAATTTTTATAGCCTTAATCAAAAAATTTATGACCATTATTTTTGATCAGAAATTATTGACCATTGATTTTGTCGAAAATTTCAAACTTTTCGATCAATTGTTTGGTCAAAAATATTTTGACCATTATTTTTGGTCAGAAGTATTGACTGTTTATTTGGCCAGAAAGGTATGACCATGTTTAAACCAATCTCGTGTGGTAAAATATTTTGATCATTTTTTGACGAAAATATTATTTCCAACCAGCGTTTCTTAACAACCGAATTTGGTAAAAAAATGATTGAAAAGGCTATTTTAACCAATTAGTGATCAATTTCGTCGTCAAAAATCACCTTGTTTTCTTGTAGTGTTAGTAGGCTAAAAGTAACCGAGTCGCTTGATTTTGATGGCAAGTGCTCATCCTCCAAAGTGGTTACCACACGATCCGATGTGTACTTTCTCCATGAATTTTTGGGCGGACCCCCCTTCGACACAAACGAGCAAATGACCGGATAGTCGCCACTTGAATACTTCGTCATAGAAAAGAATGAAACAGACGGCCGGGGTTTTAAGCTTGCGAGCCATTCATTTATAAGTTAGTGCTTTGCCTTTAGTAAGGTATCCTCAAATGTCATTTATCCAGTTGGTATCGCAACCGTACTCGATTAAATCATCTTTTGTGACGTTAGTTGTGCCATGTTCTAGTGATGGTTTGCCGTTAGACGGATTGGTAGTCGTGGGAAAGGGCTGTAGTCAAAAGGGATATCGCTTGACCCAGGCTCAAAATCTTCGTACATTACGACTGGTTCTTCAACCGAATCTTCATGGATGGTAATTGCCTCTGCCTCTGGCAAGCTGATGTCTTCTTGTTACTTGACTGATATGTTGGCTGCCAAGGTAACATCCGGGTTGACAGTTTATGCAGGTAAAGAAATTTCCATCAATGTATGGCAAGGGCTAACCATTTTTGCATGATCTTCAAGTGCTTTCTTCTTTGCAGCTTGTGGTTGCGTCATGATGTTGACTATTTTCGGGAGAGTGATACTTGGCTTCTCGATGAACTCGACTGGGATGATATGCTGGAGATCATCGTCGAGTGGTGTTGAAGAGACGAGAGATGCGAGCGCGTCCACCTTCGAGTTTTATCCCTTGGAATTCAAGGAAGTGTGAACTCTTCGAACTCCAAGGCTAGCTCCTTGAAAATATTTAGATAAACCTCCATTCGATTGTCTATCATCGTGTATTCGCAATTGAATTGATTAACGACGAGTTGAAAATCACATAAAGCGTTGATTTTGATTATTTTAAGTCTGCCGGCGAGTCGTAATCTAGCAAGTAGTGATTCGTATGCTTCATTTTTTGACGCTCTGAAGCCCTGCTTCAATGATTCTCCATATGACAAAGATAAGCGAATATCGACTCCAGATCCATGTTTGGATGACGACCCGTCAATGTGTAGCTGCCAGGGTTTGGCTTGTGGGTCTTCGACTTCTAGTGTTGCGGCTTCAGGATGCTCGATTATAAAATCGGCTAGCACATGGGCCATTATTCTTGTTTTGCTACGATACTCATTGTCGAACTCACTTAGCACTACGACCCATTTTACTAATCTTCCGGATTGAGCCGGACTATACAGGATGGCCCGCAGCGAGAAAGTACTTAATACTATAATAAAGTGTGACTGGAAGTAGGGCCTTAACTTTCGGGCAGACGTAATGACTACGAATGCTAATTTCTCGGTTAGTGAATATCTTGTTTCGACGCCGGTCAGAGACTTGTTGGTGTGGAAGATAGGCTTTTGATCGCTTCCGTCGGCTCGAACCAATACTCCACTTACAATTGTAAGAGAGACTGCAACATAAAGGTAGAGGGGATCGCCTGCAATAAGTTTTACTAGAATTAGTGGAATATCCAAATATTTCTTCACACATTTTTGTCCATTCGAAAGTCCTCTTCCCTCTCAAGGTATCATAGATAGGTAAGCACTTATCGGTTGATCACGAAATGAATTAGTTGAGTACGGATACTCGTCCCGTCAATCTTTCAACTTGTCTATTCGTTTTCGGTGAGGCCATTTAAAAGATGGCGTCAATTAGCTTTGGATTACCTCGATCCCGCGATTGGTTACTAGGTAGTTGAGGAATATGCCAAATGTAACCTCAAATCTATACTTAGTCGGATTTAGTTTCATGTTGTGTAGATTTAGTCTCTCAAATCATTCTTCCAAGTGAGCAACATGGTCCTTTGAAAATGATATTGACCGTGCTTCCGTTATCTACTAGAACATGTGCGATATCCAAATCGTCGATGACTAGTCAAATAATGAGCGGATCATCATGCAGTTTATCGATGTCATAATCTCTTCCTCTTTGAACAAGATAACGTTGTTTGGAAACTTGGACAGTACTGGCAAGTTGGTGCCGATTTTGGCTCATCGCCAAAAAGCCTTGATTGACGAAATCATGTCTTCACAGTAATGAGAGCCGTCCATGATCATGTTAAAAACTTTTTTCTTTGCCTTTCTTGAACTACGTTATCGTTTTACCTTTCTCGTTTGTTGGGTTTCTCGTGGATGACTTCTTCGACTTGATCGGTTGGGTGCTTAATTTCAAAATCCTTGACATTGATGCCAACTCCATGTTCGCCTGCTGCTAACTTTGCAGCTAGCCACGATCCGAGTACTCGGTAGTTGGCAGTCGGATGTCCGCTTGAATGGTGTTGCTCGCAATAGGCCGATTTGTCGTAAGTGGTGTTTTCTCGTACATATGTTACCAAAGCTTTTGCCTAGATGGCTTCTTCCTTGGCCTTTCCCTCTTGCGCGATCATAGTCGGGCGAGTTGACTTGGTAGTTGTGACCGCTTTTAAAACATCCTTCATGCTGGACGAAGTTTCCTTATTATTTTTTTACAGCCGGGGCTAGCATTGCTTAAGAGCTAGAGCTCTTGGACTTCCCGTATTTTAACGCTAAATTTTCCATTTCTTCTTCGCTCTTGGCAAAGTCCATTGCAGATGGAGAGCGTCTTGGAAGGTTGATTGCTTGTTGACGATCATATCCTTCCGAAAGTCGGAGTCAAACCCTAGAGCCTTCTTCAATGCACGAAGTGCAGACTTGTTATTTATCCCTTTTATTTGAGTAAGCACTAGCATGAAGCATTCAATGAAGTTACGAAGAGTTTTGGTTTCCCGTTGAGATATAGTCCATAGGTTTGCTTCCAAAGATCTACGTTCAATTAAGATGGCATACTGCTTTATAAAAGCTTTGGAGAGTTGCCTGAAGTTGTCTATTGAGTTCCTCTCCATGCCGGAAAAGCAATGGAGAGTTGTCTCCTTGAGATGTTCCAAAAATAAGAGACAGTAGCCGAAATTTCTTTCTTCAGATCGAAAGTTAGCGCAACCTATTGCAATTGAGAACGCCATAATGTGCTTGGTCGGATCGCCTTTTCCATCGTAAGTTAGGACTTTGATTTTCCCGGGGTCAGAGAGCCACGCTCTAGTAATCCACTCTATGAACGGTGTAGTCTGAGCTTCTTTGAGTACTCAATCGATTTCAGGAGTTGTGCTTATCGACCGATGCTTGGCTAGCCGTTGACATGGCTTTAAGCTCTGCTATCATGGTGTTGTTGAGTGTCTCTTGCTCCTTAGATTTTTTAGCAGCTCCTCAACCATCCCTTTGACTTGGTTGAGGACTTCTGGGTTAGCCACATCAGTTGTTTGAGCGTTCGTTGTTCCGGATCCATCAGCCGCCTTCTCCTGAGTAGATTTGTTGTTAAGCGTGTTGTTTTGTCTGGTTCCGGCTGTTTCCTTCGGATATGTGCTGCCATCCATCAAGTTGCATTGTGTCGTTTCGTTGTTGGTTCCAGACTTCTTCTCAAATTCGTCTATGCGGTTTCTTCGTGTATGAAGTTTTGAAGAATCCCCTCCTTCTAACACCAAATTGTGGGAGCTAGATTCTCACAAATGAATTTGTAAGGTTCTTTGGAGAATTGAAAACTTCTAGGGCTAGAAAACACGAAGACATAGATGAAAATAAGGTTTGTAACATAGTTTCGGTATATCCCCTTATTATGAGGATATACATGAGTATATATAGTGCTCTAGGTCGGTTTGGGCCTAACCCTAATTGAATAAGGAAATTTTCCACTCTTCTAGGTTTTTCAACTCTGCGGCGGTCGCTAGGTCGGCTGGACCTTAAATGGACCTTAGTTTTCTAGGCTTGATTTTTGGGCTGACTTGAATTGGGTTGCCAGCCTAAGGCCCAAATATTATTGGTTTAATATGTTTCATTGGCCAGCTGCTTAATCTTATGGTTCTCTGGTTTAGTCTTCGGTTAGGTGATTTACCGGATCATCGATTCGATCCATACTTAGTTGTTTTAGGCCGTTGATTCTTCGGGGTGGAATTCGACCCCTACAGATAATAAACCCTAGTATCAGAGCATAAACCCACACATATGAACTTAAAATATAGAATGGTTTAAGACTCTCAATATGATTAAATCTATTAATTTTGAAGGGTATAAAACCCTTGTATAGGGGCCTAAACCCTTTAAAACAAATATAGGATCGTTGTGATTTATATGTAGAAGTGGAAAAGTACTAAATCCTAGTAGTGGAGCCTAAACCCTCATATAAGCATATGAAACTTGTTCCACAAACGAAAGCAATAACAAATAACAACAAACGCCAATGAAAGTAACTCTTTTTATTAGGATATATATACGGATTGATGATGTATCTTTCCAAAAGTCTCTAGGAGGAAGCCAACTCAAAAGGTCCAAAAAATGGAATGGACTACCATGAGCGGACGCGAACCATAGTTATAGAGAATTACAGTGAGTGAGATTTCTCTCTTGATTTTCTCTTAACACTGGCCATTATCCTTTTTTTTTTTTGCCTTTATCCTTTTATCTCTGGTTTCCAATAACTAACAACTGTATGCAATTCGTCTTGCATGCTTTATGCTGAATAATTGAGGAGTTTCGTTTTTTATCACTTAGAAACATTAAAATCAAATGTATCTTGACAACTATAAGAAAACCGAATTGAATCGCGAAATGAAACCTAAAAGCTACTTAAATATGTTTTCGTTGTATGTACGTGTTTTAAGAATAGTTTTGTCGTGTGTTGAATTTGAATGGTAGTATTTATAAGATTATAGAACATGGAATGAGAATTTAGGTTTGCCGTTTCTAAAAAATTTAAATGATTTTTTTGCAATGATCTAGTAATTATCAAAATTATTTTTAAAAATGTTGTGAATTTAATTTGAATATATACAATATTTGATTATTATATATATCCATATAATATAAAACTTTTAAACAATTATTGGATATTTTCGTTAAAATTAAACTTATTTAAAGATAACAAAAATAAACAATATAATAAAATATAACTTGAATCGTTAGTGTAACTTGAATCTTTTCTTTTCTTTTATCACATTTTCTCCTTCTTTGATAAAATGAGGCTTACAATAGAGTTATGCACCGTGATCTGGTGCTGCTCCTTCTCTTAAACTCGCCATAGTTTACTCACTCTCTTTGGTATTTTGTTTCCACCGAGCTAAAACAATATAATATGTCGATGTCTTTAGTAAACCAAAGTTAAGAGATTATCTATGGTTAAACTCTTCACAACTTATTTTTGGGTTTTTCATTTGATTTTCTAAAATGCAATTAGAAAAGGAGAACTCGAACAATCTTTCTAGTTACTTCTTGCCATTTGTTATGGAGATCCCAAAAGAATTAAGAAATATGCACTCCATCTTAAGGTATGTTGAAAGGCTATGGTGTTGAGGAAGATACGTGGGAGCCATATGAGAGATTAATAAAATGCAAATACAAACTAATGGAGTTTGTCACAAAAGGGTTTAAATCTAACCTATTGCCCCTTCTTGGCGGTGTTTATTTTGTGTGTGGAGCGCCTCCATGTCTTCATGGAAAATGTCATCGATCTTTTAAGGTTCGTAGAGGGGTATTTGGCCCGTTATGCGGTTGCTCACATGGTTGCAATGAATTATCAGACAAGATTAGACATGAAGGGTGCAAGTGCGTTGTATGTGCAGGGTTCACAGTTAGGAAAGTTGGAAAGATAGTAATACTGAGGAGCAACATCTACAAGCCTATAATACACATTGCAAAATGAAGGGGTTTTCATAATTTAAAACTTGAAAGATATGCTAACCAAATGAACACAAAGAACATGAAATGTAATACTTTACCATTCATCGCAAATATGTGTCACTGATGAAGTTCCGTGTAGTCAAAGCATATTCGTTGTAGATAACCCACTCCGGTTTGTGATCCAAGTGATTGGATGGATGCAAATGAACCACCTGCCAAAGCCATATAGTTTAATCATCATATTAACACAATGAGAGAAAAGAAATCTCAATGGAATCAACAATGTAAAGAGGAGTTGTTTAGACATTCTTGGTTATCTTTGACAGTGGGCTAATTTGACTACACAAAAATAATGATTTTGTTTCCCATTTGTTTTATTTTTTGGATCTTCATTTCCATTATCGTTTGACGTTTCTATATTTTGCAGTTTCATACTTTTTCTTTATTTTTTTAGCCTTCTTTGTTACGGCCGAATAAAATTTGACAATATCGTTTCATAATATGTTTCTTTGACCACACCTTTTGAATAATTATATTATCATCTATTATATTTCTATATTCATTGAACTATGGTTACAAGTAAAATTTAAAACCAAATCATGAAAGATTCCACTTTGGTCCATGAATCTAAGAAATAGTGAGTTATTTTGGAACTGTCTCCACCACTACGGAATTTGTTATACATAGAATTTGATATTTAGTGTCTTTCCAAAGCTACATAAGTTTTCTTTCGAACCTTGATTCAGTCCCTACATAACATCGAATCAAAAACTATAACTCTTAATAATATAACTATGTAAGTAGGACCTCTTTAATATAGAAAACAAAAGATATTGTAAGAGCCATCGACTAGCAAATATTTTTCCCACAAAGAAACAAAAAACATAGAATTACAACAACAAAAAATCTACAAACCATCCTAAGAATTAATCTTCAAATCTATGAATCATAGAATCTTCATCCCCACAAACCTTTCCTCTCACCGATTATGTATTCAAAAAATTCTCTATCTCAACTCCACCACCTCATGCTCATCATCAGTACATACGTCGATGTATCTACACATGTAAAATGCCACATCAAACTCCCATTTCCACGAAAGCGTACCATTTAACCAGAAAGAAAGAACCACTGCCTGGAAAAGCGTTTGCAACGAAAATGAATCTTAAGTTTTTTTTTAAGTGTTTGCTGTCACAACAAACCTTGAAAAGCAAGTCTTTCCTAATGAGATTTTCTAAGGATGTAGGCAGAACGCCAGAACCGAATGATCATACTAAAATGACAACGACACATCTTAACATAAGAAAAAGCTTGAATAATAATAATAAAAAAAAATCCTTCAACCATACGTACACAACAATCTTGAATAATACGCACTTCAACAAACTCTTGACAATCAACTTATTTTTTAAGGAATCCTTTGCAGGACCTTCGAAAAAAGGGATCAATATCTCTCAAAAAATAAAAAACCTTGACATCGCTGAGAAAATAACACAAAACAAACCAATCAGTAGAATGCTCTGCAATTAGAGTGTTCTAAATAGAAGTTACACAACCAAGTTATAAAGAAAGAGCAAAACAAACTAACTGAGAAACAACATCACAATTCATCTTTAACCAACATTAACCGAAACAATACATGCATAAACAAACAAATTAATAAGAAGTCACTAATGAGTCTTGTTATCTTCAACAGCTTCAAAGTAATCAGAGAACAAACCATCACAACTCATCTAAAAATCTTTGAGTAGATCAAGATCTAGCTCATCCATGTTGAAACTGTCAGAAATCAACATAATCTGATCGTGCTCTTGGGTTTTGTTGTTGACAAACCCTTTCAAATCTTCAGGTAAATCATAATCCAAGACATTGATATCTGTATCTGTTCTGAGACAATCATCAGGATTTTTGCAATTAGACTTGTCAGATAATATTTCTTCGAGTTCATCAATATCAATCACTTCATTGCTGTTCCAGTACTCATCCATTCCAACAAGTAAATCGATGTTGTTGTCCGTAAGGACGATGTTGTCTTCCGTGTTCTTGTTAATTATCATCAATGACAACAATCTCTGTATCAGAAGTGGACTGATGATTTAAGGTTTGATTAAGCTCTTGAGGCTTTCTTCCTTGGTGTAATATAACATTCTTCTTCTTCACGTCGTTGTCAAAAGCTTGACGATTCTTCAGGGAACGCAATTTCGCTCAACATAATCGACATGGACTCGATCGCCTCCTTGACTTCTTCTGGATTCTCAGATCCGTTAAGCTTCATATCTTCCCACCAAAACCCAAGTCCTAAATCCTTGCGAGACAAGCAAATCCCAATGTCTTCTCTCATCTGTTTGTTTTCTTCGGGAACAGGAGCAGGACGATGTCCGGTGAGAAAAGCGGAGACTACGGCGTCCACTGAGGAGTGGCCGAAGGAGATGAAAGAAACGTTGGATTGGGAAGACAACGGAGTCGCTAAAACAGCGATTTGCGCGCCGGAGAGAAGACAGATCTGTGAAGCTTTACTGTAAAGACCGTCATGGCGTTTGGTGAAACAAGTAGCGAGTGAATTTTTCTTGGTTATTTTCTCAATAGGAATCTTCCTCTTAGTGCCTTTCACCATTATTGATGAAGAAATTGTGTCTTTCACCATTGTTAATGAAGAAATTAAAAAAACCCTAATTCTCAAGATCACCGAATTAGACAAGTTGAGAGAAGTTTTGTGTTTGTGATTTTTTTTTTTTTTGCGTGGGAGAGAAGTTTAGCATATTCTCTTATATTTATAGGGCTTGGGTAATTAAATCCTAATCTGTAAAGGCTAATATTTCCTTTTTAAAGTTTAACCACCTGAACCGATCAAAACCCAGACCGGTTCAATTAATTAGGCGGGTAATTCTTCTCACAACCATAGATAAAAGAAGGAAACCAGAGAAACTGTAATACGACGACTGAAACAGAAACTGGACATGATGAATTGCTTAAAAGACGGGTTTTTGCATCACACTCGCTTCATTAAAAATGGGTTAACCTTCACAGTAGTCAACTCGAACCAACTCGTTAATCTATACTCCAGAAATGGCTTATTACGGGAAGCACGGAACGTGTTCGACGAAATGCCTGAGAGAAACGTTTTCTCGTGGAACGCTGTGATCTCGGCCTATGTAAAGTTTAACAATTTGAAGGAAGCGCGTGAATTGTTCAAAAAGGTTGATTCTGAACGAGATTTGATTACCTATAACACTTTGCTTTCAGGGTTTGCCAAAAGTGATGGCTATGAGAGTGATGCCATTAAGTTGTTTGGTGAGATGAATAGGAAAGAGGAGGATGGGATTTGGATAGACGAGTTCACTGTCACTACTATGCTTAAACTTTCTGCAAAGTTATCAAATGTGGTTTTTGGCGAACAGTTACACGGGGTTATGGTGAAAACAGGGAGTGATTCTACTAAGTTTGCGGTTAGTTCTCTCATTCACATGTATTCAAAATGTGGCAAGTGTAAGGAAGTTTGTAACGTCTTTAACGAATCGTGTGTTGAGATTGTTGATGGTGTGGCTAAGAACGCGATGATAGCAGCCTACTGTAGAGAAGGCGACATAGAAAGAGGTTTGAGTATATTCAGGAGAAATCCAGAACTGAATGATACAATTTCGTGGAACACGATGATTTCAGGATATGCGCAGAACGGATATGAAGAAGAAGCTTTGAAGATGGCTGTTAGTATGGAGGAAAGTGGGTTGCAATGGGACGAGCACACTACGGCAGCTGTACTAAATGTTCTGAGTAGTTTAAAGAGCCTGAAGATTGGAAAGGAAGTGCACGCTCGGGTATTGAAGAACGGATCGTATTCTAATAAGTTTATAACCAGTGGAATTGTTGATGTTTACTGCAAGTGTGGGAATATGAAGTATGCGGAATCTGTTCATTTGTTATACGGTTTTGGCAACTTGTATACATCTTCGTCAATGATCGTGGGTTACTTATCTCAGGGAATGATGACGGAAGCGAGAAGGTTATTTGATTCTTTAACTGAAAAGAACCTAGTGGTATGGACTGCCATATTCATGGGATATCTCAATTTACGGCAACCTGATTCTGTGTTTGAACTTGCACGTGAATTTATAGACAAGGAGACCACAATTCCTGATTCTTTGGTTATGGTTAGCATTCTTGGTGCATGCTCTTTACAGGCTTCTATGGGACCGGGAAAGGAGATTCATGGCCACTGCTTGAGAACAGGCATTTTAGTGGATAAAAAGCTTGTCACTGCATTTATTGACATGTATTCAAAATGCGGGAACGTTGAGTATGCTGAAAAGGTCTTTGAAAGTAACTTCGAGAGAGATACGATTATGTACAGCGCCATGATAGCTGGTTGTGCTCATCACGGTCATGAAGCAAAAGCTTTCAAGCTCTTTGAAGACATGATTGAGAGTGGTATTAAGCCGGATGAAATCACGTTTATGGCCCTCCTGTCTGCTTGTTGTCACCGCGGGTTAGTTCTAGAGGGGGAGAAACACTTCAAGTCGATGATAGAAGTTTACGGCATATCCCCCAAGGTTGGTCACTATACATGCATGATTGATTTGTATGGAAAGACTAATATGTTGGACAAAGCCAAAGAAGTTATGGAAGGTATTGATCAAGTTGAAGAAGACCCTGTTATTCTTGGAGCGTTTTTAAATGCTTGTAACTGGAATAAGAATACAGAGCTAGTGAAGGAAGTGGAAGAGAAATTGTTAGGCGTTGAAGGATATAACGGGTCTCGTTATATTCAACTTGCCAATGTTTATGCCTCATCTGGTAAATGGGATGAGATGAGACGGATACGGAATCTTATGAGAGGGAAGGAGCTGGAAAAGTTTTCTGGGTGCAGTTGGGCGTATATCGATAATCAAGTTCATATGTTTACTTCCTCAGATATTTCCCATTTCAATACAGTAGATATATATTCCATGCTACATTTTGTGACCAAGGATTTGTCTAAAGTTACTGAAATCGCGATTTAAGGTATCACAGAACATTGTTTTATCTGCCTCTCTTGGAGGATCCTCTTGTAAAGCTTTTGCATCAGCCAAGGTCCCATAGTTCTTATCTTGTACTTCAATGTGAGTGTTATTGGTAAAAGTTGAAGAGGTGTATGCTGTTGTTCTGGATTCAGAATCAGAAACTCAAGTTTTCTTATCCAAAATGGTTGATTTAGTCTACGGTTTCAAGTAGAGGACGAGGTCATGTGAGTATTGATTGATTTTATGTTTTTATTCATCTCTCATTGTGTTTGTAACATGTATTACTATTAGAGTTGGAGTGAACTGTTTACTATATGTTCTCCTTTTGCATTCACTCTTACTAAAAAGTTGTTGGCTTTATTATTTTGAAGAAACCAAGCAACAACAACACAAAGCAGTTTAGACATTAACAACAGAAACAACATCAAACACAGATGAACATAGGTCAACAGCAGTAACGGAAACCAGTACAAGAGAATCATGGAAATGAAAGCACAAGGCAGAACCTTCCGAAAGAAAACTTGCCTTTGCCCTAGCAAGTTGCAGCAGGTAAACCACACTTCTCGGGGAGTTTCTCAGCGAGGTGAAAGTCGATCCCACTGACAAAGGGACTGTCTTTATGCTTGCAGAGACACTGGAAGTTGGCCTTGGACAGGGCAGTGCAGCAAGGTCCCTTGGGATCAATCGGGGTGGTCAATGGGTTCTTAGTCTGCACATAGGGCTCGCAAGAGTACAGACCAGCAAAGGTCATACCACAGAGGTTCTGTCCGGTTGCTGCCGCTAGTGTCAAGGCAAGAACCAAGGTAATAACAAGAAGCTTAGTGTTTGGTTCCATGGCTTTGAGTACTTTGAGAGAGATTTTTCACCAAATGTTTTGCAACTATTTGATGGGTTTGCTCTTCTCTTAGCTTAGGATAGGCTACGTTACTTGCTTCATAGGGTTTATATAGAGAGGATAGGCAAGTTACTGGTGTGATTAGATCTACAAAATTACGATCTTAACATGAAAGCATGGGTCCCTAGCATCATATAAGACGATAATCTTGTGATTCAATATCCAATATTCATCTAAGAGCTTGTGTAGGGGAATATCAAACGTCGAAAATGGTCTATACTATGCATGTAATCTAATCTATGTTCTTTTGTTGTCTTGTGATACTTTTATATGATAAGTTTATACACTATAGAGTAAGAAGACCCGTGAGACATTGGCATTACTATGTTCCAATTTGCTAACTTGTCACGGGCGTTCTTTAGTGGCCTCACATTTTATTGGGGGCTCAAATTCAATTGCCTTCATATGCAACCAAATAAATACAGTATGCAACTTTTTTCACTTTTGATATATCTTGGATGTATTATCCCAATTTGACAACTTGTTAATGAGAAGAATCGATCTTTTATCCTGTTTTCGATAAAACTGTAGTGGCTCTGTGAGTTATGTAGCAGTAAAATGTGTCTTATGGTTGTATTTTGTGTTCTTTATCTGCCAAGCTAACATGTGTTGATTAATGTATGAAGACATCCTAAAAATAGAGCTAATATGTATGGCAGCTTGAGCTCACATTTCATAAGTAGTAACTGGAGCGAGTCTTTACCCCAAAAATACAGAAAACATGATTCCATCATGTGAACTGATAAATATTGATATGTTATACTAATTTGAAGGCTTTTCTTGCAGTCTCAACAAGTGGAACAGAGCGAATATTGAAATGTGTAGCAGAGGTCAAGTAGGTACAGGCCAAAGAGATATAGATCTTGAACCAAATCATCGAGGAGAAGAAGGTGAGATGCGTACAGATGATCGTGAAAACAATCACTGCCAAGCAGTTTATAAGGTACTTTGTTGTGTCGAACTCTTTTTCTGTTCCTTCGTTAGGGAAATGGCCACGCGAGTAGAAGTCATTGAGCAGCTGGTCTTTAAGCTGGAATGTGTTCATTAACCAATCATTGATTTCCTTTTCTTGATTTGGCATTTGGGTTAGGTTAATACGACGAATGTGGATGTGAACTTCTAATGGCTCAATACCATAGACATTGTCTAAGAAAGAAGGACAACGGGTTTTATAACCGATGGTCACATCATAAACTGCAAGAAATACAAAATAGTTGCATAAGAGTTTCATTTGTTCAAGAAGAAATGAAAGGCTTAGGATCTCAAACAAACCTGCATCAAGTGAGCAACTCAATTCTTGCAAGCATGAGACAAAACCTTTCGTTCTCGGAAGCAGCACATTGTTCAGTACCGGAAGGTCATTTTCAGCTGCAAATTTCTTACTCCGTTCGCATTTAGCCTCTCTGCGTAAAGTCCCATGTCAAAATGCTTTGCTCGAAAACAAGAATGATACACCAAAGAAGATAAAACTTACGTGTAATCTGTGCCCTCGGGGAAAAGAGCAAGCCATAAAGCATCACGGGGATCCTTAAAACTCGAAACGATCTGCCTCAAGTTTGCCTCATCGACTTCCCATCTCCGCTCAACGGGAATAAACTCAAAGAGGTGAAACGCCCAACCAAACAGAGGTAACTTCATCAAACTACTCTTAAGCACATATTTCATATTCCCAATCTGTCCTTTACGCAATGCAAGATCCCAAAAGTACATCCAATCAACTTCTGTTCTGTGATTCGCAATAAGCAATACTCGTTCCTCGCTAGGAACTTTATCGCCAGAGAAAATAACTTTGGTTCCGTTTATCTTCTCAAACAGGAAAGGCCATAACGCGAGCCACGAGCCAAAGAAGAAAGAAACACATTTACGGCTATAATATACACTGAATAGCCTCAAGACTACACCTGATAAGAATCCCCAGAATATCAACATCATAAAAGCCGTTGAAACCAGCACCATCAGGCATATTATACCTCTCAACACTCTTATCAGAGGCAACTTATTACTAGAGTTTGGTGTCTTTGTAACTTTTTTTTCCATTTTTTCTACACCTTAAGATAATCTACTTAACCTTCCTGTTGTATGTATACCTTCTTGATTCAATAAATTGCAGAAATCATCATTGAGTTCTTCAACACACAAGTTACTTCACCTGCAAAGGCATAAGAATTTGACAAAACATTATATTTAATTAATAAACACTAGAGGTCAAAAGATAAATAGATTTAAAAAACCAAACTAAGAATCTAAGGATCTGACTAATCCTTGGATCAATTAAAGTAAAGAAGAAGCTTTGTTCTCAGACACATATACTTACATTCTCTAATCAAGATTCAAGCTCAAATCTCAGTAATGAAAAAAAACAAAAAAAACATTCTCTAATCAAGATTCAAGCTCAAATCTCAGTAATGAAACAAAAAAAAAAAAAAATCAGAATACAGAGCATTAGTAATTTACAAGTAATTTTTTTTGCAATGTAGATGTAAGAATCCAATATCGATTTCTGAACTTTTTTTTGCCGTAAACGAGATAGAAGAAGACAGCTTACCTTACCATGGAAAGGAGCTTCGAGGTTTTATAAACAGTGAAGAAGACGGAAAATTAATGGCCGAGGAAAAGAAAAAAAATATATCATGAAGGACTACAATTGTTTATGAAGAAAATTACGGATTTATGCCATTCCCGTGGAAAGTAGTCAAGGAAGGTGAAGAAAATTAAATCACTGTCCCCTCTTTTTTCGTACATATTAAATTCGACACGTCACCATGTTGTTCATACTACAAATTGATTATTCATCTTTATTTTTAAGAAATTCAAAAGATTTGAGTTTTTAGATGATTTAATTACCAAACTAGAAAATTACCCGCATTATACGCGGGATAAAATAATCTTATTATATAAAACTTGATGCGTCAAATATAATAATTAACATGATCGTGACACGTGTCAATCGGTCGATTTAGATTTTGACATGTATAAATTATTTTTCCAATTAGATAACATATAACAAATATGATTATATTTTTAAAATTAAAGTAACTAATTGATAAACATAAATGAATATATGAGCAATATCCCAATCTTATCCTATTATAAAAAAATATATGTATTTATGTATTCCAAAAATAAATAAATCCTACTTTGAATTGTAATTGTCATATCCGATGCTATAAATCGGATTTTGACATGTGTAAATTATTTTTCCAATTAGATAACATATAAAAAATTTGATTATATTTTTAAAATTAAAGTAACTAATTGATAAACATGAATAAATACATGAGCAATATCCCAATCTTATCTTATTATAAAAAAATATATGTATTTATGTATTCCAAAAATAAATAAATCCTACTTTGAATTGTAATTGTCATATCTGATGCTATAAATCGTGAGCAATATCCTAAACTTATTATATATAAAAATATATATATCTTCATGAATTTCAAGAATAAATAAATCATACTTCAATTTGTAATTGTCATCCAATTCTACAACTTTATTTTAAACATAAGATATGCATTCACTTTCAAAACTGTAACAATTTTGCAAAATTAAAAGATATGCATGTGGATTTATACGGTATTCTCATAACTTTTAAATTATGATTTTATCGTATTACATCTGTCTAACTATAGTTTTTTTTCCTTAGATGCAATTGGATATATTACAGATATGAAAAAAATTGGGAGAATTTCCAAAATACCCTATATTTAGTGGCAAAATGTCTCAATATACCTTTAAGAATTTTTTTCCATAATGCCCTTAATTTAATTGAAAATAATTTAAATATAAGGTATTTTAAATTATAAAAAGTCTGATAATTATAAACATATAAAGCATAGTACTTTTTGTGAAAACATTTTTTTTTTTAAAAGTTAAGCATCATCTTTTATAAATCATTTGAGTTTTTCCTTCAACCACTGGCAGATAGTAGATTCTGGCAATTACTGTTAATCTACCAGACGTAGAACATTATTTCTACCTAATTGTCATTCTTCTAGGAGAGCTAGAATCTGAATTCTACCATTTTACAGCTATCTACCGCTCGCAGATTCTAAATTCTACCATTTTACAGCTATCTACCGCTCGCAGATTCTAAATTCTACAAATTTACTACGTTCTGCCGCGGCCGGTTTACCGATTGTACCGCCTCTCTCTACCAATATAGCTTCTCACTGCCAACTTGTAGAACATACATTCTACCATGTGGTTATCACTCCTATAAACGTAAGAGTAAATTTAAGAATAAATATTAAATTTCCGAAAATGTAATATTATAAATATATTTAAATTCCGTTTTTGATGTTTTTAATTTTTAATATCAATTACTGAATATTTAAAAAATTGTAGTTAATTATTGAATATTTAATTATTTTCTAATTTTAAATATTTTTTTCCTAAAATGAATATTTAAAATTTTTTTTTTTGTTAAAATAATTTTTTTCTGTTTTTATTTCCTTTTTTTTATTTAATAAAATGAAATTAATTTCAAAATTTTAATATCTCACAAATAGTTTTTATATTAGTTTTTTAAAATATTTTTTGTAGTATATATGTTTTAAATTGATTTTTCGTTTTTGAAATATATATTATCTAAGTAAACTAATTTTTATATTAGATTTTTTAAAATATATATATATTTTTAGTAGTAAATACGTTTTTTATTTGATTTTTCGTTTTTAAAACAAATATTGCTTAAGGAAACTAGTTTTTTTTCCTTTTTTCAGATTTATAATAATTTATTTTATTTCCTTTTTATTTTTAAATTTTTATAAGAATTAATAAAAAAATTTAGTAATTATAAATCAAGGTTAAATTTTGAATTTGAAAATACAAAAGCCTACTGGGAATCCGGTTTTATCCGGTAAGTACAATACATCGACTACATCAACTTTACTTTATTGTTAGAAATGTATGTTCTCATCCGCACAAATATACATATACGATTCTAATTGACTTATTGTTTGTGACATGAAAGTTTATTTTTTTTCCTTACACCTTTTTCGTTTTTTCTCCCATTACCATAAGCATTAACTAATTAAATTTACAGGTCATGTAAATTCCACTGTTACATGCATATATTATTGTTTCATGGTTTAGAATCTATTAGTATTGTTTTCTTTCAATAAGTAGTGGAATCGAAATACCAGTAACGATATGGACCGAACAAGCAAAACAATTTGAAAAAAAATATTGTGGCATTAAAAGCGATAACATTGTCTTGATTATGATAAATGTTTTGATTAAGATGTATGAATGTTCAATTAGTTTATCAGTATTTCTTCAACTAAATTTTATTTAAATCAAGATTTTGATTTAGTTATTACGTTTTAAAAAAGGTATGTAAATAGTTTTTTTCTCCTTACAATTTGCTAGATATTTTTGGACAAATACAGTTTATTAATTAAATAAATCTATCAAACTAATTTTGTATTGTTTCCAATTAATTATGATAGACCATCGTCCAACGACTAACAGCCGCCGATGTAAAATTCAGCATTCAAATAATGATATTTGAGATTTTTTCTCATATTCTACACTTTAGATATTACAACTATTTTTTAATTAATTGATTAATTCTTATATGAATTTTTTATTCAAACCAAACCCGTGCAACGCACGGGTCCTTCATCTAGTTATTGAATAAAACTAATAATTTTAGTTAAAAGATATAATTTTGATAACTTATTATACATAATCTACGATCTATTTTATATATTTGAATTTTGTAACTATTTTTTATACAAATATATTTCACCCATGAAATAGTTAAACTAACAAATTTCATTAAAATTATATTACTTGTAGGAAGTGTACTTATAAAAAATTAAAAACATCTACTTGTCAAACAAAACAACATATGCAAAGATATATATGAAAAAAATTGTTTTACAAGTTCATATATTTTCAAAAGATAATAAATTTTTTTTTTCTATTCTAAATCTATAATTTTTTTAATATTTTGACTTTGGCAAGTTTAAGATTTCAAAATATTTTAATTTTGACAAGTTTAAGAAGATTCAAATGTGTTTGACAATTAGAGTTGTAGTGATCAAAATACGTATGTTTGGAAATAAATGTGTTAGGTAATGAGTATAAGAGAACTAAATAAATCTATAAAAATAGAGAAGAGAAAAATTATAATGATGACACCTAAACAAAGTGCTTCCAAAATGCTTCTCAAATAATATATAGGATTAGATGATTAAACACCTCAAAACATAAAATAAGTTGGGCCTGGTGATTCATTGAAGCCCAATAATAAATTTAAGAGACCGACATCCAATATAAACTTTATACTTTTTAATAACGGTTAATGAATCTGAAATTTTTTCAAAATTGTTGTCTTCTTCTTTGGCTCTAGCTTTCTTCTTCATCGGAGAGATTCAAAATATCTTCCTCCGAAGACCACCACCGCCGCTAGGTTTTATCTCTTCCTTTAACATCGTTAGGGTTTTTGTATTCTCGGTTCGAGGATTTATGTGTTTTTTTCCCTCGAATTTCTCGAACCTTCTTTTTACTCAAGATTTCCGATTTGATTTCCTTATGTCGTCGTGTTTTTCGCATCTTAAGGTTTTTGATTTCACCTTTGTTGTTTCAAATTAGGTTTTTTGTTTAATTGGGCTTTTGATTTGCGAAATCACTCTTTTCGATCTTTGTTTTCTTCAATAACTTTCGTTTATTGAAATCGAAAACTCGTCTCCGAAATCAGAGTTTTCAATTTTACAAACCGAAAAAGCCCTCTTTTGTCGCTGTTTTCATACACCTCTACTTTCAAAGCTTTGTTTCAAGAATTATGTTTCTTGTTTCAATTTAGGGTTTTCGTTTATGTGTTTGGTTTTGCTAATCAAAGCCCTCTTTTGGATCCTTGAGACATCTGTTTTGGTATTGTTTTTATTTTTTTTTGTAGTTTTTTACTTTGATTTAAACCCAAAAGAAAGGGATGGCTACATCAGTTGTTGTCTGTCGTCCGGTTTCTAACTTGGGAAAATTTGTCCCGATGTTGCCTAACACTAGAGGAGATAATGTTCTTAAATAGAGCTTGGAGGTAATGTTCGTATCAAAATTATGTCCCAAATTACTACATCAATGTCTGCAAAGATCTTCCTTTTTTTAAGGTTTGAATCTAATAATGTGTCAAGATTGGGAGAATTCAAGCCTCTGCTCAAAAACTCTATAAATCTAGCTATGCTAGGGAAGTATGATACAAAATTCAACATTTCTGCACATTTATTGGAAATAAAAGTCTTTAATAAGGTGTTCTGAGATTAAACAGATTCAATTCAATTGTCTGCTTAAGGTTATCTTGCTGAGCCGGGACAGATTGATATAAACTTCAATGGTCTGCTAGACAATGATATTTGTCAATGTGGGAAATTCAGTTATCTGCTAAGAAATTCATTTATCTGCTGGACAATGATATTTATCAATGGTCTGCTTATTTATGGAGGATCAAACGTTCTTTTGGTAAAGTCGATTTTAGGTGTTCCAAGATTAAGAGATTAAATTCAACTATCTGCTTGAACACAACTTACTAGACTGGGACAATATTGTTCAATAAATTGCTGGAGGAACGGGAAAGTTTAATTGTCTACTAAAAGTCTCTGTCTTGTTGAGCTGGGCAACAAGATGTATTCGATATTCTGCTTAACGAAGAGGAGTAAAGGCTCTTCGTTTATCCAATATTGTTCGATGGAGAAATTCATTTTTCTGCTTAAAATGGAAGAACAAATGTTCAGTGATGTCATAGAATCATCGAAATTCAAGTTTCTGCAAATATGAAAAGGCTTTGCGATTTATCTTACAAGATTAGGAAATTCAACCTTCTGCATATCTTGCTGGGCTGGGACGGTGTCATATCATCTGCTTAAATTCGACTTGTCGAATTATCTCCAAACATTGGGAAGTTCAAGTTTCTGCAAAATCTTTTAACGTTAAAGAATGAAATCCATTGTCTTGATGTGCTTGGACAATGTAGAGAGAGTATTCAGACTTCTACATAGTACTCTTTTGGCGTCTCAAGGAGCAGGTGTGTATTTAACCTCTAATTAGATTGTACTCTTTGTGTAGTTGCTGATTAATTCGTTTTTTCTATTTACATTCACATGTTAAGGTCATTGAAAGATGTATGAATCTCTGTTTGTGTCAGTCTGTTCTAATTACATTGATTGGTTCTTAACAGAGAATCCGAGGTATTGCAGAAATCAAGTTCAGGGATGATACTTTTCCGCTTTTGATCAGGTATTATTCTTAGGCCTTTCAAACCAAGTCATAAGTTTCACAAAGTCTTCTCTTGATGGAGTTTGTGATTCCTTGATTGACTAGTCCTTTTGATCAGTTTAATTCTTATTCAGCATTTTAGCCTATCTTTTCTCTCTCGCCATCTCTTCCTTTGTTTCAAATATTTACTTCTATTGGTTGCATTTGAATTGTTCATGTAATAAGAGTTGTGTAGTAGAGTCTCTAATCCTTTATAGCAAAATTCTAATGTTTGTGTTGACTTCATCTTATAATATTCTTCTCTGTCTCCATCTCCTCTGGTTGTTTGAGTCTTACTCCACATTTTAGCCTATCTTTTCTCTCTTGCTCTCTCTCTTTATTTTGGTGTCAACTATTTAGTGATATTAGTTGCATTTGAATGGTTAGTATTAGTGTTATTGGTTGAATTTGAATTGTTTTAGTAGTGAAGATTTGATGTGTTTCTAATCCTTACACATATTCTAGTTCTCTGGATGACTTGTGGTTATGGAATAATTCTGTCTTTTAAGATTCTTCTCTGTTTCCATCTTAGCAAATTTTGTGCTCATAAAAAAGAGATTTCATGTACGTACTTGTTTTCTAGTTGCTTCTCTGATTTTTACTACTATTAATTGTTGGTTGTAATTAAAATTTTGAGTTGTTGCAAGAGTTAGTACTTAGTCTGTATAAGGTTTGAGTCAATCTTTTTTAATAGTTTCTCAAATTTGCTTTGAGAAAAGACAATGACTTGTGATACTCTTGTTCACAAACTGTTGATACTACTGTTTAAAGTCTCTGGAACTTTCTATATCAGTGTCTTTGGTACCACTTGCAAAATAGAAATTTGAATACTGTATATATTTTTGGTGGATTTCTATGACTTTATCTGCATAAAAAATTTGGAATCTCTCACGTATATGGTAAGATGCTAGACTTTGTTGGTATCTTAATCTGTGCATAACATGATGTATAGAAATCTGACGTTTTCGCGAGCACAGGAATCTTGAATCAGATTTCCGCTTGCAAATTTTTTTCATGTCAATACTCTTTATGACACAAATATATTGAGGTAGAGCAGCATTGTTGAGTTATTTTTCTTGTTGTGTTTATCTCTGCATGAATCTCTTATCATGAATTTCTTTTTACCTGACTCACTTATCATGAATTTCTTTTTACCTGACTCATTTAGTAGAAACTGAGCTATCACACAAAATCAAGTAAATTATGTCACGACTTAAAAGTTAGCCAAGTTATGATTTTCACCGCAAGAGTTCATTATCTTAAAAGTTTTTCTTGTTTTTTACTCGGTAAGAGTTGTATTAAACTTGCAAGAGCTAGACTTATTTTATCATCTCTCCAAATCCACACGAAGCATTGTTGAGTTCTTTTTCTTGTTGTGTTAATATCTGCATGAATCACTTATCATGAATTTCTTTTTACTTAACTCATTTAGTAGAAATTGAGCTATCACACAAAATCAAGTAAATTATGTCATGACTTAAAAAGTTCAAACCAAGTTATGATTTTCACCGCAAGAGTTTCTTTTGGTCGATTTTGTGATTCAGTAGGAGTTTTTTTCATGTGATTTTTCTTGATTTTTACTCATTAAGAGTTGTATTAAACTTGCAAGAGCTAGACTCATTTTATTATCTCTCCTAATCCATATGAAGTTGTCCAATGTGTCATCGTCTTTTTCCAAAACCACAAGTGTTGCCTAAAACACAACAACATCTTGAATCTATGTTAAAATTTTGGGCCTTGAATCTTTTCATCAACTTTATCACTATTTTATCTGATGCATCATGCATGATTAAAGCTTTCCTTAAGCTATTACGGTGGTTTGATTCTTATAACCTCAAGTAAACCTACACATCTTTAGTGCTAACACCAATACTAATGTTACACAATTATAAATATCAACACACATAAACCACAAATTTTATCGAATGCAAATTTGTCCTCACTCAAATGCAGGTGTGAGGACAAATTTTAAGCTACTATTTTGAAAACTACAAGATTGAGCTCGTGGATATGTCTCAAAAATATTCTCAAAATCCTACAAGATTTTTGGTTTGTCTGGATATAGTTAGGATTATGGTTCTTAATTTATATTTCAAACTCGTGGTTTTCAATAATAATAACATATGGAAAAAAAAATTTGCATAAAGGGTATCAAATGGTAACAGTAAGAAATACGGTTTGAACTATGTGACCGTTTATACTGCAGATAATTTGCGTAACAAAACGAAATTCTCATTTTGTGATTTATTTTTAAAAAAATATTCACCGTATATACTCCGCATAAACGTCCATATATACGTTCATACGCTATATTGTGGTCAATCAAAAAGAAATTTGTATTTTAGAACATTGATCAAATGTTACACAATTACACTTATAGATCCAAATTAAAAAAAAAAAATCAAAAAGAAATTTGTATTTTGCAGAATTATTTTTCTTATGGTTAATGGTCTATTAAATTGAAAATGTTAGTTCTACTGCAACTTTCCATCATAGTTTCCTAAACACCTATCTTCCTCTTCTTCCAAGGTTTTTTAATGGGCCAATTCTCAAAAATACCACAAAAAAAAGTTTTTGTTCCAAAAATACCACCAATTTTCAAAAGTTCCAAAAATACCATTTTTTCTAAAAGTTCCAAAAATACCACAAAACTAAAAGTAACTTTAAATATTCAAAACTAAAACCCTAAACCCCAAACCTAAACTCTACCCCCTAAAACTATACCCTAATTGTACAAATGTTAACCCAAACACAAAACTTTTAATTCTAACCTCTTGGAAATCAATTTTTGAGGTTATGATATTTTTGGAACTTTTGAAAATTAATGGTATTTTTGGAATTTTTAGTGGTATTTTTGAAAAAAAAAACTTTTTTTGGTGGTATTTTAGGGAATTTCTCTTTTTACTGAGATATTTTTAAAATTTTGAAATTTCTGTGTGTGAATAATTTCTTCAGAGATGTTATATGCAATTGGAATAACGACCTCACAAAGAGAAGATGCGATCGCCTTTATAAATTTTGTTTCTTTTTACCATTTTTTTACCGGAATTTTTGTTTATCCGAAAGAAACTAATTAATTAATTGTATCAAAAAAGGGAAAAAAGAAAATTCGTCTGGGAATTGGGCTGGGCTTTAAAGGCTTTATATGTAGTAATGTACTTGTAATTGACTGATCGATGATCTTTGTCCTTCTTCCTGAGTTTTCCTCCTTGTTCAAGTCACCTCTGAGTCCCTCTACTCGCTCCTCCTTCTCTCTGAGTCATGGTTATGGATATCGATTTCAACGACTACAAGCTCAGGTGCGAGCTTCGTGGCCACGATGACGACGTAAGATCCACCTTCCTCCTTTACTGTATTTTCTCGATTTTGTTGATCCACGATTCCTTTTCTAGATTTCGAAATTCGCCCCTGTGATTCCCAGTTTCCTTCTTCCGCCGTTTACAATCACCTGGATGCGATTTCGCATTCGGGTTTTGCTTCAATTTCAAGTGCGGGTGTGATAATTAGCCTCAGGGATATATATATCTGGGTACTGAAATTGAGAATTTTTCCTTATGGGTTAGATTGGAAACTTTTAACTCTGTTGATACTTGTTGTATAACTGTACCTTATGCTATTGAGCTAATGCAAGTGAGTAACAACTGTAATTGTGACAATGGAAACTCATTATTGGTTATACATGGTCAGGTTCGTGGAATATGTGTGTGCAGTGATGAGAATATAGCCACCTCATCGAGAGATAAGACCATAAGGGTCTGGTCAGTGGATCCATCTAATAAGCGCGTGTATACCTCCTCGAAAATTCTCTTGGGTCATACTAGCTTCGTTGGACCGCTTGCATGGATTCCTCAGAATGATGAATACCCTGAAGGCAGACTTGTCTCTGGGAGTATGGATACTTTTGTTTTTGTTTGGAACCTGGTCAATGGAGAGAATATTCAGACGTTGAGAGGTCATAAGATGCAAGTCACTGGCGTTACTATCGATAATGAGGACATTGTTTCAGCTTCAGTTGATCAGTAAGTCTTCCTTTTGTTTATGTAGTCTTCTTAGCTGAAGCTTACAAATTGTTTAGTCAATAACGTTTCTTGATTATAATCCTGTGAGTGTATTAGCCTGTGGTTTTCCCCAGTAAATGTTTCCCATATGGGATACGATATAATTCTTAACCGTAATTCTAAGGGTGTTTATGAGTTATCTGTGTGCATTGTTGTTGTCTTAGCTATAGTAATACATGGGTAGACAGATCCATCAAGTATTCGACTGATGTTGTGTAGTCTAACACAAGTTCCCTTTTGATCTTTTTTTCTGAAGAACTCTAAAGCGATGGAGAAATGGTCAGCTTGTTGAATCTTGGGAGGCACACCAATCGCCTGTCCAGGCAGTGATAAAGTTACCATCTGGTGAGCTCGTTTCAGGTATATCATCCAGCGAAATCTCTCCTTTGATGCATCATAAGCTTATTTCCAAAACAAGACAACTTACTAATTACTTATGCTTCTACCAGGATCAAGCGACACCTCTCTCAAACTCTGGAAGGGTAAAACAAGTCTACGGACTTTTACTGGGCATACAGGTGAATTCCTTACTGTTTCTCACAAATTTCTTTGTTAATGTGAGAAGTTGTGTGTCGAAAATTAGATATGATCTGATACTTTTATTTTGGACTGCAGATACTGTTAGAGGGTTAGCCGTGATGCCTGATTTAGGATTTCTTTCAGCATCACATGATGGGTAAACTCTTTACTTCCAACAACCTCTTGCATTACTCCATACCATTTTGCCTTTCATGCGTCTGTACACAGCAAGGTTGTAAATCTCTATTTTATTTTATCTAAACAGGTCAATCAGATTATGGGCTCTAAGTGGCGAAGTTCTTTTGGAGATGGTTGGCCACACCTCCATTGTTTACTCAGTTGACGCACATGCATCTGGCCTAATTGTTAGTGGCAGTGAAGATCGCCATGCCAAGATATGGAAAGGTAACCTTTTGTTTCTATTGATGCCTCAACTGCTCTTCGTTTATGTTCTATAGTTTTTATAGGTTATCTGAGGTTTGAGACGTTAAAGTTAAGAAAGTTTCTCCATTATCAGTCCAATTCTGGCTTATAGAGCATCAAATTTTTGTGGAAGATGCATTATCAAATTTGATTAATTAGTTACAGCTCATGGAATGTTAGCTATTAGTATCTCAGAAACCAATTTAAATTCTTGCCAAGGTTGCTCTGCGATAGATGTTGTAATTAATATCTCTAGTGAAAAGAGACTAGCAATTTGGTTTTAAGCTTTTCTATTTCTTAGAGGCTGATGTGTTGTTCTTATTTTTTTGCTATTGTATTGTACAGATGGAGTATGCGTCCAGAGTTTGGAACATCCAGGCTGTGTCTGGGATGCCAAGTTCTTGGAGAGTGGGGACATTGTGACTGCATGTTCTGATGGGGTGGTTCGTGTTTGGACAGTACATGATGGTGTGGTTGCAGATCAGATGGAGATTGACGCCTATGAATCTCAACTTTCTCAGTACAAATTGAGCAGGTAATCATTTATGGTTATCTCAACTCTTATCTAGTAAATTCTGTGTTCATTAAGCATTTCTTTCACGGGGTAACTAGATGATTTTTGATTGTATGACCTGCTTATGGTGAATGATTTTGTCTTCTATGCTCGAAAAAGAACTTCAAAAGTATATTTTTTTTTCAGGAAAAAGGTTGGGGGAATGAATCTTAACGAGCTGCCGGGTCTTGATGCTCTGACGTTACCAGGTAGAAAGCCTCAATTTACAAGAATATATCTCAAGAGAACACACAGATAATTGCCCAGCTGTAATTGACACTGCTTGGGTATGTTCTTTTTTGTAACATCTTCTACCATTTGATGTCTTTCGCAGGTACCAGTGATGGCCAAACAAAAGTCGTAAGGGAAGGAGACAATGGTGTTGCTTATGCATGGAGTATGAAAGAGCAGAGATGGGACAAAGTAAGCAACATAATGAACTTTTATCATCATTGTCTGTTTGTTGACTTTATGCCGTGTTTCTCTTGTCTGAATGCTGCGTTACTCGCTTTCATGACATTAAATATAACTTACCTTGGAAATCAATTGTGTTCTATTGCAGTAGAATATACAGATAACTTGCCTTAGATCTCAAATAATTGGCCGCATATGAACTGCTAAAACCTTGGTGTTCTATTACGGTAGAATGATTTGAGTTCTCACTGCATTGCCTTTTTTCAGATTGGCGAGGTTGTTGATGGCCCAGATGGTGTGGCTGATCGTCCAATTTTCAATGGATCTCAATATGATTATGGTTAGCCTATTATGAATACTTTATAATCTCTTAAAACGGAAGTGAACAAAAGTTCTTAGTCGCTTTTTTTCTTCTTTTAGTTTTCGATGTTGACATTGGTGATGGCGAACCTATCCGAAAGCTACCTTACAACCGATCAGGTACTTGAACAGTGTTGCTAGCCTTGTCTGAATTCCAAGTTCAACCACAAGCCAGTGCTTTAATTTATGTTACTTAAAATATTTTCTTGTTTGGCAGACAATCCTTATGATGCAGCTGACAAGTGGCTTCTGAGAGAGAATCTTCCCCTTGCATATCGGCAGCAAATAGTTGAATTCATACTACAAAATTCTGGGCAGAAAGACTTCAATTTTAATCCATCTTTTCGGGATCCCTTCACAGGCGGTAAACTTCACGTCTTTAAAAAATATTTGTTTGAATATTTGCTTGTGGGATTCTATTCCAAGTTTATGTTTTTGCTTCTTTGTGTAATAACAGGAAATGCGTATGTGCCTGGGCAAGCATCTCATTCAGCTGGTATGGATACAGTCTGGGTTATTTACACATTATAATACTTTAATTTCCGTAGGGATTTCTGTTTCTCATAATATTCTTCCATTTGCCTCATGCACTTTGACTCTTTTTGTTGTTGCAGCAACTCCAGCAAAACCTTTATACAAGCACATTCCAAAAGTACGTTGGAATTCTTTCTTTATTCCTGTTGTTGTTTCTAGCCATTGATCTTTTTTTCTTCCATTGTTTTCTCCAGAAAGGTGTGCTAGTTTTCGATGTTGCCCAATATGACGGTATTCTGAAAAAATTGACAGAGTTCAACAATACTTTGCAATCTGACTCGGTAAGCTCTCAGTAGTGAATTCCGACACAAAATTACATTTGTACCAAGAATGATTATTTTACTTATACTTATTCTGATGTTGGTAATTGATGTTTCTACAAATTTGTTCCATCCTTTAAAGGTAAATAGTGACAAGTGCCTGACAGAAGGTGAAGTATCCAGAGTGGGCGCAATCGTTAAAATACTCAAGGACACATCACACTACCACTCTACCAATTTTGCTGACATGGATATTGCTTTACTTTTGAAAGTGTTACAAGCATGGCCACCTGCAATGATGTTTCCTGGTAAGTCTTGTCTTGTTAATCAAATAGTCAAAGAGAACTGTTTATTATATATTGAGCTTTTGATGGTAGCTATAGGAAAATCAGTTGATTCCAATATGCTTGTTTAGCAATCTAAAATGAGATATGTTTCGGTTTATTTGGATAATAATTTTGGTTTCCATGTGTTCCTATTGATGTCTGTAAAGCATTTTGCCTTTTGCTAGCCACTATATTTTTGTGTCAATTGTTGGATATAGCCTTGTTTTGCTTTTGGATCAAGCTCTTATGCTTATGGTTTATGAATATGCAGCTACTGATATAATCAGGATGCTGGTTTTGCATCCTGATGGAGCAAGCCTACTTATTAAGCATGTGGAAAACAAGAATGGTAATCATCTCTCATGTGAAGCTATGGTTTCTCAACATGAATTAAAGTATCAGCTAATGTCCTTATTAACTTACTTGTATCTCTCTGCTACTTTCATTCAATCAGACCTGCTTTTGGATTTGATAAAGAAAGTCACAGAAGATTCGGCTCTTCCTGCAAATCTTCTAACAACTGTTCGTGTCCTGGTTAATCTGTTCAAGAATTCTTCATTTCATGACTGGCTACAGGGGCATCATAGTCAAGTAAGTATTGTTTGTTATGATGTAGTTTGAAAAAGTGGTTTCTCGGGTATTCATCCTTTATATGCTGTCGATCAATGCAGATTCTTGATGCCTTCTCAAACTGTTATTCATCCCCAAATAAGAATCTGCAGTTGGCTTATTCGACGCTGCTTCTCAAGTAAGATCTCTCTTATATTACCTTTGTTCTAGTTAAATTAATGCCAAATTGTAGCTATCTTCTATAGTACTCTCTGTTGAGATATTATTAGACACAGAACATGCTTTTGTTCCTCAGTTATGCAGTGCTATTGATACAAAAGAAAGATCAAGAAGGTCAATCTCAAGTCCTTTCAGCAGCGTTGCAGGTGCGCCTCTATTTGGTCATTCTAGCATCACATTAAGATCTTGCCATCAAATTGAATTTCCTCTGTATTGTCTTTATCACTTGCACAAATGTCTGAGATCAAAGTAAAATGGGGGAGAACCAATATGTACCAAATAGTTTCCTGCATCTCTTGTAGAATCTCACTGCTATGTTAGTCCTGTATTGTATTATTGCTGTGTGCTAAAAAGATGAAAGTTACAACAGGTTGCAGAAGAGGAAACTGCAGATGTTGATTCCAAGTTCCGTAGTTTGGTAGCAATCGGATCGCTGGTATGTACTTTAGCTATTCCTTTTTACTTTAGCTCTTCCTTCTAAGAATAAGCTATCTGCTTTGCCGAATCAGTTTCACTCGTATGCTATATTTGTAACCGATGCGTGTCTCTGTAACAACAGATGCTTGAAGGTCTCATGAAGAAGATAGCAATAGATTTCGATGTGGAGAGCATCGCAAAAGCAGCAAAGGCGTCCAAGGAAGCTAAGATTGTAGAAATTGGTTCCGATATTGATCTTCTAATTCGCCAGCCTTAAATTAGAGACTTGTGAATTGCACACCCTAGGTTTGGATATTTATGCGAATCAGTGATTCTCTCAAACATTTTCATATGATTCGGATTTTGCATTTCCTCCAAACGCAATGCAAATTTTTTTACTCGCAGGGCTTCAAATTTTTTGAATACATATTTTGCATATTAGGAGTTTCATGGTTTCCATTTGGAGTAGAATTTAGTAAGTGAAACCCTAACGTTCTTCTTCTTCAAATGCCAATGCCTTGGCTTTATCCTCTTTCCTAAGCTAAACCCCAAATACTGAGGAAACTTCTTGAGCTCTTCCAATTCTCTTTCCATGTCGTAAATAAGAAACTCAAACTTGGGTCTCAAGTTATCTTCAACACTGTATCCGAATATCGCCGGGAGTATCGCCGGGAGTCTCCCACAAATACTAACCAAATCATATGTTAATCAATTAATCATTTTAAAATCCTAAGTAAAATCATGTCTTATTCAATTTGTAATTTTCAAATACAAATCAAATCATTTCTTATTCAATTTGTGATTCTGAAATACAAATCAAAATCACCTCTCATTCAATCCTACATATTTACTTATGGATTTGATTTGAAAATAGATTTTAGTGGATTTGCAAGGATTTCTATAAAAAAATACAAAGATTTGTATTTGAAAACCATTGTAAATTCTATATTGATTTTCAAATCTATTAAAATACCAAAACCAATAATTAACCCCCCCCCCCCCCCCCCCCCCCCCCCCTAAATATTATTTACAAATGATTATGTCAAGTTTGTTGAGTCAAACTTGTAAATATTTCGTTTTTTTACTTATTAATTAGGTAGATAACTATATTTATGTTGGAAAAAAAAAGAACTATTTTAATAGTCAACATAATCAACAAGTTTGACTCAAGTCAAAGATCTTAAATTTGAATTCCTTTATGATTTTTTTACTAAATGCATATCAAAACACAATTAGCTTAATTATAAGGGTGAATTTGTGATATAGCACAAAAAAAAATTATAATTTGAAAACTAACAAATTGGGTAGAGAGAGATAGGAAGAGATAGAGAGAGAAAAAAGATAAAAATTGGTTAGTTTTTAGATTATAATTTTTTTTTATGTTATTTTAGCTAATTTCCCTAATTATAACGTAAGATTTAGTCATTAATTTTTTATGTGTATATATATTCACAGACTTCTTAATGAACATATACATAATTTCTTATAACACACACAAATAAACAAAAGATGAGTATGAAGAAGTGCATTGTATCAATGATGGTGGTGTTCGTAGTAATTGCGGCCATGGGAAGAGAAGTAGAAGGAATTTCATGCGAGATGAAATGCATACTTAAGTGTGGTGGCCTCCTGGTGCCCGAACACACTTGCATCGAACCATGCTTGCGTGAAAAATGTCACCATCCACCTAGTCTTCCATCTTCAATTTTCTATATTGAATTTACTGCTTTTTGTGTTTAAATTTTGAAATATTATGCTTTTTCTCAAATATGTTTATATGTAACGTTTTATTTTTTAAAACTGATCAAAGTGCAAAACGTTTAGCTTATGAAAAGATCTATGACCAATCGTTGTGTTTTGAAAAATAAAAATAATATTTCAACTAGTAAAAACAAATAGAAAACTTGAATTTATTCGTTTGAATTAACCATTCACATAGAAATTTGTTTTCTTTGTTATGTGTATTAATTATTATTATTTTTATTTTTTTGGTATGAAATTATTTTATTTTTGTTAAACTTGTGTGTATATATTCACATATGAACTTGTGTGTATACAGAATTGACATGGTTTATATGTGAAAACTGCAGGATGGAGGCTGTAGGAATGAGAAACATCAAAGGATAAATACTTCAATAAAATGAACTTATATATTTCTAATCTAGTAAAAGTTGCAAATGAAATAATATATATTTTTTGGGTTTCAGAATAATTGATACCAATATATATAAGTTAACATCAACTAAATATTTGGTACATACATATAATTTTTTTTCCAACTATTTCCAGTCCATGATTCATACATAAATCATCCCCATTTGATCTTTCTTTTTCAATTCAAGAGAGTATAAACAATCACTTAGTTATTAGTTATTGTTGTAGAAAACATATCATTGAACATTCCTTCTCTCCCTCTCTCCTTCTCCCACATCGTCATGTTTGCTTTCATTATCTGTTGTCTGTGAATTTTGTTTTCTTTGTTATCTAAAACTTCTTTACGTGCTCTGTTATGCATCTCTATGTTTATTTTGCATCGAGGTTGACCAATTTGTTTACAAGCCGGTTGACTAGGTTATTCTTCACCCTTTCAAAACCTGATATCGTTTTGGCTACTGAAGATTTGTGATTGTTTTTTTTTCCTTTATTGAAGAGATCGTACAATTGTTTCGCAAAACTCTAGGAACCAAAATTCCTCTATTTTTTGTCGCCCACCGTTTCGAGATATAGAGATTGTTTCTCTGGTTTCTGTTGATCTTGTTCTGTGTTTCCTTCCTCGTAGCAACGCTTATACCTTTGTACATGCAAACGTTTGGCCGCATCTTTTCACCAATGTTGAACTGGGGATCAGAGTCAACACTAAATTTGTGCGAGGGTCCGGAATTCTTTGATAAAATGGAGAAAGAAAGCTTAGGGAAAATATTGGCTTCTTGCTCGCTCAGATGAACAGTGAACGAGCGGGCGAGTTTGGATTTCGGGAGATTAGTCCGAGTAGGCTAGAAGAAATAAGTGGATTTGCTTAAAAAGTGTAGTGTATTTCACTTTAGTTGTACAAGAATGATGTACAACTATATATAGTACAAGGTATTTAGGGTTTTAGATCCATATGGTTACATTTAACAAGATAAAATGAGTTGAGCCTTTTCCTTGATGGGCTAAGAGTAGGATTTCTTTCCTGCTCGGGCGAGGAAGGATCATACCGAGCAGGAAAGAAAGAAACAGGTCGAGCGGGAGAAGAAGGCGAAACGCAAAGAGCAGCTGGAAGCTCTAAACTCGGTCCATGTCCTAGGCCTAGGCCCTGGCCTTTGTCCCCATATTGCGTTGGGCAATCATGACGACAAACCCTCGACTTCCAGGCGAGACAACATCAATTAGTGCGGTCGCGGGAAGAATTGGCCCGCGATCAACATTGTCGTCCCAGGTTCGAAAGGCAGCCCATGGTCTCCTCCCAGGGGCCATATATGCGTATACGAGTGCTTCTTTGATCAAGGAGGACTAAGTTTTCCAATCCCTCCACCAATCTTGGAATTTTGTGCTCGGCGGAAAGTCTTTGTGTCCCAGTTGACCCACGCGAGCTACCGGAACCTGATGTCAATCTTGACACTGAGTTACGAGGCTGGTCGGGTAGTTACTTGCGAGCATTTTGAAGAGGCTTGTGAGATCGCTCGTGGGAATGTCTTCGACTCTGGTCGGTATCAAATAAAGATGAAGAGCGGACTTTCCCTGGTGAAGAACTTATAGAGTAAGCCGGAGGGTACGTGGCAGGAGAAGTATTTCTTTGTCGCGATAAACACGACGTCAATAGGGAGTTACAAGGGAAAAATTCGAATAGGCTTGAACAAGCAAATTGGTATGATTCCCTTCTCGTTCCTTCCTCGAGACTGTTTGTTGATTTCTTCCTTTTTCTTCGCAGATACCACGACGCGAACTCTACCAGACAAATCTTCCAATTGTATGGTCAGGCTGTTACGGCGATATCCACCTCTGGATTGGCCATCTTTCCTCAACATCCGGATTCGTCAAGTGTATCGTCGGATTACTTCAAGTTTACCTGCTTTCAAGAAAATTTTTCCTGAGTTTTATCTGAATTGCCTCTCAGTTCTCGCGTCTTGCTTTCAGGTAACCCGACTCTCGGTCTTGATACTTCTATGCGCGTTGCTCGTAGACTTGATAAAAAAGAGATGGCAAAGTTGAATCTTGAGCAGCCTCCCCCTCCTCAGGTTAAAACAGTTGACAAATCAAACAAATATGCTGCTCCGGGGTCGAGCAATCCGTTGCTCAGGGGGCGAGCAAATATGTTGCTCAGGGGGCAAGCAGATCTGCTCACCCAAGTCGAAAGGATAAAACATCGAGTAGGCCACAGACAGGGTCAGTTGGACAGGCGATGACTGGGAGTGCTTTGAGGAAGCGATCAAGAGACGAGAGCGCTCCAGCCATCGTCAAACATGGCGCCATTAAAGATGTGGGTGCTATGTTTGGTCACAAGCGCGCTCGCCAAAATACCGCAGGATCCTGGCAGCTCGATTGCCTATGCTAGGGGCGGCGACGTTGTGGAACAGGATGGAGGTGATGTTGACATCACAGATGCTTATCGTGATGCTGAGCAGAGCGCTGATGATAGGGACAACCAACTCGTTTCCTTTGGTCCGGACGAAGCTGATTCTTCCGACGACTTCGTGTATAGTTTCAAAAGGCACGGTGGTCATATCGTCAACCACCCCGAGGAGTATGCCAAATTTCTCAACTCTATCCGAGGGGGTGCTAAGGGTCAGAATCCTGGTCTGGACGAAATGTTCGACCCAAAGGGGTACTGGGAATCTGCTGCGAACGTCGTGGGTGTATGTTTCCTTTAACCACAACTTGTGTTTCTTCTCCCCTTTATGGAAACTTGGCTTATATTCCCTTGCTATTTCTTGTAGTCTATAGTTGACTTCAACTCAGTTTGGAGGCGGTTCGATGCTGCTTTGAGGAGGGAAGCCGAGCTGAAGATGGCCAAAGAGATGGACTAGGCTCGTATAAAGCAGCTCGTACAAGAGAACGAGGCGTTGAAGACCCAAGGTGGTGTAATGTAGGAGCTCGAGCAACTGAGGATATGTTCCGAGGGACGGGCCCAAACGATCATAGATTTAGTCAAACAGATCATAGATTTTGTTATGTTGTTTTGCCCGAGGAATGGATCCTCGGGTTTTTTAATGAAGTTTTGACTTTGTCTTTATGCGATTAAGTTTTTTAGCTTAAGCATCTTCGGATGTATTTTATGCAGCTAAGTTTTTAGAGCTTAGGCATTTTTGGATACATTTGATGCGACTAAGTTTTGGAGCTTAGGCATGCTATGCCTGAGGAAGGTATCCTTGAGTTATTATTTTGAAACTTGTATTCTAATTATGCGACTAACTTTTTGGGAGCTTAGGCATTATGTGCCCGAGGAATGGATCCTGAGGTAGTTTTGAATTTGGTCCGATCGGATTCGCGTGTTAGGTGGTCGGACCAGGTCGCCTGCAGGTCAGAACCTGGCTTATGACTGGATTTCGTCTCGTGGTTAAGTGTGCGAGAAGTGTTCGGCTTAAAATACTTAAATGTCCTTAGGAGACTGAACAGGACGGGGCCTGGCTTTTAATCTTACTCGGGGGGGGGGGGGGGGGGGAGTTATGGTAGACTTCCCGAGCTCGATTTGTAGATGATTTCACTACTGCATCTATGAGAAACAGGTATTTGTGATCCCACTCAGGTTTAGTTATGGTGGACCTCTCGAATGTGACCTATAGATCGAGTACTTGGCCAGAGCATCAATGTAAATGAGGTCGGAGCTTTGGATGGAAATCGAACGGATCGATAGTAAGGAATATATTTTATCATTATCTTAGCTGGACCTCCAGGGACGCTGCCTACGTACCCGTTAAGTAGGGATCAAGCCGAACGTAGTTCATATTACAAAGTAAAAATAGATAAGTCGTTCGAAAACGAGAGTAGATGTTGGTCGTTTGGAAACGAGTAGTTTTTTTTTTGGAGTATGCTCGGAGGTGGCTTGAGTGCCGTACCGAAGTGGTGTTGGAATTGTCGGCCTATTTGGCCAGTCCTAAGATGTCCTGGCCGGTGCCGTACGTGTGTTTAGTGGATTGGGGCAGGACGAGAGTTGGCTCGGGGCTTACAAGATTGGTTACCTCCTGAGTCGGGAGCTCTGGTCTTGAGTCGATGGAGGCTGGCTCTTCTGGTGGACTGATACAGAGACTTATCGAGCGGAGCTGTTTTTCTGCAATGAAGCATGTTCGGGCTATCTTCTGGTTCCCACGAATAGTGAAGACTCCAAACAAGGTTGGAAACTTGAGATATTGATGGTAAGTCGACGAGACGGCTAGGAGAGAGAAAACCCATGAGGTTTCCATGATCACATTGTATACGGCCGGTTTATCTACTACTAGAAACTTGATGTTTCAGGAGATTCCGCCGGCATGCACCATCAGTTTAATCGACATGACCGTCATCGTTGTAATGCCATCGAAGCCGGTAATGAGCTTGATGCCAGGTTTGATGCGGTCATCAGGTATGTCCATCTTTTTTAAGGTTTCCTTGAAAATCAGGTCGACTGAGTTCCCCGTGTTGACCATTATCCTTGTTACTTTGCAATCCTCGATCTTGAGCTTGACGACAAGCTGATCATTGTGGGGCATAGCCAGGTTCTTTGTATCTGCCTCGGTGAAGATGATTGGCATATCGACTTCAGACCGATCGAGGCATCCCTTGTCGGTGGTCGCTTTCTTCTCATATGGTTTTAGAGACCTGAACGAATCGCAAGTTACGCTGAATCCTCCCATGATCATCAGCACTCTCTTGGTTGGGTTCTGCTTACCGGTTGGGCTCGTGTCGGTTTGAGTGCGTTTCGAAGGAAGGGGTGAGTCGGCGTTCCTGCTTGACCTCTGCTCGTTCTTGTCTGATTCCTCCTCAGATTTTCTTTTCTCGCCCTGGTCGGCTGGGGGAGTGACCTTGACTGCTCCTTTTTGGTATTGCGCAAGCAATTGTTGTTTTGGCTGTCGACACTGCGAGGTTGAATGTCCGTACATTTGATGATAGTCTTAGTGTGATTGTCCGCTAGAGGGCTCTTAGACCTCTTGAGGATGCTTATACTTGTTCCATTGCTTTGGAGGAGGACTAGAGGAGCTATTGACGATGTTGGTCGCCAATTTCTTTTTGTACTCGTAATCAAAATGCTACCGAGGTTCCTAATACTATTCCTCGGCTGCTTCTTTTGTCTTTACCTTGACCGCAGGAGGTTTGATCGGGGAGTTCTTCTTCGCTTGGCTGGCCCGATCCTTCTTGAGCCTAACGAAATCTACTAAGCGATGCATGACCTCCTTGATGGTCTTAAGCGGGTGCAGGACCATTTCCTTTTGGAACTTAGATGACGGCCACAAGCCCTGCTTGAGGGCCGCTATAGCAGAGGTATTGCTCGTTGTGACTCGCGAGATGACGGCCTTGAAGTGGTCAATTTCTGGGGCCGAACTAAGGGCCTGGTGCATCCTAGAGTTCATTTCTTGGAGCTAGTTTCTCATGTCCTCAAGCTCGGTGCATTGGGCGGGATTCGTCACCTGACCAAGAGTTTGGTCTTGCTAGGCGGCGAGTGTTTGTTGCAAGTCTGCGGTCCGACCGAGTCTCCCGAAGACCAAAGGAGAGGAGATCGCTCGGATAGTCGGTGATTCGAACGTTACTCATCGTTGGGTCGCTTTGGCACGCTCCGGAGGGGCCTTTTGCGATGCGAACAGGTTGTCGAGTCTGATTTTTTTCAGCCGTGTTTGCTATTCATGCTCGTCAAAGCGGCGCATGAGTACCCCGAGGAGTTGGGCGTGATCTAGCTGAGGCCCCTGATCAAGGTTGAACACTCGGCTGAACTAGGTTACCCTGAGCGATTTCTGGTCGGGCTATCATTGTTTGCCTCAAGTCTACCGAGTTACCTAGTGTGTGGCAGAGGTCGGTAGGTTCCTGTATTCTCTGAAAGACGGATGCCGAGGTGACCGGACGCTCGCCTCTCTCGGGGGCAGAGGTGGGAGCAGATGGCTACTCGATCCTCTCGGAGATCGGGATTGGATTGACTGATTGATCATGTTCCTCGGAGATGAAGGCAGGAGCGTTTGTGTTCGCGAGGTGGGGACTCTCCTGCTCGGGAACAAGAGTCGCTCCTAGGGCCACCGGAGTGTTATCACCCCGAGTGCTTGTTCCTGCAGAGTGCGTTCGCATGCTTGCTTCTTTGTTGAGATCCATTTTTGTTGCGTAAAAAGATATCCTTCAATAGATCCCCCTACCTGGCGCGCCAAATGTTGAAATGGGGATCAGACTCAACACTAAATTTGTGTGAGGGTTCGGGATTCTTTAATAAAATGGAGAAAGAAGGCTTAGGGAAAATATTGACTACTTGCTCGCTCGGATGAACAGTGAACGAGCGGACGAGTTTTGATTTCGGGAGATTAGTCCGAGTAGGCTAGAAAAAATAAGTGTATTTTCTTAAAAAGTGTAGTGTATTTCACCTTAGTTGTACAAGAATGATGTACAACTATATATAGTACACGATATTTAAGGTTTTAGATCCATATGATTACATTTTAACCATATGCCTTCATAAAGTAACTCACAATGATCATAAAGTAACTATATTAATACAATGTAACCATACTTGGTTAGAAAGACAAAATGAGTTGGGCCTTTTCCTTGATGGGCTGAGAGCAGGATTTTGCCTTGGGCCAAATCCATGGTGCAACAACCTAGGCTCTCTCATCAAATGACTATAATCCACCTCGTTGTTTGTTCTTCTCGAGTGTAATGGGGTTTGTTCCTCAAATTATAAACAGAGTACACCATTTTATTATGTGATTTTTAATGATTTATAATCAATTACTCAGATTACCAACAATTTGGGTTCTTTTTTCCTGTTTTTGATTTTTGTTTATTGCTGGAATTTTACGAATCTGAATACGGCTATGTGTTAGTTTTCGATCATTCTCATCTGGTTTGTGTTTTCTTTGGTTTTTCTTCAAAAAAAATGTATCGTTGCCTTTTAACAAAGCATTGAAAGATGATTCGTGGATGTTCTGAGAAGAATACGTAAATTTATCTACACACCTTTCCTCACATTTCCCTTAGATATCGGTTTGGTGGATAAATAGCCTACTCAATAGGCATGGCGGCCCTGGTATATCATGGGCCCCAAGCCCAAAGAAAAATTGGCCCACTAAATTAGTATTTTTATGAAAAGGATTTGTGATCCCTCCCAGTTTCGATATCGTGAGGACTTTTGGACTTAGAACCACTAGACTATTGTCGCTTTATGGTAATTTGGCCCCTAAAATACTTATTATATTGAAAGGCCCCAAGCACAAGCATCCTTTGCTGCCCAGGGCCGGAACTAAGATTTTAGAAGTTAAGGAAATTTAGTATTGTGTGGTTTCTGATTGTGTAACATGAGTGTGTTGGTATAATGCTTTAAGCAATCAGGTTTAGAATGTGATGGTTTGTTTGGTTTAAACAATGTTTGGTGCAAAAGGGAAGGGGTGTTTGGTTATAGCTCAGAGTGTGAGGACGGGACATAAGTTTCCAAGGAGAATATATGAATCATCTGACCTAAATTTTTGGTTCTACGAGTTCAATTACATTGGGATTAGTAAACATAAGTTTGGTACTAATGATTTGGATTTAGATAAAGAAGAGGTAGTAAGAAAAACGAAAACATAACGATCACAAAAGATCAAGAAAATCCACAGATAACTCTTCAGCAAGACGTTCTCAAAAAAAAAACAGTCTACAGCAAGACTTTTTCGGCCAAAAACATAGATCGAAGATACGCATACCATCACACTGAGGAGACATTGAAAGTTTTGGAGAGATGTAATGCAAACTTGGATCAGATAACACTACCAACGTCTTACCCAAATTTCTGTTCGCTTTTCGGCATTGAAGAACTCTTTAGTTCGATAAGATTTGTTTTTGCTTCTCTCTGTTTCCGACAAGAAAAAGAACAAGAGAGTGTGTTTCGTATAACTTTTCATAGATTTGTAATTTTATGCACCTAATAGATTCTATATTAAGCATCAAACAAATGTTTTCTTTCCTTACATAGAATTTTAATTTCTACAAATGAATAAATAAACATGAAAGATTAAAACCAATTATTTGTTCTCGAGGAATTTTGTATTTTTCTAAAATCAACTACATAAGTGGTTACAGGTCCGGCTCAATGTTCTAGTGGACCTTGTGCCAAAAAAGAAATTTACAAAAATTTAGAACCTTTTATGTAAAATTTATAAAAATTAGGGTTTTTTTACCAGTTATTTAAATATTTAGGGTCTTTAAAAAAACAAAATTCACCTGAAATTATGGGCTCCACTGTGGGGCCCTATGCTAGTGCACATCTTGCACACTAGTAGAACCGGGTTATGGAATAAAAATATTGATAGTATTATAGAATTATGTAGTAATTTGATTGCTTCTATGACTCTACGACGAACAAATCCTAGAGGTGAACCTTCTCATTCACCCCCTAGAAGTGAACCTTCTCATTCACCTCTCTTCACTAACCAATGAAAATAAAGATGTGGGGCCACTAAAGCTAATTAATCTAATTAAAATTACTAATATAATTTAACTAAAAAAATAACATTAATTCGTTTGAAAAAATGAAAATAAATTCTAAACTCCAAAATCAAAATCTAAACCCATAACCCCAAAGATATACCCTAATTTGGAATTAGTTAACCCAAAATAAATCTTCAACCCAAACTCAAACCCTAAACCTCAAAGTTATACCCTAATTTGAGCATTGTTAACTCAAAATAAATTCTAAACCCCAAACTCAAACCCTAAACCCTAAAACTATACCCTAATTTGGGAATAGTTAACCCAAACCTAAAAATTTTAAATACAAATCCGTTGAAAATTACTTTTTGTAGGTACATTTTTTGGGTTTGGGTTAATTATTCTCAAACTAGGGTATAGCTTTAGGGTTTAGGGTTTGAGTTTGGAATTTAGGATTTATTTTGGGTCCACTGTTTCCAAATTAGGGTATAGATTAGGGGTGTAGGGTTTAAGTTTGGGTTAAGATTTATTTTGGGTTAACTATTCCCAAATTAGGGTATAGTTTTGGGGTTTAGGGTTTGAGTATGGGGTTTAGAATATATCTAATTTGTTTAGTTAGATAATTATTATTAATTTTAGTTAAATTTGTTTTTGTTTATGGTCCTACATTTTATCCAATTTTTTTTTTTTTAAATGATTTAATTATTAGTGGCCCCACAACTAAAATGTGATTAGTTAGTGAAGAGGGGGTGAATGAGAAGGTTCACCCCTAGGGGGTGAACTCAAGAATTGTTCCTCTATGACTCTTGTGTTTCTCCTTTGACAGTTCACCTTTTTTTTTAAGCTCTTCTTCATCGTAAAACAGAACCAACTTCGGTCTAAGGTGAGAAAAGAATATCGTGATTTCTTTTTTTATACTCCCTCCGTTCCTCGGAAATTGATTTTCTATCATATTTTGGTTGTTCCACAAAGATTGATGTTGTGGATTTTTTATACTTTTTATATCAATTTATATTTAACAAATTATAAGTTCCAAAAAATATTGAATGAGACTATTTAAATTTAGAGAATAGTTATTGGTTCATTGTTATGAAAAAGTGTTTGTTGTAAAAAGTTACATTAATTACTAAACACAATTGATTGTTTCTTAATTTGTGTGAAAATACTAGAAAATCAATCTCCAAGAAATTGAGGGAATAGATATTTTCTTGTATGTTTAGGAGGTCTAATGATCCAAAGCCCATGTTACTACAAATACAAGAGAAAGAACTACACAAATCAAGAAGTTCTTTTCAAATGTAAAAGATTAAACTTAATAGTGATAGCAATGACATGTTTCACCAAACGTAAAATAATACATGTTTCAGTAAAACTGAAATAATATTTTTGCGGATGATAAAGTCACGAAATTGATGAACTATGTCATATTTTCAATTTTATCATTGGTTAAATAATAATACCAATTGCATTTTAAATTAACTATTTTAATAGTTAATAGGGGATTTAGTTGACTCCCACAACTTTTAAAAAGTTTAGTTAATATATATTTGTTGGATGATTTGGTTTCAAGCACATCTATTTTGACCCTCTTAACCCAATCTCGAAAATTGTCCCTGCACTTTCTTGTTACTTTTTTTTTCTTGATGGAGCAAGCCTACTTATTAAACATTGGTGGGGAAAATAAATTCATTATGTATGTACGTCTACTTTGTCTTTAATGAGTTTCACTTGACCAATAATACTTGATGATACGTCATCTTTGACAAGTAATACTTAACGATATGTCATCTTAGACAAGTGAAATGAGGTAATGACCTCTTGATTACCTGAGAACACGTCGTTTATGCTAGGTCTAGTAAGATGGTGATGTGCCAGTTACTTGACGATATGTCGTCTACGTCAGGTATGAGGAGGTCTAAAGAAGTATAGATCTCTCACCACTTGGCCATGTTTATATCTACTTACTTTGATGAGTCTCACTTAAGAAGTAAAACCTGACGATACATCATCTAAGTCAGGTCAATGAAGATGATGACATGGCTATTATCTGACGATACATCATCTATGACAGGTAAATCGAGGTAATAACTTCTCACTACCTGATAATACACGTCTATGTCAGGTCTAATAGGATGATGACGATACCTGACGATACATCATCTATGTCAGGTAAAACGAGGTAATAACCTCTCATTGCCTGACAATATGTGGTATATACCATGCAAGACATCAAATGACTTGTCATAACCAGGTCATAGACTATCAATATGTCGTGATTCTAGGTATAACGGTCTAGTAACCTACCATTACCTAACAAGACGTTGTCTACGCCATGTCTAACGAGATAATGACCTCTTATTACTTGGCAATACGTTGTCTACGTCATGCGAGACATAGAAATGACATGTCACTTCGAAGTGAGACATGGCCACTACGTCATTATCAGGTTGTAAGCACCGTTACGACGTCGTTATCAGATTGGTTAATTTATTTAATATGTAAAATAATACGTGGCTTTGGAGATAGACTTGCAGAGATATCGCAATCTCAGGTATAACGAGGTTTGTCATTATCTAAACCTCGTAATATGAAAAAAAGAGATTTAATTATATCGAGAATCTCAATTATTAAGGAGATAGACTTGCGCGTCAAGTCTAGTCTTAACCCGAAAAAGATTTGTTCAAGTCTTATAAATAGAGACATCTAAGAGAGAAGTAAGGGATCATCACGCAATACACAGAAAACTTGAGAGCTACATCTTCCTCGCATCCCTGAGATAGCATAGAGAGATCTAGCCCTTGTTTTCGCATCCACTCACGTTTTTATAACGCTTTAGACATCTAGACGTTGTAATTGCATTCGACTACGAGCTTACTTCGATAATCAATAAAGATTTACTTCTCTCTGTTTCTGTAGATCTGTTTACTTGCGAACTTGGTTAAAATTTGGCCAAACAAGCATGTGGAAAACAAGAATGGTAATCATCTCTCACTTGAAGATATATGGTTTCTCAACATGGTATCAGCTAATGTCTTTTATTAACTTGTATCTCTCCGTTATTTTCATTCAATCAGACCTGCTTTTGGTTTTGATAAAGAAAGCCACTGAAGATTCGGCAATTCCTGCAAATCTTCTAACAACTGTTCGTGTCCTGGTTAATCTGTTCAAGAATTCTTCATTTCATAACTGGCTACAGGGGCATCATAGTCAAGTAAGTACTGTTTCGTTTCCATGGATTTGTATCATAATTAGAATCTGTGATGGTCTCAATGAATATATATTATTGGTTTAGCCATGACTCACAGCCATTGAGTTTTTGTATCTACTATCCGTTGCTGAGCTTTGTCTGTTAATAGAAATGAAGCTTCTACTTAAATTTGACTATTGTGCCTATACATGTGTGTTTGTATGTTTATTATGATAATTTGAAAAAGTGGTTTCTCGGGTACTCATCCTTTATGTGCTGTCGACCAATGCAGATTCTTGATGCCTTCTCAAACTGTTATTCATCCCCAAATAAGAATCTGCAGTTGGCTTATTCGACGCTGCTTCTCAAGTAAGATCTCTACTTTTGTTCTAGTTAAATTAATGCCAAATTGTAGCTATCTTCTATAATACTCTCTGTTGAGTTATTATTAGACACTGAACATCAAATCATGATCTATGCTTTTATTCCTCAGTTATGCAGTGCTATTGATAGAAAAGAAAGATCAAGAAGGTCAATCTCAAGTCCTTTCAGCAGCGTTGCAGGTGCGCCTATATTTGGTCATTTTAGCATCACATTCATACCTTGCCATCAAATCAAAACTCATCTGTACTGTCTTTATCACTTGCACAAATTTCTGAGATCAAAGTAAAATGGGGGGAGAACCAATATGTACCAAATAGTTTCCTGCATTTCTTGTAGAATCTCACTGCTATGTTAGTCATGTATTGTATTATTGCTGTGTGCTAAAAAGATGAAAGTTAAAACAGGTTGCAGAAGAGGAAGCTGCAGATGTTGATTCCAAGTTCCGAAGCTTGGTAGCTACTAGATCGCGAATCAATGATTCTCTCAAACATTTTCATATGATTCGGATTTCGCATTTCCTCGAAACGCAAATGCAATTTTTCTACTCGCAGAGCTTCAAATTTTTGAATACATAGTTTTGCATATTAGCAGTTTCATGGTTTCCATTTGGAGTAGAATTTGGTATCACCCCACATCAACATTCTACTAAGTGAAACCCTAACGTTCTTCTTCTTCAAATGCCAATGCCTTGGCTTTATCCTCTTCCCTAAGCTAAACCCAAAATACTGAGGAAACTTCTTGAGCTCTTCTATTTGTCCTTCCATGTCGTAAACAAGAAACTCAAACTTGGGTCTCAAGTTATCTTCAACACTGTATCCAAATATCGCCGGGAGTCTCCCACAAACCCTAGCCGCTTCCTCGTGTTCGAACCCTATGCTCTTGAGGAATCTCATCTTCGCTCTTAGCTTCTCCACCCTCGTGTTCAGCACGTGAGCGTTCGTCTTGCTCGCTCTGTTCAGATTCCGTAACCCTAGCTCCTTTAGGTAAAAAAGCGTCGGTCTCAAGCAATACTCGACGTCGGAGAGGAGTATGTTCGGGCAATTCACGATCAAGCCTCTCGATTCCGTGGCGGAAGCTCCGAGCTCGAGTTTGGAGATTTCGAAAGCCGGAGAGAAGAGCTGTAGACAGAGGAAGACGAGTCGAGGGAAATCTTCGTCGGAGATTCCTTTCGATTTTAGGAAATTCACGGCGGAGAGGATAACGGGAAGGTTTTCCATCGGAGGGGCAAAACGGGGATTTTGTGAAATTACGCCGAGAGAAGAGAGGTAACGGTGATTTTCCCGGTGAGAGGTGTTGAATTTGAGATAGAGAGGTCTAGAGTTTGGAGAAGACGACGAGAAAGAGGATCGAGGTTGAAGATGAAGTGAAGCAATTACAGGAGAAGCAGCCATTGTTTATTGTACGCTTCATTTCTCTTATCCCGGTTCGATTTATATCTGCGATTAAACCAGAATTTAGTTTGAGTGAGATAGCTTGGTTTGATGTTGAACCATAATTAATTTAGACTCGGTTCACATGTAAACCGGAATTCTCTGTCTCCGTTTTGAGAGAACCGAATCTAAATTAAAATCAAACCAATCAATCGCAAACCTGTTCGATAAATTGGGCTAAATCAAACTTAAAACCCTAGACCATTTCTCTCGGTCGTCTTCTTCGATCTTGAGATTCTCAAAATCCAGATTTTGTTGTGATTTCTCTTTGGTGTGTGGAAAATGAAGCCAGTTATTGGCACTGTGGTGTCGAACAAGATGCAGAAGTCGGTGGTGGTTGCCGTCGACAGACTCTTCCACAACAAGCTCTTCAATCGCTACGTCAAGCGTACTTCCAAGTTCATGGCTCACGACGAGAAGGACGCCTGTAACATTGGAGACCGAGTAATTCTCTCGATCTGTCACTATTTTTCATTTTTCAGATGATTTTCTGATGAATTTGAGATAGATTTGATCAAGAGCTCTAAATTTAGTGAGCATTTAGGGAAGCTTGCGTTTTTGTGATCTGATTGATTAATAATGCATAGAGAACAAAATGATTTAGAAGAGTAACGAATATGTTACAACTGGGGAATGGTTGAATTAAACCATTGAAAGTTGACTCATCTGTTTGTGGAAAATTTCTTGTTCTTAGCTGCTACTGAAAAGGAACTTGATTTGGTTATAATGCAGGTGAAATTGGATCCTTCAAGGCCGTTGAGCAAGCGTAAGCATTGGACTGTTGCTGAAATCATAAAGAAAGCACGCATTTATTCTCCCCAAGCTGCTGCTGCTGCAGCTCTCAGTTTCTCAGCCGCAAAAACTCCCGAGGAGTCTTCCATTCCCCCTGTTTCGTCTTCTTAAGGTGATTTAGCCATTGCTTTGTGCGTCAATAGTATCGGTCTTCTTCTGTTGTTTAGTTTCATTTTGCAAGTTTTGTGGAACTTCATGAGAATTGACTTTGCTCATATGACTGTTGATAGTGGGTCTTAAGCTTGTAAGACACTACTACTCTGTGACAATATAAGCTTGATGTTCCATTTTTAAGCTCTTGGAAACCATTGTGCTGCTGCTACATTTTCTGTCTTACAAGTACGATTTATAGGATTTATTTGATCCCTTGTGCTAGACCTTACCAGTTATTATAGAGCATTCTACCATTGTCTATTTTCTTTACCTTGGTTATTGCATAGTCTTACCTCTATTCCTCATGCTGCAGTTTTGCAGTTTAACCGCAAACTCACCCAGGATCGAGAAATGTGTTTCTCGGACTGACTGCAAGAGAATCATAAACATAGGAAGTGGTAACGACGAAATTAGTCCATGAGCTCTAGTGTAGTGCTTTTAGGTGATTTATGAATCTGATTTTGGTATCCTGACGAGTTGTATTGATTTATGAATCTTATGTTACAGATGATAGTTTCTATTTAAGGTTGATGAATAATTCTCTCTATATAGTTGGAAAAGAAAAAGAAAAAAAAAGCCAATTTGAACAAAAGTTAAAACTATCCCCCCTACTCATCTAATTGCAATTAAATCGTTTGGAGAAAGGCAAACGTCAATATGTAACAAAATGTATATAAGAATCTAAAAGCAAAGTTTCTCAAATTGAAATGTATGTGTTTTTTTTTTTTTGGTCAAACGGAATTATTCTGGATCCACCAATGTAATAAAGAAGAAAAAAACACATAACACGGTTCAAGTACCGACTATATGTGGATGACATGCTTCTTTGATTTTTGTTTCTTAATTATTGATTAGATTCTAGAAGAAGACGATGCATGTCAAGAGTCAATGTAAGTAATTTAATCAAAAATCACGTTGAAATTTTCATAGTTAACTTTACCCCTGAGGAAAAAAAGATGTTACATGGCAGTTAAAACGGATAAGTAAGGCTTATGATATATTGGAATGAGAATTTATCTAACTAGGTTTGGATTTCACAGTAAGTGGATCCAATGGGTTATGGAATGTGTTTCCACAGTCTCCTACTCTTTCTTACTAAATGGAACATTCAAAGGAGATATAATACCTACAAGAGGAATTAGACAAGCGGATCCTCTATCTCCCTATCTATTCATCCTATGCAGCAAAGTTTTATCTGGTCTGTGAAAAAAAGCTCAAGGAAGAGGAACATTACCAGGAGTATGTGTATCAAAAGGAGGCCCCATAATCAACCATCTCCTCCATGTTCTTCAGCAGGGCAACACTCAAAACTGTCAAAAGTTGCTTCAGGACAGAAAATCAACAGCCAAAAGTCAGCCATCACATTCTCAGCTAAAACCCAGCAAGAAGGTAGAGCACAAGTAAAGAAGGACTTATCTATTACTAGAGAAGGTGGAATAGGCAAGTATCTTGGGCTCCGTGAACATTTTGGAAAAAGAAAGAAGGACCTCTTTAGCCTAATAGTTGATCGAATCAAGCAGAGAGCAGTCTTCTGGTCTTCCAAGTTTCTATCAATAGCTGGTAAGATGACTCTACTGAAATCAGTCTTTTCCTCCATGCCTACGTACACAAGGATCTACTTTAAACTCCCCAACAACCTCTGCAAAAGAATTCAGTCAGGTAGATTTTGGTGGGATACAAGCATATATAAACAGAAAATATGTTGGGTGGCTTGGAATAAACTTACCAACAACAAAAGCCAAGGAGGACTAGGCTTTCGAGACATTCAGAGCTTTAATGATGCCCTTCTGGCTAAACTCAGTTGGAGACTACTCACAAATCTGGATTGCTTACTGGCTAAAATTCTTCTAAAGAAATACTGCCATAAACAAGCTTTCCTGGACTGAACTCCTCCATCATCAGCTTCCCATGGCTGGAGAAGTATCCTGATAGGGAGAGACCTGTTGAAAAAAAAATTGGGTAAGGTTATTGGGAATGGAACCTCTACTAAATTTGGAGAGACCCATGGCTATCTCTAGACACACCAACAACACCCAATGGCCCAACTAAGGAATTTGAGACATAAATGCTAGTGGAGGAGGTGCTCATACCTGCGACAAAAGACTGGGATGTCCAGAAGATTGATGCTCTTCTGCCTGAACACAAGCAAGCCATTCTTGCTCTTAAACCAAACACTTTTGGAGCAAATGATAAGTATGCTTGGTTGAGACATGCCTCAGGCGTGTACTCTGCAAAGACTGGCTACTATGTGGTCAAATCACAAGCAAACCCAGGAGCATCACACCTACAAACCACCATAAACTAGAATTCAGTTATATAAAATCTCAAGACATCACAAAAAGTTAAAACTTTTCTTGTGGAAAGCAATGAAGAGAGCTTTACCGGTTAGATCTCAATTGGCTTCCAGAGGAATTATCAGTCAAACTCCATGTCCAAGATGTGGAGAAACTGAATATTCAGATCATCTTCTACTCCACTGTCCTTTTGCTCAAAAAGTATGGTCTTTAGCTCCTTTCAAAGAGCAACTCGACCCAATATCGGCTCATGATCTGAATGCGGGACTGATGGCTTCAAAACTTCTAATTTGCCTACCTCCAACCGGAATTAGTGAGGGACCTCTATCTCCATGGATATACTGGAACTTATGGTTGGCCCGCAACGCCAAGATCTTCGATAACAGAACAATTACCGAGGAGGAAACAATTTCAAAGGCTATTACGAACGCGAGAGAATGGTTGGAAGCGCAACTCACACTAGAACCACTCGAGAAAGATAGAGAACAATATAACATACCCCCAACAAGCTACGAATCTCACCGCAGCATCGGACGCAGCCTGGAGATCAGACACGAAGGAAGCTGGATTAGGATGGGTCATGTGCAATGCAAGTGGGCTAGTCATCATATCATGTAGCAAATCCTCTGATGGCGGTTCGAGAACTCCTCTCCAAAGCAGCCGATTTAGGTTTCCGACGATTCAGAGTCACATCGGACTCAAAGCAGCTAATCTCTCTCATCAACGATCACACATACCACCTAGAAATCTATGGAATACTACAAGATATTAGTAAAAATGCTCTAGATCTAGGAATTGTAGATTTCTCTCATATCCCACGATGGGGAAATGAAAAAGTTGATAAGATCGCCAAGGGTGCTCTGTATCCCGAACCGAATCCCGGTTTAGGACAACCATGTTTTAATTTAATTCAAAAGCTTTTGGCCAAAAATATATATATATATACTTTACCTTTGAGATTGCTTTTTACCTGCATATCCATGTCTTATGTTTAGAAAAAGGACAAAGTCTCTTTTGCTTTTCTTTTTTTATTTGTTTGTCAAGGGAGTAGTTAGAGACTGTTCATACTCTTTTTCTCTTTTTACTTATTTATTTATTACACAAAAGAAGACTTGTACCTAGCTTGGCAAATGGCAACCATATTGATGGACTTTTACTAGATCACGACCAAGTAAAAGTAATAAAAGGTTTTTTAAATTATAGTTAGGTTGGTCCAAAGGATTTAAGTGTCGAATGTATTAACAAAACGCGTTAAAGATTTGCCGCGTGCTTTGTCACATAATCATTTATGTAATTTTAATTTTCAAAATGGTGCTCGGATGTTCTATTATTTGTTTTGTCTTCATTTTTCACTCAAACTATAATTTTCCTCTTCGTTTGTTTATCATTTTTCAAGGATTGAACGGTTTAAACCGGAAGGTAAAACCCTATTGAATCAAATGTCACATCTACATTTTCATATCACTGCATTACATATTTACATCTCTCTTGTTTTTAGCTTCAACTAATTAAAAAATAATTATATTTTGAAAAAAGGTGACCAACGTGATCAAAATAACATACGTCCTGTTTCGTCGGTGAGAACGCCATGCATATTCTCACTCTTTTTAAGTAAAATTAATGTAAATTTTTTTTTTTTTGTCAACAATATACTGTTAATTTTTGCATCAATCTATCATTAGTTTTTACCTCGTAAACTATGATAATACATAACCAAAGAACTTCGTAAACTATAACAATAAGCAAAAAGGGCTGGTGAAATAGTCAGACAAGTAATGCAAGATTGGGAAATATAGAATATCAAACCCAAGATTTAGTCTCCTTAAATTCAAACCATTTTTCATTTTAAATAATTTATTTTGATAAATTTAACTCCAATCAAGCTACCAACTCTGGCCTTTGCTTTTTCCTCACCTTGACACAAAAATTTCCACGAACTCTCTTGCCTATAAATACCTTGGATTCTTCTCCTCCTCATCCATATCTTTCATCATCACAAAGTCATCTCACTTAATCTTCTTTCTTCCTCTTGCAAAAAATTTGCGATGGCTAAAACCGGAAGCTTTCTTGTTCTTATTTTTCTCGCTTGCTCTCTTTCTCTCTGCATCTGCGACGATGACGAGAACCATTATGGTGGCGATAGAGGCAAACTTTTCCCAGGTTTCTATAGTAGCTCGTGCCCTAAAGCCGAGGAGATTGTGAAGTCAGTCGTAGCTCAAGCTGTTGCAAGAGAGACTCGTATGGCTGCTTCTCTCATGAGGCTCCATTTCCACGATTGTTTTGTTCAGGTACTGGAGAGTTTTTTCCTTTTTTCGTATAAGTTATTTGCTCAAAAGGCTAACTACTAATGTTGAGAATCATCATTTGAATGAATTTTTGTAGGGTTGTGATGGTTCATTACTTCTAGACAGCAGTGGTAGTATAGTTACTGAGAAGGGTTCTAACCCTAACAGTAGATCAGCTCGCGGGTTTGAAGTTGTTGATCAAATCAAAGCTGCGTTGGAGAATGAATGCCCTGGAATTGTTTCTTGCGCTGACGCCTTAACTTTAGCCGCTAGAGATTCCTCTGTTCTTGTAAGTGGCTTTATTTTGTTTTCTCTCTATCTCTACTACTACTACTACTACTACTACTTCTTCTTTAAGTTCTCTAGATCTTATTTGGTTTCGGTTTGAGTTTAGACTGGTGGACCAACCTGGATGGTTCCTCTGGGAAGAAGAGACTCAACAAGTGCAAGCTTGAGTGGATCAAACAACAACATTCCTGCGCCCAACGACACTTTCAACACAATTCTCTCGAAATTTAACCGTCAAGGTCTAGATGTCACCGACACGGTTGCTCTCTCCGGTAAGCTTACTTCATACACATGGAATTATGTTACTTGCTTCTCAAGGTAACGTTAAACCCTAAAACGACTTTTGTTTATAATCTTTCCTATACCAATATTTTTTTCAGGGAGCCACACCATTGGATTCTCAAGATGCACAAGTTTCAGACAGAGGCTTTACAACCAGTCCGGAAACGGCATTCCCGACACGACCTTAGAGCAATCTTACGCTGCCAACTTGCGCCAGAGGTGCCCTAAATCAGGTGGAGACCAGAACCTATCGGAGCTTGACATCAACAGCGCCGGGAGGTTTGACAACAGCTACTTCAAGAACTTGATTAAGAACATGGGACTGTTGAATTCCGATGAGGTCCTTTTCTCTAGCAACGAGGAATCGAGAGAGCTTGTGAAGAAGTATGCAGAGGATCAAGAAGAGTTCTTCGAGCAGTTTGCGGAATCGATGATCAAGATGGGTAATATCTCTCCCTTGACCGGTTCAGGTGGTGAGATCAGGAAGAATTGCAGGAAGATCAATTCTTGATTTCGTATTACTGGAAACACAAATATGGGAAGAAATAGAATTAAAAATTGTTTGGGGTGAAGAAATTTATGTTTTGTGCTAATTTCCCTTGTATCAAGAATAAAAAAATTGCTAAAGTTAAACGGTTATTTATATACTTACGTTTGTTAAGAGCATCATCTTTAAATATTGTTTTAGAGGAAATCTTCTCCGACCCATTTTTATTTTTATCTCTAAAAATAGGGGAATTCCACTTCTTCCTATGTGTAGAGAAATGTTATTTTCTACTTTATTTTAGTTAAACTTTTTTATTTACAACATGGTCATTTAAATTTAAATGGCTTTTATTATGAGTGAAAAATAAAAAAGATATAGAGGATTTCGTAAATAGAATTGTATGATTTCTCTCAATCCCGTTGAGTTTGCATCAGTTGCCTTCACCGTTATTTGTTTCGTCAACGTTCTCCAGTCATGTTGATATGTTTTTTTAGCTGTCGAAATATGATAACTGATTGATCATTTGTTGGGATATATTATATAAACATAAATCTACCATGTCTTATTAATTTTATATGATGAATGTTATAGTGATGTAACTTGTTGTAAAGATATATGTACTGGAAACTACATATCCAACGGGAATGGGAATTGGAAATGTATATGTTACATGGAAGCTAAAACGGATATGAATAAGGCTTATGATAGATTGGAATGAGAATTTATCAGGGTGGTTCTAACTAGGTTTGGATTTCACAGTAAATGGATCCAATGGGTTATGGAATGTGTTTTAACTGTATATTATTGGCAGTGAAATGTACGTATATGTACATGAAACAATTCTGGTTCGGAATTTTGGAACTAAAGAGAACCGAATCAGAGTTTGCCATGTCAGCATTGTAGCCACTACTTCAACATGACATTTGATTGGTCTGTTGTGATGTTATGTGGGTCCCATCATATCAGGATGCAGTGGCAGACTTCTCTCGTCTCTCTTAATCCAGAAGATAACCGGACTTTGTTTCTTGAAAATTTTCAGTGAATGTCAAAACTAGTTAGTCAAGGAACAAGACTAAACTATCATTTTATAACAATGGAAGGAACTTGTTTTCTCCGAGGGCAACCTCTAACAACAGTACCCTCTCTTCCCAAACAACGGTGTCTTCTCCGAGGATTGAAGAACAATCGGATTGTCAGGTTTTCAGCTTTGAAGAATCACTCCGATTATAATGGAAAGTCCAGCTTTTTCGATCTTAGCCTCAGAGCTTCAGGTAAGTTTAAACTAGTTTCAAGCTTTTCTGATAAAAGCTGTTTAAAAATTTCAACTTTTTGATTTGGATTTCTTGAAATCGGACTTGCCATTTATCTCTGACTTGTTGTTGCTGAATGTGGTCTTTTCCTAATCTTCAATTCTATCTCAAAGTTCTCTCATCTTTTCTACCTTTTTGATCAGACACTAGTAGTATCATTTAAGTATCATCCTCAAAGTTCTGGTCTTGATAATCTGGAAGTTATACATTTACTTATCTCCCTCCTTGTAATTGAACAAAGGTCCTATTAAAGCAAGCTCTGCGGTAACAGAAGCAAACCCTTCAAACATAGGATCCAAGGAAGAAGACCTTGTCTTTGTAGCCGGTGCTACGGGCAAAGTTGGTTCTAGAACTGTGAGGTTAGTATCCTGCTTCTTTAAGTTTGAAGAATAATTAGCAATCCTGGTTGGTTAAAGACTCCTATCAATGTAAATCTTTCATTCAGAGAGCTATTGAAGCTCGGATTTCGGGTTAGAGCTGGAGTTCGAAGCTCTCAGAGAGCAGCAAGTCTTGTACAAGTATGACTTGCATTAGTACTGAACATTTCTTAATCATTTTGCTCCATGCTTATCCGAAATTAATACTTTGCAGAGTGTTAAGGAAATGAAGCTACAGAACACAGATGAAGGAGCACAACGTAAGAACTAAATTTCCTGATTTGCTTATAGTGTTTTTGTTATAGATTAGTAACAGGCAGTGTCTGTGTCTTTAGCCCAGCTGTAGAAAAGCTTGAAATTGTGGAATGTGACTTGGAGAAGAGAGATTCGATAAAGCCTGCGCTGGGAAATGCATCGGTGATCATATGCTGTATAGGTGCTAGTGAGAAGGAAATCTCCGATATTACCGGCCCTTACAGGATCGATTACCTAGCCACCAAAAACCTTGTTGATGCTGGTAAGATAAATTACGCTCTCAAAGCGGTTTATTTCCCATCGTCTTTCTTGTTTCATCATTGCCTCTTTGTGGTATTTATGAGCAGCGACATCTGCAAAAGTTAATAACTTCATTTTGGTGACATCCTTGGGGACAAATAAATTTGGATTTCCCGCTGCGATTCTCAAGTAACTCTCTAAAGTGTTTCTTTCATCTCACATTTTTGTTCTTTTTACCCGTCTTCTCTAAACATCTTGTTTATGAAGCCTGTTCTGGGGAGTTCTTTGCTGGAAGAGAAAAGCTGAAGAAGCGTTGATTGCAAGCGGTCTCAATTACGCAGTGAGTGGCTCACAAAATACTATCAAACACCATAATCTTCAAATTGTATCATATTTTAGAATTTTGTTTTTCCATCTTATTTTTTCAGATAGTTAGACCTGGAGGAATGGAGAGACCAACTGATGCATACAAGGAAACTCATAATCTCACTCTTGCTTTAGACGATACATTGTTTGGTGGTCAGGTCTCAAATCTCCAGGTATTGTTATTTTTCCCTTGTCTTTGATACAATGATATGACCACATTATGAACAAGAGTTTTGATTTGCTTGTTATTGATCTCCAGGTTGCAGAATTGCTCGCTTGTATGGCAAAGAATCCTCAACTTTCTTTCTCCAAGATTGTGGAAGTAGTTGCTGAAACAACCGCACCATTAAATCCAATTGAAAAGCTTCTTGAACAAATTCCTTCGAAACGTCCTTATGTGCCTCCCCCAAAGGTTATAATGCTTTCTTCTCCTCTTGATTATCGCTCTCCCGTGATAAGACGGTTATCTTTATCTCTCTGCATTTTGATTGTGGACAGGAATCAGTTGCAGCCAAAGAGGTGAAACCAGTCCCCACTAAGCCTGTCACTGAAGAATCAACAGCTCCCAAGGAGGAGGAAGCACCTGCCAAAGTTAAAGAAGTGAAACCTAGGCCGCTCTCACCTTATGCCGCGTAAGACAACTTATTCCTCAATGGCACAAAAAATGTAACTAAACTGACTTGTTGACATGACATTGATTGTTTTGTTTTGTGAATATATAGATATGAAGACTTGAAACCTCCAACATCTCCTATTCCAAGTTCGACCACATCACTTGGTGCTACCAAACCTAAGGAGATAGATGCCACTCAGGTTCCTGTTGAGACTGATGCCGTTCCACCACCAGATAATATCTCAAATGTCTCAGTAGAACAAGAAGAAGTGAAGCAACCTGAGGAAAAGAAAGAGAGGCCTCTTTCCCCTTATGCCAGGTAAAACCTTATTATCTTTGTGAGTTTCTATTGGTATCATCACAGTGGGACTAACAGAAATAAGTGTGATGCTTCTCTACTTGGTTGTATTGTGATGCAGCTATGACAATCTGAAACCACCTTCATCGCCCTCTCCTGAAGCTTCAGGTACCCTCAAGAGCGATTTTGTATCGCCTGGTCCATTGGATTCTGATACTGGTAAAGGTTCAACAGTTGAAACAAGTGTCACTGAGACAGAAGCACCAGCCACACCAAAAATGAGACCTCTTTCTCCTTATGCGGCGTAACAACTTCTCCTCTTCTGTTGACTTATTTCCTCTTTGTATACATGTAAATCCGGTTGTAGTTCGTATTTCTTCAATGAATATTCACTGTGTACTGCAGTTATCCAGATCTAAAACCACCAACCTCACCAACTCCTGCATCTACCGGTCCCAAGAAAACAGCAATTGTAGAAGACAAGTCAGAGTTGCCTGGAAGCAATAATGATGTGTTGAAATCAGTTGATGGTAGTGTGTAAGTATCTAGAAACCATATTTAAAAAGTGTCTAGTTTAAAGAATCAATCTGTACAATCTCTCAGGTTTTCGCTTGTTGTTTGTTCAGGAACACGACTCCGTCTTCTGTACCAGAAGCAGAAGCTGTTAACAATGTGACAGACACTTCACTTACTCCAGAAGACAATACAGCTGATCAACCTAAGCCAAGACCTTTGTCACCTTATACAATGTAAGAGAGAATGGGGAATTCTGGTTTTTTAGTGTGTTTATTGTTATCACTTCTTCTTATGTGAGCTGAGAGACTCAAACTGTTTGCAGGTACGAGGACATGAAGCCTCCAACATCGCCGCTTCCATCTCCAGTCGTCAATCATTAGTTATGTGAAACGAGAACTGGCCTTAAAACCCAGGCGCCTCTTCTTCTTCTTAAGTGCATATCCTAAACAATGAGAGAAAGAACAATAATTCAGTTTTGCAGGTATGAATGAGTGAGCTTATTTGTAGAACAATGTTATATTCATCAACATGCCTAATGAGTTCTCCATGTTTCTTTTGTTCAAATACTCATATTTGATAACCCATTTGTCTCACTCTCACAATATAATGCAGATTTATCATCATTATTCATTTGGCTTTCACTTCTTAAGTGTATTCTTTCTCATTCAGTCAACTTTATATATAAAAAACGTTAGATTTTTTTTCTAAAACTTACATGCTCTGTATTACATAGTTGATATAAAAAGATGGGTAAATTTAAGTTTGTTAGTGTATAAAAGAAATACTTCTTATTGTAAGGGTCGGATTTCACTCTTAAGAGCTTGATGTAACGACGAGAACGATTATACAAAAAGACTTGAAGAAATCATAAACATGCCTGTAGAAGCCTATTTCAAGTTAGACCCATAATGTTATTAAATCCACAATTAAAATGAACTTAATAATAATACGGGCCAAAAGTCATTTAAATGTTTACTGGGCCTGACCCAAATGTATTATTAGCCCTAGTCTTAAAAACTATAAATAACTCATTGTATTTACCCAAACGCAAACGAAGGATCAGAACTTTTTCAGAGAAGAAGATTAATAAAAGCTTTTTTAACAGCAAACGCAAGTGTCAGCATTTTCTGCATAGTGATCAAGGAAGTCTCGCATTTCCTCGACAAACCCTTAAATCCAATTGTGCGAGTTACGACTCCTAAATTTGGCGCCGACTAAGGGGAATCGCAAGACGTTCTTACTCAAAGGAATCACTGTGCAATCTACATAAACGACAATGCCCGGAGACGACAATCAACAACTCACCGCCAAGCAGCAGCGCATCGCTGAGGAACAACGCGTCGCCGAGCAGCAACGCATCGCTGAACAAAGACGCATGCGGATCAGCAGCATCGCCAAAGCACTAGCAGCGGATCAGGAGGCGAAAACACTAGAACTGGGGAAACAACAAACAACACGACGATTGTTCCAGATACTCCAGCAAGAGCGGCTGCAGCAGTAACACCTGAGTTCAATCAGACGATGAAGACGATGCTAGAAACGCTGCTCAAGAAGACGGAAGAGCAAGAGAAGATCAATCGGGAACTACGCGTCCTCGCAACAGTGGATCGGGTTCGCGACAGAAGGGCGGGTATGTTCAAACGACCCGTGGCGCGAGTAATTCCAACATCATTGGATTTCGCAACTCCAGTGAGAGCACCTAGAGGGCAAGGTCTGCCACCTCCTTCGGGGAAGAACGCCTCATAGATTTTCTGGCTCAGAAAGCTGAGTTGGCTGAAATGCGACTTAGCATAGAGCGAGCAACCACTGATATGAGGAATGTTCGATCTGAACTACACAAAGCAGTCAACAAGGCACCTGAGCTCGATCGGGTACTCGAGGAGGTCCAGAACACCCCTTTCACAAATCACATCAAGCGTGTCAGGGTCTCTGATCCAGGACGAATCAAAGTACCATTCTACGAAGGTAAGACTGATTCCTCAGAGCACTTGACTACCTTCACAATTGCGTTGGGATGAGCTAACTTCAAGGAAGGTGAAGAAGATGCTGAAAGCTATCTCCTCTTTGTTGAGCACCTCAAGGGAGCAACTTTTCAATGGTTTTCCAAGTTGGAGAGGAATTCCATTGATAACTTCAAACAGTTGTCTGCAACATTCCTCAAACACTATGCTATATTCATCGAGCCTGAAACATCTGACGCAGACCTCTAGACTCTGCAACAAGGTTAAAACGAGGCTTTAAAGAGCTTCATCGAACTCTTCAAGACAGTATTGTCAAAAGTTGAAGGTGTCAGCAATAAAAACGCGCTCGGGGCACTAAAAAAGTCGTTGTGGTGAAACTCCGAGTTTTGGAAAGAGATGATCTTGAACAAACCTGCAATGATTCAACATGCCCTTCATCGAGACACCGACTCTGCAACAATCGAGGACGAAAGGACCATTTTTGCCCAAGCTTTAGGAAAAAAAAATCCACTCCTCACCCTCCACCTACTCAGAGTCAGCCACAAGCTAAAAGGAGTAACCAAGGATCAGAATTCGTACATCATGAATCCATGGGCGCTCACAATTACCAAGTAGAATCCCAAGGTTACAACGGAGGACGAGGCAGCATCTGATCCTCGTGATCAAAAACAGTGGTGTCGATCGACACTACCACTAGGTGTCGATCGACACCTCTCGCAGAAAACCTGAACCGAGCCAAATCTTCTCATGGCTTGAGTTCCGTTTCATCCTGCGAGATCATCACGATTCCAAATCAATCAGTTCACACAAAATGATCACAATACTCAGTCAAACGTCACAAACAACAATCAAATCCCTAATAATCTAATTCCATATCACGATCACGCACTCACCTCGATTACGCGGAGGAAAAGTGAATGAACGCGAAGAACGAGAGAAACAACGACGAATCAGCGATGAACCCGCACGATCTTCACTGGAATTCACCGGATTAACACCAAAAACTCCCACAAACGCTCCCACAAGATCCTCAAACGAAGAATGATGACAACGGATCACAAATCCTTTTGGAAACACTCAAATCACCCACTTTCTTCTTGATTTTCTCTGTGAAAATGAGCTTCTGCGGCTGGGACTATAAGTAACCCGACCTAGGGCTGCGTTCCCAAACCGTGCAACAAACCGGATGATTTTAAATCAAACCGATTCTGACAAAAAACAATGGTGTCGATCGACACCCCTGACCAAAATCCACATTTTGGTTTCGGGATGTTACAAGGTGTTTGCGAAGTGATTGCCCGAGAGAGAAGATGAACTGACATTAGGGTTTTCAGATTGGGGATCTAATTTTTTTTATATATATAAACACGGGCGTTGCAAAAGCGTCGCAGAAGCGTCGCAAATCAATAGGAGGGAAAAATGGCGGCCCAAATTTTCCCTCTCTGGCCCAAATTTTCTAAAACCCAAATACTAGCGTCGCAAAAGCGTCACAAAAGAGTTTCACATTTGTGACGAATTTGTGACGCTCAGTAAATACCAACTTTGAAACCCTAAACCCTAAACATTTAAATGAGAAATTGGTTGGTTCATGGGTTTAAATTTAGTTTCCTACCAAGTATGAGACATTAGGATGATTATATTTAGGTAAATTGTACTTAAAAAAATATTTATACAAAAATTTTTTTTTTTTAAAAGTTTCCAAAGTTATACTAAGTACATTGTAATAACACTTATGTGGTTGATATGAATTTTTTTTTTTCCCACAAATTAGAAGATTTAAACACTTAGATGTCAAATTAGAAATCCACTCGTGACTAATATACTTATGCTTAATCCCCTAGTTCTCGAATTCATTTTTAAAATACCAAAATGATATTGGCGTAGCTAATGCGTCACAAATCCGTCACAAATTTGTAACAGTTTTGTGACGCTAAGCGAAACCCTATACCCAAACTTAAACAATCAGAGTGAATTTGTCACAGTTTTGTGAAGCTTTTGTGATGAAATTTAATTCTCGGGAACAAAGTATCCGATTTCAACTGGGTAGATTCGAACCTCCGACCTATCTCTCGTACAATGGTGATGGTTGCCACTAGGCTAGTATACTAATTCGAGATAAGGTGCCACAGAATTATATTAATACTACATTATCATTTTTATCCCAAAAAATTTATATTACACATTAACATTAAATTTTATAATTTCAATTCATTTAACATTTAAAATAGTTGGAATATATTACACACACAACGTTTTTATAAAAGTGGTTTTCGAATATACCAACGTTTATTACAAACACAAATTTTTTATTCGTCATCGGAAGATGATAAATTACAAAGAAATTCATCAGAAGCGTCACTGTCTCCAATTTCAACATCAATAGGTTCAATCGGATTGGAACGGTCCACCAAACTCTCGACTACAATTTCATATACCGAATCTGAGCCTCCTTCATCTGTAGTTTGTTGCAAAATTATCAATTCGTCGTCCTTAAACTTTCCTTGAACACGATTCCTCGGATTAACTTTTACCACTGTAAACCATATTTTCCGAGGCCATTTTGTAAATGGATATGGCAGATACGAAACTTGATCAGCTTGCGAAGCTGCAAAAAATTAAAATATAATTGAACAAATTCTGCCAAAAAAACATATATGCGTATACTCCATAAGTTCATACCTAAAATAAAAGGTTCGTAATTTGGATATCTTCCCGTTGAGAGAACGTCAACAATGCCTCTAGGACTTATGCAAGTTCCTTTTCCGATAGTTGGGTCAAACCATTCACAATAGAAAAGCATGACCTTCAAATTCAAAAACCCTGGATACTGGAGCTCCATGATAGTTTCGACGGTCCCGTAAAAATCATCTTCTATTGCTGCTTCAGAATAATTTTGTCCTCGGACACATACACCATAATTCATCGTTTTGTTACCTGTTCTGTGCCCGCGTGTATGAAACATATACCCTCGAGTAAAATACATGGGCCATGACCTGACTTTACGTTCCGGACCTTCCACAATATCTAGGACCCAATAAGGGAAACTCTGTTGATTTTTCGTATGATTCACCTATACAATTTGTAATTGATGTTAAGTCAGTTTCTCTATCAAAGACATACATATTGTAAATGGCAAAGAGGATCGAAGACATACATATTGGCGAACCCACGTATGAAAATCTGTGGCTCTTTTTGCCATGACGTCCTCATCGGATAGTTTTGGGTTTGCGTATCGTATTTGGGCTTCAAACAACCTGTGTTATCATGAAGTAATGATTCTTGTTTTTTTATTTATTTTTGAAACTTAATTGGAACAGAATAAATCTACCGGTCCAATATTACCTTTCTAGCGGTCCAAAGAACTCACAATTTCGTAAGACATATGAATGAGCCATTTTGTAATCTATATCGCTTATCCAAAATTCCCCGCATTTGCCACCAGGGCGACCTAAAGCGGTAAATATATCAGGTACTTCCACCTGATAAACGGGAACCGCGCCTTCATCATATCGATTTAACCTGCAAAATTCCTTTAATTTATTCACAATGGGGCAGAAATACCAATAACTTATACAATACAAATGGAGTAAACTTACGTACCTTCTTCTACTCGCTGTAGAAATTTCTGACGGAAAGTAGTGTTCAGAGAAATAAGATACCTCATCAATCATTTATTGTGAATGTCAGATGAATTCAACTATTCAAGTATTAAAATTTTCATTTTTGAAAAATCTAAAATATAAATATATACATCACAAAATAAAAAATCTAAATATTCTTATCCAAAATACAACATAGATTAACACTAGAAGATACAGTCATACAGAGGATCGTATTTATATGAAGCAATTCAAACTAAGAGAACATCAACAATTTGGATAAGTGTTTTCGAAGACTCACATAGTATAACAAACGATAAATTTAAATTTAAAGTTTTGTAACATAACATATGCTCCTGATAAATACCTAAAAGGAATGTACCATACGAACAAAATATAGAGAAAGAAGTAAAAAATGGAGTTCTGGCCAAACTCTCCCTAAGAACTCTACCCTGTTCTCTTCACATCTATTCCATGATAATGGAGAGATATCATGATATTTGTACGTGGTCTTGAAACAAATAACTTTTGAGTGGTAGTCTAACTTGGACATCATAAAGTTTTGGAGAAGAAAACTATTTCTCAACATGCCGAAAAACTTCATGATGATATTACGTATGTAGGGGGCTTCACATGTCCAAAAGATCAATGTGGTTACCTTACCAGAGACGATAACTTATAAAAACACGTTTATTATTCCATAAGAAGACGAAATTTCTACTTGGAACTCTACAAAAATTCACATATTACACTCCAAGATTTCATGCAAGAAATCTACAATTCCGTATGGAAAATCCGAAGTTCAATCAAAACAATTAGCGTTTGGAATGATCCCTGGTTATCTCTGGCGAGCCCTCTCCGACCATTTGGACCGCCACTGCAGACCTCTCGGCTCTATCGTACTTGGAGGAAGAAGACTCTACATGACCATTACTCTGATTTAAATGGTAAATGGTAATGGTAAATATTTCAGTTTTACGATTTACTCTGATTTGATTCGCCAGTAATGGTAATGTTATATAATAATGGTAATTTTGTTGTGATATGAAAAGAGAGATTGAGAATTGAGTGATGTCTTATTCCATAGAGAACAAAAATATATATAATGTTACAATAACTTGGGGAGGAGTAATAACTTGGAGAGGAAGTGACTTGGTGAACAAGGCCATAAGCATATATGGACATTCACAATAAATGGGTTTATAACACTTCCCCTTGAATGTCCATTATCTAAAACTACTCCTAATACGCAAGTGATGCTGCCTCATTAAAAACCTTACCAGGAAAACCCAGTGGGAAAAACCATGGTTAAGGGAAAAAGAGTGCAGCGCGTATTTACTTCCCCTGATGATAAGATGACTTGAGATCTTTGAGACAACGCATCCAAATGATGAACTTGTTTCTTCAAAGTAGCAGTTGGAAGTGTCTTGAGAAATAAGTCCGCCAAAGTTTTGCTTGAACGAATATGTAGAATATGTATATCGTCATTCTTCTGCAACTTAAAGATCTTTTAGATTATCCATCTTGATCATTCTCTATGTTTCTCTTAATATCATTATAGTAAGATATTCATTATAGAGATTGATAGACTTTTGTATATTACTCTAATGATAACATTCCTCTTTAAGTGTCTATCATTTGCGTGTTTTTTGATGTCTCGTTAAAAAAACCTTTCATAGAAAAACCCTATGGGATAAAAACTATGATAAGGGAAAACGAGTACATTCACGCTCATCATTATCTTTCTCCCTCTCAGAAGCATCTTCTTCAGGAGATGACTTCTGATCATATGCTGTCTTTTTGAATGATCATAAGCATAGCCTTAACAAACAAACTTGTATGATTTATGATATCTCAAATCATTAGACTTCTGGTCCATAACATATTTTCCTTTTATCATACAAAATCACATCTTCCAATCATGAAAGAGATCGATAAATTTCTTAAACATCAGTTTAAATTTGGTACTTCAGGACCAAGTATATGTGAACATTCTTATATAGATTCTTGCCATGATCTATAAGTACTTTTCCAAATCATTTCTATAAATCTCTTCAGGAGTTCCAATAATGTTCAAATCATCAACATACTATGTAATCGTCATAAATTCCTTTCTCAAAATGCCTTCTGAATATGCAAGGACGAATCATTCTTATATGATTCTCTTAGAAAATACTCCCCGATATTTCAATCCATAAAGAGAACGATTCAATTTTCTGCGATTTGCACAAAAGAGTTTTTGCCTCTAGCAAATATTTCTAGGATTTTCATACAAATATCACTATCAGTGATCTTTTACCATAATTGTTATGATAACTCTGCTGGAATTTTTATGATCTTCAATTTAAGGATCACTTTGATCAATATTTTTAGAGAAATCTACATGGGTACACATATACATAATTATACCATATTTTCTCTTTTCATTTGATCGAGTATAGTTCTCAAGAACATAATTTTGATATCTTTAATCCTTCAGGGATTATATCGATATAAATTTCCTCATCCAGTGTTCTATATCTTATTGCAAGACTTATAAGATATTTCAAAAGTATTGCTACCACCACAAGAGAATATAAATATATCTCTTCATAAAAAAATCTTTGTCTTTGTGAAAATTTCACTATTTTCACTCTCGTTTTCCACAAACTTTATATCTTTCACTGGTTTTACACTTCAGGTGCATGGACTCCTGGTCCAAAAATTTCTCTTCAAGAGATTATAAGTACAAGTCTATTTTTCTTTCCACTTTGGCCAATCATTACTTTGTGTACACATTTCAATAGACTTTCTTTCACGATCCTCTTTTCCATAATATCAACTGCTCATAGCATGCAAAATATTACGACGTCGATTTGCTTTTTGGTTCCCATATTATTTTTAACATGACATAGCTAGCTAGCTCTTTTCATTCTCAAGTACTTGAACTTTTTATTTGTCATGTTGATGTCTCTTCTGGAGATCATTCAAAATCTTTATTACCTCGATTTGGTCATTCTCAATTTCTGCTCCTTTCTTTTTACGAGGATTTATATATATAACCAAATAGGTCTATCATGCTTCATGCGATCTTTAGACTCACTAGCAATTTGATATAGTCCTTCTAGGACATACATTTAATTGGAGCATATACAGCTGGCATAGGTGATTTCATCACTTTATTAGGATCAACAAAGCGTGTGACAATAATTCGCCAAGTTTTTCTTATGAATTATATTTTTGGACTTCTAATGTACATTCTCTAGTCCTAGGATCATTGATAACTCATAAAAACTTATATCTTTTTCCAGCTGTTTTTTTTCTCCCCCTGGTGTTGGAAAAACTAACTCATTAAAATGTTAATATGAGACTCGAGCAATAAAAATCCTTCTGGGATAGCTCTAGATAATTATTCATATCCAACATATATTTTTATCCTCTTTCTGAGGTCCCATCTTAAAATGATGTGGTGGAGCACTTTTAACATTCAAACATCTTTCTGATGAGAATTATTTGGTTTCTGATCCTAAACCAATAATAATGGGGAGACCTATTAGTTATTCATTGGCTTGATGCGTAACAATGGTATTAGACCATTTTGTGTATAAACATAAGCTTCTGGATGTTCAACACTTTATTTCAAAGGATATTTAAACAAGAATTCACCAGCATTATCAAATAACTTTGCAAACTTCAAGTTGCAATTTCATGACAAGGATAAATGTGAATATTTAGTTGATGTTTTCATCGATTCAATGCGTCCATTGAATCGATGCATCTAGTATCTAAAATTAACATAGTGGGTGATCAGTCCACAAATATCTCCTTGTATATACTTCTGGAAATAAACAGATCCCAATTTATTTTTCTTATTGGTGAATGCCACATTATCATATTGCTTCATTAGCAATCAACATATGATAAATGATTAAAAAGAATCTTCTGGTTCTTTACAAAATATCCACACATTTTTTATAAATTTCCGCATCATCTATTAAACCAGGATACCCAATCCGGTTAAGCCAAATATATAAATTCTTAGTAAACTTCTGATTTATTTTTCATCTCAGTAAACTTCTAATTTACTTTTCATTCTCAGTAAACTTCTGGTTTACAAATCTTTGTGTAGTACAATCTAGTACAAAATAGGTAGATTCTCTTAAATACTTTCAACCTTGGGAAAAATTTGTGATTTGGGGATATTCAACAATTCCTTCACTTTTCATATAAAATCCCATAGATTTATTTTTATGAAGGAGAAAGTAAACTCAATTTTAGTGTAAACATAATCTTCTGGATGTTTCACTTATAGTATATAGGATCCTTTAACTCTTCCCCCTCGAGATGGTAACACTGTAGATTTATCAATCTCGAACTGAATCTCATTTTCAGAATCAATAACATATCCTACTCGGATCATGTATTTTACTTTTGAGACTTAAGATAATGAAATGTATCAAGTATTCTTATAGACAATGATATTTATGTGCTCTTCTGGAGCATTCATATATATTCTTAATACTACTTTGTATTTTACTCGCAAAGTTTATTGCATTTTCTATTTGTTCACTTCTGGTGAAAATATGAGTTCTTGATAGAAACTCTTCAATCGCGATCTTGAGAACATTCATATCCACTTTCACTTATGCTTTTGACAAATATTATCTGTGTGGTCCTTTTCTTTCTTAAAATATGATGTCACATTCGCTTCAGGGAATGGAGTATAACCAATAAAACATATTTATAATGATCTCTAAATAACATCTTGTTCTCATCATACTTTTCTTTTAAATTGCCTTAGAGAACTTGTGGATTTTAAAGAGTCAAGTAGTAAACACAATCTTCAAGATATGTTATTTGTCTATGTGAGATTCTTTACTCTTCTACCTCGAGATGATGAAACTTCAGGTTCATCCATCTCGTATTAAATTTCACTCCATAATTAAAACATATCCCAACTTGGATCATCTATATCATTTACTTTAAGACTTTGAGGAATATATCTCACAATGCGTTCCCATGTATATATTCTTTGGGAACCTTTAATGAGCTTTATACTCTTGATATTGTATTCACACTAGATACATTCATTCTCATATGAGAGAAAATTCTCTTCTTTCGTTCTATTTTTCTCACTTCTGGTGAGAATATAATTCCTTACATAATTTTTGAAAGAATTTTATTGATCTGGTTCTTGACCATATATGTCATATCCGCACTTATGACCATTTTTTATATGTATAGCCATTTTATGTGGCTAATATGATCATTTTTTTTTTCTATAATAGATTTGACATTCACTTCAGGAAATGGACAAAATCAACTAGATGCGATTCATACATTCACTTCAGGGAATGAAGCACAATCAACAAGATGTGATTAATGAATTTTATTGTAAAAACTCGACAGTTTTAACGCATCATCAAATAATCACTTATGAAATAAACTATCATCTAGGATTTAACCCGATAGTTCTGAGCTAATATGAAAAACCTTTCAAATCAACGATTATGAATAAACTGAATAAAGCATGAACCTTGATTTATCAAACCAATTTAAAACAACGATAAAATCAATAGTTCAACATGGCCGAACAAATATGAGGCATAATCATCAATAGAGATTACAACAATAACGCATTAAGCATGAGATTCTAAGTGCATATCATGACCAGACCGTGTAAAATATATAAATTAGCCAAGTGTCGATCATGAATCAAAATCGAGTGGGTTATAATCTCATGAATGTCATAAAGCATGACATATATTAATATATTATATAGATTGCTACGAATATTTTAACAAAACATGGTTAAATATTAAAGTATGAACAATCGTATTTCTTAACTCATGAATAAATAATTTGTAAATTAAGAATACACAATACTTATCTCAGAAATCACAGATGATGAGTCGGTGTAATAGGAGACTTAGTCAGAGAATGGACGAATTCGACGGCTAGACTTGTATATTTTAACAAAAGAATATATTGAATCTGCCAAGAAACAATAAGATGCATTAACCTATCGAATAAACTGGGAACAATCATGCATAGGTTAATCATGCCACATACGTTGAGATAAAGCATACAGTATATATAACATGGATACTTATCTGAGATCGGAGATAAGTCGGTGATGGTGGCGGCTGAGATTTTCTCAGTGGCTAGGGTTCATGTTTAGACGGCTAGGGTTTTACCTAGTGGCTAGGTCTATCGTGCTGACAACGTGTTGTGATATGAAAAGAGAGATTGAGAATTGAGTGATGTCTTATTCCATAGAGAACAAATATATATATATATATATATATATATATATATAATGTTACAATAACTTGGGGAGGAGTAATAACTTGGAGAGGAAGTGACTTGGTGAACAAGGCTATAAGCATATATGGACATTCACAATAAATGGGTTTATAACAAATTTAATATTTTACAATACTAAATAACATAAAATACTAGAAGAATATAAATTATGAAGAAAAAATTAACAACAAAAATATTTCAATTGTTCGTTTGTTTCTACATAAGAATATCATTACCATAAAAATATAATATTACAAGTAAATTTATTATTTGTTGCATAGATATTTGATATATATATATATATATATATAATATTGTATATGAAATCACATGATTTCATAGATTTTTATAGATTTCGGTTACGACCGATTCGAACATTTCATAGATTTCGGTTATTAATTTTAGAATCACATGATTATATATACC